>OY748287.1:5024580-5127552 GCA_963556515.1 Nudaria mundana | reverse complement strand
AGCCACAAGTTGTTGTCTATCCTCCTCAATCTCCGACCGCCCCGCCGCCAGACGAGCCCAGTAGCTCCCGTGCAATGTGCTGTCATCTGCATAGCATGAATGTTCCCGAGGGATAGCATATCATTGATATGCAGAAGGAAGAGAGTTAGTGACAGCACGGACCCCTGCGGTACCCCGGCATTCACTTGCCAAAAAGCGAGAAGCCTGGCCATCGCAGAGGACCCGCATTCGGCGTTCGTTCAGAAGCTGGACATCCAGCTGCACAGTTGAGGAGGTAGACCATATTGCGGAAGCTTGGAAAGGAGCGAAGCATGCCAGACTCTTCGAAAGCTTTGGCGATGTCCAAGCTAATCGCCAAGGACTCGCCGTGCCTTTCCATAGCCTCACCCCAGACATGCGTTACGAATGCCAGAAGATCACCCGTTGATCGTTTTGGCCTGAAGCCGTATTGCCGATCATTTATTAGCGAGTGATCTTCGAGGTATCGCATGAGCTGTTAGTTGATGATCAGCTCAAACACCTTGCAGATGACTGAGGTGACAGCTAAGGGCCGACAGTTGCCTGGATCAGACCAATCCCCTTTCTTGGGGATCGGTTGTACGTTCGCCTCCTCCAGACCTCTGGCACGATTCCTGTGGAGTAAGACAGTTAGTACAGGAGACAACTCAGCTGCACATTTCCGTAGTACCACCGGCCGGAATGCCGTCAGGGCCACTGGCTTTCCGCGTGTCTTGTGATCGCAGCACTGCCTGTATATCGAGTACAATGTCAGGCATAGTGTGGCCACAGTTGGCGATGGCGGGGGGCTGCAGGCCACGGTCGTCGACCCGGGAATTAGTCGCAAAGAGTTCTGCGAGCATATCCACGTTCTCTGCGGATACTGGCGACATCAGTGAAAGGGATGTAATATTCCATCCCTAACTGATCTCGCCAGCAATCGCAGAAGCGCTATCCGAAGGAAAGGCTCCTCGCCGTGCCGTCTCAAGGTGATGGTGGACGGCATCGATGTTAGTGAACTCCACCTCGAAAAGTGAGTTGTGGGGTTTCCTGTGGCCGCTGTGAAACGTTTACTTTTTTTGTTGCACTGCCATTGTAGATTTGAAGAAGAAGAAGCGTGAAGACAGGGCGACATTTGGTGCAGCAGTAAGTGACAAAGCGCAGGGGCTAGCTTTGTCTAGAACCGTGTGGTTAGGTCGGAGCCGACTCGCCGGACGGAAGGGCTCCCAAACCCCCCTGATGCAAGGCCGCCGCTACCCCACAACTGTTACCACCAGGAGCGGCGATCCCACATCAGGATTATGCGCAACATGTGGGGCAGCCTCCTGAAGTGGTTGGTCCCAGGCGGGCCCCATGACTGTGTTGCGGGCGGCCGCGGCGACGCCGATGCTAAGGGTCTCCCTGGCCGGCGAATCGACCCACACCACCACCACTAGACTCCGTTTCGCCCCCACTGGTCCCATGCCTGCTGCACCATACATCGCCCCGGGCCCGGTGGTGCAGCTGCTGAACCCCTAACGCAACCCAGCCTGGGCTGGGTTACTTGGGGGACCCCCGGACCAACACTGTTGTACCACCTGGTACCCACGTAGGGGCCGTAGCCACTCCATAGGTACCGTAAATTAACGAGCCTCGTCCGTTGATCAGCAGGTGCGCCACTAGCAGGTGAGGTCGCTGGGGCCCTAAAGATGTTGGTAGAGCCAAAATATTTTTTTTATTTTGATGCGGTTTTCACAATGGATAGAGTGGTTCTCGAGGAAGGTTTTTTGTATATTTTTATTTTTTTATTTATTTATTTATTTATGTACACACATGAAAAATAAAATAAGAAGAAGATGAACAATAAGGATAGATTGAGTACAAAGGCACCACTTATTTCATAAGAAATCTCTTCCAGTGGGCCAGGGGAAGGACATGCTTGATAGAATAAGTCTTATGTGTGCGTAGGTGGATCTATATTACACAAATACATATATATAGATATTTACAGATTAGGTTATAATAATTATATATAGGTACAATATATATACGTGAAAAAATAGGAACCATAAATACATATATACAAATATATATTAATAATATATATACATACATACAGATATTTAAGACAGAGAGGAGAGATAGTGTTCCTTCACTTTCCTTTTAAATGTAAAAATAGTGTTGCAGCGTTGTATGGTCGCGGGAGCGAGTTCCACAGCCTGACCGCATGAACAGTAAATGAGTAGGAATAGAAATCGGATTTGTGAGAGGGACAGGTAAGGCGATATTGGAGATGTGACCTACACGGGGCATCGGGTGCGTTCATGTATGAGAAACGCTTCCGTATGTAGGACGGATAGGAAAGATTGTGTAGAACGTTAAACAGCAAACACAATATCCGAGCATCTCTACGAAGACGGATCGGGAGCCATTTGAGTTTCTTGCGATATTGTGAGACGTGATCGTATTTACGTAAATTGTATATGAATCGGAAACATAGATTTTGCAAGCGCTCAAGTTTATTTAGGAGCTCCTCGGTGGCATCCGATGGGTTGAATTAACGTCTGCGCAAGAGAAATTTTGATGTCCAAGGGCAAGAAGCTTTGGAGACACTTGAGAGTGTGAAAGGTGAAATGGACCTTTTTACTCACTTCGCCTACATGAGCGTTCCACGTCAAATTGCAATCGATTGACCCCGAGGTTTTTGGCGACTTCAGTATACGGAATGGTAGAGTTATCCAATACAACTGGTGGAAACAAAGCCATATCTAACCCACTACGCATCTGCCTACTTCCAATAATCATGGCCTGCGATTTGTTGGGATTAATGTGAAGGCCATACGAACAAGCCCACTGATTAATAGCCGCGAGGTCTCTATTTAAGGCTGCAATGGCAGTTCTAAATTCGTTTAAAGCAAAATGTCGATACAGCTGCAAGTCGTCTGCATAGAGATGGAAGTTACAGGAGATAACCCGAACAGCAGAGTTGATGAAAATGGAAAAAAGTAAAGGAGAGAGTACGCCGCCTTGAGGGACGCCGGTACTAAGGTTACACCACTCCGAGTAATGCTCATTGTGGCGGACGGACTGCGAGCGTCCCCGAAGATACGAATCGAACCAGGCCACAGACTCCGTAGAGAAGTTGAGGGATTTAAGGATTCCAAGTAGGACATCGAAATCCACGGGGTTGAAAGCACTACTGAAGTCTAGTAGAACTAGCACAGTAAGTGACCTATTCTCCATGGCCGAACAAATATCGTCAGTGACCTTTAGGAGTGCAGTCACCGTACTGTAGCCCGATCGAAAACCAGATTGAAATGGACTGAGGAGATTATTCTGCGATAGGTGACAAGACAGTTGCCGATGTACAATGTGCTCTAGCACTTTGGATAGGAAAGGGAGAATGGAGATGGGCCGGAATTGGGATAATGTGGAAGGATTTGGGGTTTTAGGGAGTGGTATAATAAGTGCCTGTTTCCAGGCCTTTGGAAAGACACCCGAGTGAAGGGAAAAGTTAAAGATATGGGTGAGGATAGGGATAATGGCAGGGAGAATCGGGGTAAACATTTTAGAGCATAACTGGTCGTTTTCGAGACTTTTGGACGTCATCTTCAGAAACTGTTTTCATACTGAACGGGGGACATGGCGGTAGCGGTATCTGTGAGAGATCGAGCTGGGTGCGCGCCTTAGTATTTGGATCAAGTGTAACAGGTGGTTTCGAAAAGTGTTTGTTAAGGGCACTCAGATCGATGTCGTTACAATCAGTAGACGGAGATCTACCGATACCGTTTGCCTTTACAAATTTCCAGATCACGGAGGAATCGCGAGTATCTAATGATTTATGGAAATGGCAACGTTTTGCATCTCGACACAAACGATTGCAGCGATTACGTAGGTCCTTGAACCTCTTAAAATTAGTATCAGTGGGGTTACGTTTTAGCCTGCGTTTGGCTCTATCCCTAGCAGCCATGGCTTCCCTGATGTCGGCACCAATCCAAGGAGCGGGGGTATGTTTATGCCGTATATGACGTTTAGGCGCGTGTCGATCGTAAAGAGCCGTAAGTGTGTCGTTAAACCTCCGAACCTTTTCATCTATATCATCACTATATATTATATAATTTGTTAAGCGGGCGAAGCCGCAGGCGTCCGCTAGTTACAATAGCAATAGCAACAATGAATGGGTCTCGAACTAGCGCCAGTTTCAAAAGCCTACATTTTATAGGACTGAACGCTTACTTTTCGTCACAAATCTTATTAAATACTATTCAGTATACAGTATACAGGATTACTAAATAGTATACAGGAGTCAGGCGTTACCTGGCAAAAGTCCATGATAAAACAATGGAGAATATGATGTTTAATTTATATATAATTGCAATGATTTCGCTAAATAGAAGACATTACAACGTCGACATAATATGTTTCACCTACTCACGAGGCATTATCAAGACTGTCTCAAAGAGAACAGCTCTGAACAGGCTGTTCTCATAATATGTCGACGTTGTAATGTTTTCTATTTAGCGAAATCATTACAATTATATATAAATTAAACATCATATTCTCCATTGTTTTAGAAATCTTATTGTTCCCACGTAATATGAGAGATGGGAGCATCGTGCGTTTTTATTAGGTTTTTCAATTGGAATTCCACGCGGTCATAGAGACAAGCTCAGTAGTCCATTGAAATGTTACATTTTTTGGGGCTAAGTGTGCAAAAGTCAGAGGACGCTATTTTATTTTTAGATATCAAGGGGGGATAGTGTAAAGCTAAATCCGAGTTTGTGGGGTCCCAACCCTTATGGGTGTTCCGCCATCTTGAAAAAGGTTTGCAAATCGTTATCACGCTCTTCTATAACTTTTTGTCGTAGAATTAAACATAACAAAGATTAAAATTTGAGAACGAATTTCCTTTAAGGGATTTAAATTTTTTTTCTGATTATTTTACAGTAAAATTCAAAGGGTCATTTTGGTAGAGGAGTTTTCGAGGAATAATTTCCAATATTAACATTTCGATATTTATTTATTTATAAGGGTTTTACAGCGCTCCGAAATTAACAGTATTCTGTTAATTTCGGAGCGCTGTAGAGTTACGAATACGTAACTCTAGCGACATAATCTGACGGGGTTTACCACCGGTCAAATGGGCGGTATGTCTTAGCTATACTACTACCATGAGCATGGGAAGCGCTTTGGTGCAGGATATGCTGCATACGTTGAGACCTAAGCACCCTTGCACCTTCCAAGCACATCTCACTCACTTAGTACAACATTTAGGGAATTCAGTTGTAACTCATTCATTTCCTGGGGCCTCCTACTCTCAAATACTTAATAGAGTACTAGCTAGTACACATTGCCCACTATCAACAATAATCATTCTTATTGGTAGACGGGATACCGCTAACATGAGTACTGTCACAAGGTTTTTTGAACAATTGTCAAAGTTAAATGTTAAACAGGTAATACTGTCCGCATTACCCTATAGTAAATCTCATACGCAAAACGAAAACTATATTAGATATAAAATTAATATGAAGCTACATACTTTGACTACACATTGTAGGAATGTAGAATTATTTGACTGTAATATTGTATTGAATAATAATTATATCTTGACATGTGATAGTTATTTACTATAAATTTTTTTGCGACGACAGGTAGCTACTTTGCTAGCTAATTTCGTATTGAGTCAAGCCAAATTATTGGCTTATCAACCTGCTTTTATTGAGCAGAATAATATTGACATAGACAGTTTGGAGACAATCCAAAAAAACTAGTTTGTAAGACAACAGATAATAAATCTAGCAATCTTTATTTTAAATATATGCCCGAAGGTAAGGGACCTGTGGCCTTTGAGGAAATTGAGCCGACCCCTAGTAGTAGTATATATGGGGGTGAACGTAATTCTGTTGAGCATAACATTATGTCTAGTAGTTTAAGCATAGCACACCAAAATATTCAAGGCTTATCTGATAAACTTTTAGAAATTGACCTTTACATTAGGGACCAAAATGTTCATATTTTTTGTATTACAGAGCATTGGTTAAAAGACCACGAATTATTGTTCAACAGTGAATTTTACTCACTTATTAGTGCGTTTGCAAGAAATAAGGCTATTCGTGGTGGCTCCCTAATATTCGTGTCTAATAATATAAAATGTAAAGAACGTAAAGATATTGTTGCTTTTTCTATAGAGCGCACTGTGGAATTGTCCTGTGTTGAGCTTGAGCGACTCATTGTCCTCTGTGTCTATAGCCCACCGGATTGTGATTACGATTCATTTGAGATAGTAATGGAAAATGTATTGAAACAATTGTGTCTTAATAAAAAGCATGTTGTGGTGTGTGGTGATTTTAATGTTGATGTACTTGTGCAGTCACCTAAATGCATTAAATTTATCAATTTATTTTGTTCCTTCGGCTTACAACACTTATTTTCAGAGCCAACTAGAATCACATCACATTCTGCAACATGTCTAGGTAATATATTTTGCAACTGTGAACTCCTGACAAAGGAGGTATTAAGTAACTTCAAATCTGACCATCTGGGGCAGAAGGTCGTATTTCCCATCAATATCACGGCTAAAGGAAAATCATGTAGGCCAATGAGTACATATCGCCTAGAACGATTTAATGAGAGCGTTTCTGAAAAAGTTGCTAGTATTGACTTTAACCAGGTTGATCCAAATAACTTATATGAGTCCTTGTTTAATACAATTAAATCTGAGTTCGACAATATATTTAAATC
Organism: Nudaria mundana; assembly: GCA_963556515.1. Lineage (NCBI taxonomy): Eukaryota > Metazoa > Arthropoda > Insecta > Lepidoptera > Erebidae > Nudaria > Nudaria mundana. Next base: position 5,120,832 of record OY748287.1, on the reverse strand, counting down.
AAGAACTTTTTATAAAAATGGAAACAACAAACAACAAGTTCTGTGACTGGGCAACCACTGGCATCTACAAAAGTAGAGCTAAGTTGTATGAAGTATATGGTATGAAGCAATATAATTGTAATCCTGATTTTATTCAGTATGTTAAAGATTATTCCAAAATTTTCAGAAAAGCGTGTGTTGCTGCCAAGTCATTATATTTGAGTAATAAGATTAAACTGTCCAACAATAAAGTCAAAACGACTTGGAATATAATTAATGCTGAAACCGGTCGCCTAAAGCCCCGTGACAATGACTTTGAATTAATTATTGATAAAATAGTCATTAAGAAAGAACCAGATGTAGCACAAACCTTTAATAATTTTTTATAGACATACCCGCGAATATAACTAGCTCCTTGAATTCTTGCTCAGTTAAAGCTCAACGTATGCTGGAAAGCGGCGTGAATCAGTGTCATGTCTCATTTAGCTTTGAATATGTAAACCCCAATGATATTATAAAAGTATTCAAGTCGCTTAACTCAAAAAAGACAGCACAAGTCTGTGGGGTATTTCTGTAAATTTGCTTCAGTCCATATTATTTTGAATTGTGAATATATCTCCACATCTAGCTGCAATATTTAATAAATGTGTCAATAGTGGAGTGTTTCCTGATCTCATGAAATACAGAAGTGATACCTTTATTTAAAACTGGATCAAAAAGCGAACCTGGTAATTTTAGACCAATTTCAATACTACCTGCGATTAGTAAAATTTTTGAAAAAAATATATTGCAGCAATTACAATCACATTTTAATTCAAATATGCTACTACATAATGAGCAGTATGGATTCACAAGAGGTCGTTCTACCATTCACGCAGGGGTAACACTTCAGAAGCATATTTTCAATGCCTGGGAGAATAAGCAAGATGCCATTGGTATATTTTGCGATCTCTCCAAAGCTTTTGATTGCGTTGAACATAATACCCTATTACGGAAACTCAATTATTATGGTATCAGAGATTCGGCACTGGACCTAGTTGCCTCATACCTCAGTGATAGAATACAACATGTTGATATTAATGGTAGTCGGTCTTTAGGGGCTTCTGTAGCTATGGGCGTGCCACAAGGATCAATTCTAGGTCCGTTTCTATTTTTAGTTTACATTAATGATCTACCGTTCTAGGTACAGAATTTGTGCGACATTGTTCTATTCGCCGATGATACATCACTTATTTTTAAAGTTGATCGCAAGCTGAGGAATTTTGACGAAGTAAATAGTTCACTTGCACTAGTTCTGGATTGGTTTACAACCAACAATTTACTTCTGAACGCAAAAAAGATGAAGTGTGTTAGATTTAGTTTGCCTAATGTTCAGAACTACGGTACTAATATTATTTTGAACGGTGATACCCTTAATCTTGTAGAATCAACCGTATTTTTGGGTATTACTCTAGACAGTAAATTACAGTGGAACGCCCAAATATCGGGTCTTGCAGGGAAACTTAGCTCTGCGGCTTTTGCTATTAGTAAAGTCAGACAGCTCACGGATGTAGAAACTGCCAGGCTGGTTTATTTTAGCTATTTTCACAGTATCATGTCGTATGGAATTTTACTGTGGGGCAAGGCAGCTGATATAGAGATCATTTTTATACTCCAAAAGCGAGCTATACGTGCGATTTATAAACTGAATGCACGAGTTTCTCTTAGAGAAAGATTTAAAGAAATAGGCATTTTAACAGTTGCATCACAATATATATATGCGAATATTATGTTCGTTAAACAGAATATACATTTATACAGTGTGAACAGTAACATACATGCAATAAATACTAGAAATAAGCATAAATTGGTTGGGACGTATTATCGTTTACAGAAGGTTCATGACTCCTTTGCAGGATTTGGTGTGCGTTTTTATAACAAAATTCCTCTAAACATTATGAACCTTCCTTTGAATAAATTCAAAGTGGCTGTTAAGACACACCTCCTAAAAAAGGCATATTATACTATTATTAAAGATTATCTAAACGATACAGAGAAATGGCAATGAGTTGCTTGCTCATCACTCGAGCTACATAGGGGCTACTTCTGTTTGAAATGTTGTTTTGTTGCTGAAACTCACTTATTATTGTTAAATTATTCTCTTTATTAACACTTAACACATATTTATTACATTTTTAAATAGATTTATAAAAAAATACATTTAAAAATATAAAAAACAGTAACCCACCGGCATCGGGTACAGGGACCAAGCTACCGGTGGTTAGGGCTCCAAAGACAGGAACTTCCGCACAATACGGGCCGTATTCAACAGAACCGCCTTCTGCATCAAGCCCTTGATCCAGCTGCCTAACGCGAGCCTCTGTAGATGGAGGTCGAGGCTCTTGGCTATTAGACCATGCGCAGATACGACTATCGGAACAATAATCGCCGAATCCACATCCCACATGTCGACAATCTCGTGAGCTAGGTCTAAATATTTAATTTGTTTATCTTTTTCTGCTTTCACGAGATTCTCGTCATGTGGCACAGTGATATCGACAATTACTGCAAGGCGCTTTAATCGATCCATTATCACTATATCAGGTCTGTTAGCTATAACAGTCCTATCAGTGATAATAGATCGATCCCAATACAATGTGACATGACCGTTCTCAAGAACTGGGTCGGGCACATACTTGTAATAAGGTACCTCCACGTCGACAAGATTATACTTTAGAGCAAGTTGCTGGTGGATTATCCTGGCTACTTGGTTGTGTCTGTGCAAATACTCACCGTTCGCAAGACGGGAACAACCAGAGATAATATGTCTTAAAGATTCTCCGGGACGATGACATGCCCGACAGATGTCTAGCGTCCCATCTTTGACAATAAATCTCCGATAGTTATTCGTCATCACGACTTCGTCAGTGATTGCACAGATAAAACCCTCAGTTTCTCCGAAGAGATCACCAAATCGTAACCAGGATACCGATGCTATTGAATCAACATCGGGCCCATTTAGAGCCCGATAAAATCGACCATGCAGTTCCTTGCTCTTCCATATTTCCTTCCGATCAGATACACTTAATATTACAGGTTTGCGCCAGTTCTCTTTCGCAAGGGACAGCGGGGTCAGTCCGTTGTCTATTGCCACAACATCTCGATGCACATCCACGTCCACCTGTAGGAAATACTCTCTAAGGTTGCATATCTCACGGTTATGGAGAGTCTTGGCATTTAAAAATCCTCGACCCCCACATTTCCGTGGTATATACAACCTCATTACTGACGAACGTGGGTGGTGTATTCGATATGAAGTCAATAGACAACGCACCTTGCTATCCAGAGCTTCTAACTCCGTCTGAGTCCATCTAAGTATGCCAAAAGAGTAAACTAAGACTGGCATGGCCCAGCCGTTGACAGCACGCACCTTGTTACCGCCTGATAAAAGACTTTTCAGTATTTTTTTCAGGCGGCCAAAGAAACGATCCTGCAACTTCTGTTTCATGTCAGTCTCAGCAATACACAGAGCTTGAGACATACCTAGATATTTGTAGGTTTCGGTTGCGGAGAGCGACCCAAATCGTGTGAAATCTGAAAGATTGACTCCTTCAGATTCCACAATCCCGCCCCTTTTTACATGCATGACCGCACACTTATCTACCCCAAACTCCATACTGATGGCCTTACTAAAAGTTTCAGTAACTTTTAGCAAAGCCATCAAATCGGGGCCATTAGGGGCAAATAACTTTAGGTCATCCATGTAAAAAAGGTGGGACAAAATTTGACCCCCTCTGCGCATCCGATAGCCTAACCCTGAACCCTCTAGTAACGTACTGAGAGGATTTAGTGCTAGACAAAACCACAACGGACTCAGACTATCACCCTGGAAAATACCTCTCTCAATCCCTATTGGTACACCACCTCCTAGAACCTGACGACACCCTGGATAAACAAGAACCGTACTCCATTGTCTCATACATGACCCCAAAAAGGTGCATAGAGTTGCATCAACTTTATACAGCTCTAGCACCCTCCGAAGCCATGTATGAGGCACAGAATCGTACGCTTTCTTATAGTCAATCCAGCATGTCGCAAGGTTCTTTCGGTTGCGGCGTACCTGCTGGCAAACAGCCATGTCAATAATAAGGAGCTCTTTCGTACCACGTGCCCCACTTTTACATCCATTCTGAGAGATTGACAAGATGTTATTGTTTTGTACATGTGAATATATTTTTACTCTCAGGATGGATGTAAAAAGTTTGTATATGGTAGGTAGACAAGTTAAATTATTATTATTATGATATTGTAAGGTATGGGTACTTTGAGATTATGTGGCACCTTTAACTAGTATTTAACTTTGTTTTTGTGAATAACAGAGATTCATAATTTTTAAGTTCACTTGGTCCACACATGGTCACGTACTGCCCTTGCCCTCTTTTTATTGTTGTAACAGAATCATTGTATTTACTGACGAATAAAAAGAGTGGCCGTGAGTTTTTCTTGCCAGGTTCTTTCCTCACAGGCTCTACCTATTGTCTTGCGAATCTGGCGGTAAATGTAAATGTAGAAGCCTCAGACTAAAAGAATAACATAGACGGAACGAATAGAACTAGCGAGTGAAGCCGCCAAAAGGGATACTACATAGCAATGGGATACCATTTCGCTCGCCACTCCTTTGTGAGCAGCGAGTGTGTACGCACATGCGATCACGGTTGAACAAAATATTATAAATATGCCGTATTGTGTGGTGAAAAGGTGTAAAAACACTTCAGTTATTCATAGAAAGAATGCTAGATTATCGTTTCATAAGTAATTAACTATTTCTTATTAGATTTCATAACATTTTTCTAAATATTTTAGTTGCACAAACTAGGAACACAAAACCTCCGCCATATCATACAGAGTTGCCATAATTTTTTCATCATTTCCACAAAATATTTAGCAGTATTTATGGGAATTTATAAAGTTATGAGTAAAAAAAATCAGTGTCATCAATGTTGACAACCTCGATGTTTCTAATCATCATCATCATCATTCGTGCGTTAGTCCCGAACTCCCGATCACATCTGTGTCCGGGATCTACTTAATACGTGGCTTGGTTATTTCAGCAATCTTGGAATTGACCGCTGTCTGACCTCCCAGCCATCCTATATATTTATGTTACCGTGTCAGTAGTTTAATTTCAGTCTAACACTACAAAGGCCTCAGTCTTAACCTAACGACTATTGATATCTACTTCATGTATAGTCAACGACAAAAGTAGCTTAACCAATAATTCTTATCTGTTGATCACTAATAGCTGTTAAACCGATCACAAAATCATAAACAAAACACGAAATATATTAACTTTGTCCTTGGGGATTCTAAAATTACTTGTACATTGCTGTGGCACATGCATTGGGATGTAAACAAGAATAATAAATATTTTTGTGCTAATCAACTTTTGTTGTTGACTGTACTTTGTACTTACACTGGAATTAAGCTTTGTTCGTTCATCTTAAAATGGATTATTTTAATTATGAGAATTTTTTTGAAAGCTAGTAATTAAAGTGTGTTTACTCAGTGTTTTTCACGTTTTTATTTATTTTAACACTTCCCCATTTTAGGCACTTATCATAATAATCATTTGTGAAAATGACAAATAATTGCAGATAACATTTACTATAACAAATATTAATTTTCCATATGTCCACTATACAGAGATTTTTAGGAGATTTTTTCATTTGCTGGCAACATTACGCACACGCCGTTAGTGGTATCGGTACACGGAAATCGGAGTCACACGCACACATTGAAAGTGTCATTTGGCTTCACGTGTTTATTCTACATGTTCCGTCTATGTTATTCTTTTAGTCTGAGGTAGAAGCATTTTCTTTTTTTTTTTGACGTTCATAAGTGTTACTTTGTGACCTACATGAATAAAGATATTTTGATTTTGATCTAACTGGAAGACCTCAAACAGCTGAAATACATAGATAGACATGTTGGAAATATTGTAAACTAGTGGTCCCGGCGAACTTCGTACCGCCTGAAATTTTGCTTATAAACCTTCCCTGAACCTCCACGAATATTTTAAGACCCAAATTAGCCAAATCGGTCCAGCCGTTCACGCGTGATGACCAAGGGAAATAGGGATTCATTTTTATATATAGAGAAGATAGATCCCTATTTCAATAAGCTACAAATTCAGATAGCTACTTACATGAACAGCTCTTTTATCGTAGTCCGGGTACCAGTCCCCGCTTTCAGCATCATCAGCCGTATCCAACGAGTCTTCGTCATCAAGCTGGCTGTCATCCTCCAGCACAGTGACGTCGTGAAGCTTCTCCAGTGAATCATATACCCTGTCCTTGTCAACGCTCTTCCCATCTACCACGCTACCTAGGTCATCGTCTGCGTAGATCTGGAATAATAATAAAAAAAAATACACCTCAAAAATTGACACAGCAACCGACTTCAAATACTAACTACCGAAATAGGACCAAATAGTTATCGAAATGGGATCAAACTGAAAAAAAAATTCAAAATCGGTCCGAAGATATGAGGTAACAAACATAAAAAAAACATACAGTTGAATTGAGAACCCCCTCCTTTTTTGGAAGTCGGTTGAAAAAAAAAGAATCTCGGCCAGTTGTTGGCGTGAACTACCTCTGGAAGGGAACTGTCCCTGGTTCGATTTCTAAAAAAATAAGAAAATTTGCAATTCATTTTGTTAAAAATATCTCCTTACTTGTACTTTTCGTAATTTGCTTTTTTGAGTTTATAATGATATAATTCTTCATTTCATTATACATTCAAATATGTAGTAGTCGATGTCGTATGTTCCGTCTTCTTATATTTGGTTAAGTGCAATCGGTTTTTTGTGACATTTTAATTGAGTACATATTTATTAGATGTGCTACAACACTAGGCGAGTGCGCGAGTCTATTGATTCATTATTTTTCATTAGACCCACCCGTTCTCTAATGAACTCATTCATGTACACGAGACGTATTGTGATAATATCGAAGGTACGAAAACCTGACGGTTGCCCGACGCTTCGGTTAGATTGCACAAGCCGTGGTTCCCTACAGCACGGCTATTACACAGCCAGCGTCAACTTCTGTCGATAACCAATGATAGCGCAGAAAATGTGGTAAATGGGTCACGTGACCAATATTTACTGCAGTATCATTGGTTATATAAGTCGATCGACTTAACACGATCCCGGACGAGCATGCTATAGCATTCGTATTGGACAGTTTAATTATGTCGCGGATGCTATAGCATTCCAAGTTTATTGCGTGTTTTTGCCAGTTATGCTTGAGCAGTTGCTTTTTCCCTATAAAGTATAGGTAGTTTATTTCTTACTGTCACGGCTGACACAACCACAGATCGCTTACTGCCACATGAGGCCTTTTCTGCACACAAAGATGATACAGTGTTTACCCCTCCCCTACACCTCGCCCGGCATACCTCGCGTGTTAGCGTATGCTATAGCATGTGTCAAATGTATTGAGATGCAGTCAGTGTAGCGGCTACTGCCGCACGTAGTGGTCGTCAGTGCGCTGCACATTTTTATTTCGCGCCAACATATTACAAACATCGTAAGTACAATTATTTTCATGATTTCTTTAGTTTTTTTTGTTATCATGATGCTCTTCACAATGTATTTCAGTAATTTGACGTTAAAATAAAGATAATAACGCTAGATAAGTCGAAAAAAATATTTAATTCGCATTATTTACATTCACAGATGCCACCCAAAAAACGTCCTCGCAGTTTCAATATTTCAGAATCAGAACAAATCCTGAGGTTGTTTGAAGAAGTTTCAGATGATTCTTCGGCTCCCAGCTTTGAAGAATCTGAAAAATCCTCTGATGAACGAGAGAGTAGCCAAAGAAAACCTCAAGGTAAATCAAACGTTCTTCTACCGTCATCTGAAGAAGAACATGATCCCTACAGTGATGCTGACGGAGAATTCGGGTCCGATGGCAACTACAACCCTGCTGAAGATGAAGAAATGCTGTCTGATTCTTCATCGTCATCAAAAGGTACACAAACAAGTGTGGTACGCCAATTGCATGAAAATAGTGACTCCGATAAAACAGTAAGTGACTTTGAGTCTAACCCTCCAACAAGACAGCTAGTTGTCCATCCACAAATACACCATGTTACAGATAACTTAGCTCCTGCTACTTCAGTCAGAATGCACCCGACTTCTTCGCCTAACTTTATGTATAAAGAAACAGAACTGGAAATTACTTTCGAATTAGATAATGAAGGCAATCCATCTCCAAATTTACTGTCTCCACAATTCCTCGAGTCTCTTTATAATTCAGATGTGGCTGTTGGATCTGGCCCAGTCATTGCACTAACTTCGAATGAGCAAGATATTGCTGCATCCACATTAGTTACAGCATCAGCTTCCCCACAAGCCTTAGAGGTGAGCAATGAAATTGCTACCCTACAACCTGTGTCAACCACAATGGCACCTTCGTCACCAGGACCAGACATACCTTCATCAAATATCTCAAGCAATAGGCAAAACAGATCACCAACTGAGACAGTGAGAGTTCGTGGCAAAATGACATTGCACCAATTCCGCAATTCGAGTTTGACGAAGCGAGTGCAGGAGCAACAGTCCATCTTCACGAAAATACAACGCCAGTAAGTCTATTTAATGTATTCTTTACTGATGAACTGGTGGAGCATATGGTGACGTGCATGAATGCATACGGTGAATCTTTATGTAACTCAAATAGGCCACATACACGAGGATCTCGTCGACTTTCATTCAAACCTACAGACGTAACAGAACTGAAAAAGTTCCTGGCATTGTGCCTGTTACAGGGCCAAATTGATTCGCCAAACATCAGGAAACTTTTAACGTTAACAGATCCGCTTTACTTTCATCACATCTTTCCATTCGTCATGTCATGCAGACGATTTGATCAGCTAATGCGTTGTTTGTGCGTTTCAGAAATAAATTCCAAAGGTATGGATAAAATTAGAGATTTTGCCAGAAACGTCAAAATTAACTTCCAAAGTGTAAATAAGCCTGGCCAAGATCTGTCTTTAGACGAATCTTTGTTGGCATTCCGTGGGAGACTGTCTTTCAGGCAGTACATTAAATCAAAAAAGGCAAGATACGGCATAAAGTTCTATGTACTGACAACTGACGATGGGTATATTTTGAATTATAAAATATACGAAGGGAAACAACTGCTTCCGACTGCTTCCGAAAATAGTGGCGAATCTACATCTAAGTTGGAGCATTTGGTTATGTCCCCTATCAATCCCTACCTAGACAAAGGGCATAATCTTTATATGGATAATTATTATAACAGTTTATCTCTATCTCAGAAACTACTGCAGAGAAAGACGCACACTATAGGAACTTTACGGAAAGATCGCAAAAAAAATCCGAAACGACTGTTCGCTAAAAAAGTTTTGAAAGGTCAGCATTTCTGGCAACGGAAGGGTCGTGTGTACGCATCTATATGGAAAGACAAACGGATCGTACACATGATCACTACAAAACACCATCCGCGTCTGATCGTTTCCCGAAATAGATATGGGCAGGCAAAAACAAAGCCTGTAGAAGTCGTCGACTACAATAAGCACATGTCAGGGGTTGACAAATCTGATCAGATGATGTCATACTACTCGACACCGAAGAAAACGATCCGCTGGTACAAGAAGGTGTTCTTCCATTTGTTTGATATGATGGTTTGGAACGCATTCTATTTATTCAGAAAATATTGTGACCCAAATTCAAGCCTATTGAACTTCCGAGAAAGAATCATAAGATCCTTTTTACAAGTGAAAAGTTCCACATTGAACGAGGTGAAAACCTTTGTTAGCGGTATAAAAACAACATCAAACAGACGTGGTCCGAGAGCCAATAATCAACAGCAGCAACTGGAACAACCACAGCAACCTCAGCAATTTGGGCATTGGCCTGAGCTTATACCCGTTTCTGAAACAACAAAACGTTCAAAAGTCTTTTTAAAATGTCGCGTCTGTACGAGAAACAAGACCGTAAAGCAGACTAGCTACCGCTGCAAGGGATGTCATGATCATCCACCTCTTTGCCCAGGATGCTTCGAGACATGGCACTTGGAACTAAGCTAGCTAAAAAGAGACAGAGGGATAAATTATGTGCTATTTACATAATGTTCAGTGGATATATTCCGACCCCAAGACTTAGTCGTAAGGCTGATCAGAAATTGCGAATTAAGTGTGTTTAATTATAAAGAAAATGATGAAGACTGTTACTGAAGACTGAATTACGATTTATGCTATAAGCTTACTGCCTAAGTTCCTAACTAGTTAATATGTAAAACGTGTTCCCGATTGTGATATTAATTAACTGCTGTACCATTTGTTATTGTTACCTATTTGTTTCTAAGAGAAATGTATAACTGTTCTTACCTAAGTACTTAAGATAGGTTCTAAAAAAATAAACTTTAAGCTAACTGGCTTTTGTCCACAAAAATTGTTCTTAAAAATGAAAATTAAACTACCAAACTTTTAGAACTTACCTGTTTTTTTATTTTATATTAAGATGGTTCAGCGATATAAAATGAACTTAATATTAATAATAAATACTTTATTCAAAGTTTTCCAAATGAGGAAATCTATGACTGTTACCTATAACGTTACACTGGGTCAATAAACATCTTTACATTAGTCGTCTGCTATAGTATTTGCGTCACACCGCATACCACTATAAGTGATGTAGTACGACGCGAATGCTTTAGCAGTCTTATGCTATAGCAGCCGCGCCACATGGTATCACAAAATATGTGATAGTTTGTGGCACGAATGTTTGAGCAGTCGTCTGCCATAGCATTCGTGTCACATAGTATCACAAATTTTGTGATATCATGTGACGCGAATGCTATGGCAGACGACTGCTATGGCAATCGCGTCGCATTCGATGGTGTTGGTTGGTATGCATCATGACAGAAATGCTAGAGCAATCGCAAAAATCCTATACAAAAAAATAGTGCTAAAGTAGGGTGACTTACTGCCCGGGAACGTGTTAAGTCTCTCGACTTAAGTCGGCTTTACTCATAAGGGTAGGTGGGACAGTCAACCGCGCTAATATTAGTTACGAATTTACGATTGGTTATAATAGGCTTGTCCCAAATTTCAAACATTGATTAAATCTGTAGTTTTGAATCTATATAGTCACAAAAATGTATATATCATCCTACTATACTAACATCCTACACAACCCTTCCTATCCGTCCTATCTACGGGAGCGTTTCTCTTACGTTAACGCACCTGATGCCCCGTGTAGGTCACATCTCCAATACCGCCTATCCTGTCCCTCTCACAAATCCGACTTCTACTCCTACTCCTTCACTGTTCATGCGGTCAGGCTGTGGAACTCGCTACCGCCGAACATACAGCGCTGCAACACTACATTCACCTCTAAGAGGAAAGTGAAAGAGCACTATCTCTCCTCTCTTTTGTGACTATCTTTATCTTTTTATGTATTATTATATATATATACTTGTTTAATATATATATGTGTAATGTGTATGTAGTAATTAATTAAGTAGAATGTTTATATGTGTATATGGATTTATGTATGGTATATAAGCGTTATGTATATATAGGTAAGTATGTATTGTATTTCATAGTAAGCTCTTCAACCTACGCACACTTAATACTTTTCTTCAACTAAGAGGAGATTTCTTAGAAATAAGTGGTGCCTTTGTAATAAAACTCTATCCTACTGTTCTTATCTCGCTTTTCCTTCTTGTGTGTACATAAATAAATAAATAAAATAAAAAAAATAAAAATGTATTATTTTGATTTAAAACAATCATTTATATAGTTTATTTTGCGATTTAAAAAATGTATTTAAATTGGTAACGAAAACGCTCCAATCTGTCATGGCAGCTATCCTGAACAAAAAACGAACGAAGTTCGCTGCAGCGATTAAGCCATAAATTAGTCGTCTAATCGTAATATAAATATTCAAGCGCAAGATTACTTATTAGTTATAGTTTTTTCACGACCAAAAGGTCAAAAGCGCCGTGAACATCATGGCGCTTACGCGTTTCCTTCAACGTCTTCCAAGAACATGTCACTTGTAAGGATTATACACTACAGACTGGACACGAATAGCTTTTTACCTACGGACGGAACGGAGATGGTATATGCGTTTGGGGTAAGAGGATGTTTGTGCAAATACATGTTGCCATTTTTCTCCAAAACTACTGGTCGGATTTTGATGCAGTTTTTAGGTTCAAGTTTGATCGGTGCATGTTCTTAGATAAATGTTACGATGACAACTCACCAGGGGGCGCTGCAGCAAACATTATTTGTGATGAAAATCAATTTTGATGCGGCTTTTTTTAGGAATGGATTTGTAGTTGATTAGTGAGGGATCTTAAAAAGGTGTAACGACTGTAACTTACTAGAAGGCGCTACATATCTATGCTCTTTAAGAAGTTTAAAATAAAAAACAAAATTTAAAATTGTAAAAAACCCACAACGATTAAACAGCAATTGAAAAAAGGATAAAATAATTTAAAAACCTCCAAAAAGTTAAAAATAGATTGTGTTAGTTAGCCCTTTAACTTTGATATAGGTGCCGAGCAATATTTTGATTCAAGCGTTGTCTCGAAATGCACATCGAATAATGCGCCAAAACTGCGTTTTGTTCAATCCACTTTTGTTAGATTTATAATAATTTAACTTTAAAATTAATAAAAATTCATAAATTAATAAAAACGTACGAACAATTAAATTACATAAAATCACAGACACAACTTAACACAAGAAGTCAGCTCTTCATACATACTTAATCTGTGGTGTGAGAGTGCAACCTGTGACGTCATATTTTCTGATTGGTGTTTGATGTCACGTGACTGAATGCCTAATTTTTCCAAACTTATTTTCAATTTTTTATAAAAATAATAGTAATCTTTATTCTGTGTACCAATTTATATTACTTTTTGTTGTCTATTCATTGGAAATAGTCATAAGAAACATACATCAATCCGATTTATTCTTAGTGGACACAAGCCTATTACCCCTTGCGGACTTGGTGACTGTAGTCTTTAAGCAAACAAAGTCAGGGGAGTTTACTAGTTCATTTTAATCAAAAACTTACACAAAGAGTAAATTGAGAACTCTCAAAACTCGTTCAAAGTTTTCTAATTAAGTGGGTTCTTATCAAGCTTTACTTTGCTAACCATAAACAATAACAGTGTTGTTCTTGAGGTTTGGTTTTATAAATAAAAGTGTTACTGGTACTGGTGTATTTAGTTCTTCAATGATGAACACAATAAGTTAAAGATGGCGAGTAACCCGGGCGGTGTTCAATTTGACAGTTTTTGATGTGTCATTAGACGTATGAATCGATTAGGGTGGGGGCGCGGGCCGTCCAACAACGTTTCGCCGCGCTGGCCGCGCGTTGTTCGGCGCGGGCGCGCTGGTACGCCAACAAGTGTAATAATTTCCAAAATAATGAAATTTCAAGCTATGTCAATCAATCAATCAAATACTCTTTATTGTACACAAAAAGGAGATACAGAATTAGGAGACATCACTTAAAGAAAGTACAAATGGAGGCGTTATCGCTTAAAGCATCTCTTCCAGACAAACTTTAGATGGATAGCGAGTTAAAGAAATGAAATGGACTAAAAAGTACTATTTCCTATCCTGTGCTATAGGTTCCTACCTATACTATTTATTTATATACCTATTCCAGTTCGGCTCGACTTACCTTCTGTTAAACCATTAAACTTCGATATTTTCCGCGAAGCAACTGCCACAGATTCGATAGATTCAATATCACTAATATCGCCATTGAATTGTGTGACCTCCACAACTCAATGGCGATATTGAATCTGTAGTTAAACCAGTCAAACTTTTGTAAGGCTCTAAATACCTATAACTTTTTACAATATAAACAGAAGAGACGCCCAGCAACGGACGTGAGAACGAAATTTAAAAAATAATAAAAATATAAACAGAAAAGCGAAATGATCTTAGACGAAACCACCCTTCCACTAACTTGCCTTTCAATTCGCAAACGTCGACATTTCAATGTCATCCCTACCATTTTACGCTTGTTGCGTAAATGGAAAGAAGCCGAGAAATAAGAAAATTCATATCTTCGTATCATGAAAAATGTATTGACTTGTTAAATATTAATTCTTCAATTTGTGGAATCTGTGTTTTCTGATGTAAGGTTAGGTATTATTTCACGGGGGTTCTGATTCAAGCCTAAATTGTATATGTTAACTTTTGAACTTTCATAATTTCATAATTTATATTTAACATGAACAAAAAGTAATAAATAAAAGGCACCTATTACTACCTACGCATTCTACGCCGTATTTCGTGATTATTCCCGTGTAAAGTATCGTGTAAAGTAAAACATAGATTGATTATGTTGTTGATTAGTTTTAGTATCCCTTACAAATATCTGGGGCTCGTACTCGATGGCCGGTGGAACTTCGGACCACATTTCCGAAGTTTGGTCCCCAAAGTGACGGGGGCAGCAGCCGCGCTTTCGCGACTGTTTCGGCAATGTTTAAAACTACTAAAATAAAATAAAATAAAATAACGTTTATTATCTTTGAAATTTTTAGAAAATTATTTAGATTCGTCAAAAGTTGGTGTGACTCTACCGAGGGTTCCAAAATGCAACGAGACTGAGAAGAGCCCTCAAGAAACTCAGTTCGGCTTTTTTCAAAATATTTCATCTTAAATCGAATACAGAGTTATTTAGAAAGGAGCAATTCGTGTTACAACCAGGTAGCCTTGTCATCTAAGAAATCATTAATACTATAATAAGCTTTATGGCACAATTTACATTTTAATAGTTTTTTAAATTTATTGACAGATAAATTTGCTATTTCGGTTGGCAATGTATTGTACATTCGAATAAAGTTCCCCGCAAAAGAATTACTCACTTTATGAAGCCTAAATTTAGGAACAGCCAGTTTATCCTTATTTCTTAAGTTTAGATTATGATTATCACTATTTTTCACAAATTTACTTTTGTTCTTGTGGGTATACAATAAAATTTCATAAATATACTGTGAATACACTATAATGTATTGTAAGTATGCATTCAATATCGGCAGCGTTACCCCACAGTAGTATGCCTTATGTCATGATACTGTGGAAGTAGCTGAAGTAGACAAGACGCGCCGTTTTAATGTCTGTAAGTTGTCGGATCTTTTTGACAGCATAGGCTGCTGAACTAAGCCTGACCGAAATTTTCCCGATATGAGACCCCCATTGCAATTTGGAGTCTAACGTTATGCCCAGAAAGACAGTGTCATCGACCAATTCTATTATATCATCCCTAACCTTAACACTGGTTTTAACAAGTTTTACATTAGGTAAAGTGAATCTTACACATTTAGTTTTATTTTCATTTAATAATAAATTATTAGCACAAAACCAGTGGACTATCCTAGAGAGGGCAATGTTTACATCGTCAAGTTCGCGCTGTCCACGTTTAACTTTAAATATTAAAGAAGTGTCATCAGCAAACAAAACTACCTCGTGGTCGTCTCTTATGAGGTGAGGGAGATCATTAATATATACTAGAAAAAGAAAAGGTCCCAAAATTGAGCCCTGCGGTACCCCGATTGCTACAGGAGAACCAGGTGACTGTTTACCATTGATCACTACTTATCCAATCACTTAAGTAAGAATTGACGAAATTCAAGGCCGTCCCCCGGATTCCGTAATGATCAAGTTTCTTAATTAAAGTCTGGTGCTGAACGCAATCGAAGGCCTAAGATAAGTCACAGAATACACCATAAGCATCATATGACTCATCCCAGGCCCTGCATATACACTCTGATAATTTAATTCCCGCATCAGTGGTGGACCGACCACGAGTGAAACCGAATTGTTTTGTATGTTTATTAACGTTAAAGTGATTTTGCATTTGATTAAGCATAATTTTTTCAAAAATTTTACTATACTTAGTTATACCTAAATACTATAAACCTTAGGTACAATCTAAACAAATAGGTAGGTACCAACTTCGCACAATAATAAACCTAATTTCAAAGCTACTATATTTCCAACTACAAATTTCATTCGATCCGTAAACACAATGAATACGAAAATTCCAGGAATAAGTCACAACATGGCGACAACAAATGTATCGAATGATTCAATAAAAAACTGTAATTAAAAGTAACTAAAAGACTGTAATTATTTGACAGACCCAGATCCGATAGTTAACTGTTCCATTTTTTAAATTTACCATAGACTAACTGTGATAAATAGATATGATGACTTTCATGTTTATGATAAAATAGGCTAGTCCGAGACGCCCAGGAATTTAATTGGCTGCATGTGCTATAGCGACTGCCACGTAAGATTTTGTTGCCTTTCATCAACATTTCATCGCAAGGCAACGGGTTTCAATTTTTTTTCAAAATTACAATAATGCTGCTAGTTTTTATTAAATTCCTTTGGCCATTTTGGACGTAAATATGTGTGCCCGGTGACGGCAATAATTATAGGCTTGCCCTCTATTACGTGGGACTAAAAATACTGGCAAATTGTGGGTGTGTAATGTACCTCTGCCTACCCCTTGGGGATTTTTTTTTTTTTTTTATATTTAGGTCGACAAATTGACGCCACTCGCCTGATGGTAAGCTGAGGCGACGTCTGGCAATTGAGGGCGACTCTCACAGTACACAGGAATACTATAGAGAGTGGCCCTCAACTTGACGACCCTGTAATGTGCCTCTTCACGCTTCGCTTAAAGAGCCCAGGGTTATATGTTGGAGGAAACACGAGCGCAGGCAGGGCGTTCCAAGCCACCATCGTTCGGCAGAGAAACGATCGTTTAAAACGCTCGGTTCTCGCGAAGACGGTTTCCACGGTATGAGGGTGACATCTCTGCCCGGCACGCGTTGTTCGGGATCGGAAGGGAGAGGGTGGGATCAGGTTGAAGAGCTCTTCAGAACACTCACCGTGGTAAATACGGTAGAACGCGGCCAAGGAAGCAATTGTTCGGCGCTGGGCTAGCGGCTCAAGGCTTCCCGTTACCTCCGGACAGTCTATAATGCGAACAGCGCGTCGCTGCATAGCGTCGAGTGCGTCCAGCAAATACTTCGCGGAGCCGTCCCAGAGGTGAGAGCAGTATTCAACGCAGGGTCTAATCTGCGTTTTGTACAGCAGACACCTCTGGTGCGGTGTAAAGAATCGCTTTACCTTGTTCAGTATTCCTAGTTTCCGCGAAGCTAGCCCAATACATCTCTCAATGTATTTTGTGTTATTGAGCTCTCGACGAACGTCTATGCCAAGGATGTCTAGATTGTCCTTCATTGGTAATATTGCATTCTGAAGAGTGGGTAGGGGAAGGAAAGGGGATTTTTTCGCTGTAAATGCACACGCCTGTGTTTTGTGGGCATTGAACTCGACCAAGTTCTCGGCACCCCATTGGGAGATACTGTCGAGGTTTCGGTCGAGATCACCCACGAGATGTCGTCTCTCCTCCTCTATCACAGATCGCCCCGCCGTCGGACGAACCGAGTAACTCCCGTGCAATGTACTGTCATCTGCATAGCAATGAATGTTCCCGAGGGAAAGCATATCATTGAAATGCAGAAGAAAGAGAGTTGGTGACAGTACGGACCCCTGCGGTACCCCGGCATTCACTTGCAAAAAGCGAGAAGCCTGGCCATCGCAGAGGACCCGCACTCGGCGCTCGTTTAAAAAACTGACAATCCAGCTGCACAGTTGAGGAGGTAGACCATATGCCGGAAGCTTGGAAAGGAGCGAAGCATGCCAGACCCTATCGAAAGCTTTGGCGATGTCCAGGCTAACAGCCAAGGACTCGCCGAACTTTACCATAGCCTCACCCCATACATGCGTGACGAATGCCAGGAGGTCACCCGTTGATCGTTTTGGCCTGAAGCCATATTGCCGATCATTGATTAGCGAGTGATCCTCCAGGTATCGCATGAGCTGCTTATTAATAAGAAGCTCGAGCACCTTGCAAATGACTGAGGTGACAGCTATGGGTCGATAGTTGCCTGGATCGGATCGATCTCCTTTCTTGGGGATCGGTTGTACGTTCGCCTCCTTCCAGGCCTCCGGCACGAGGCCTGTAGAGTATGACAGGCGGTACAGACGCGTTAATACTGGAGACAACTCAGCAGCACATTTTCGTAGCACCACCGCCGGAATGCCGTCAGGGCCACTGGCTTTCCGCGTGTCGAGTGACCGCAGCACTGCCCGTACATCACATTGCCTGATAACAATATCAGGCATAGTGTGGCCACAGTTGGCGATGGCGGGGGGCTGCAGGCCACGGTCATCGACCCGGGAATTAGCCGCAAAGAGTTCTGCGAGCATGTCCGCCTTCTCTTGGGCTTTGTGAGCCAGTGATCCATCAGGAAAACGCAGTGGTGGCAGCGAGGGTTGACAAAAATTTGACTGTACGGCTTTGGCCAGTTGCCAGTATCCACGGCTGCCCGTGGGATGGGATGTGAGCTCCTAACCAAGCCGCGCGACGCGCTGGGCATCCGCTCTCTTGAAGGCCCTCTTGCTGAACCTAGTGGCCCGATTGTACGCTGCTTTGAGGCGGTTCACGTTCGGGTCACGTGCCGCCCGAGCCCTGACCCAGGCGCGATATGCCGACTGTTTTTTTCTGGACAGCCTCGGCACATTCACGCCCGAACCAGGGGCGAGCTTTGCGGATGCTGGCGACATCAGTGAAAGGGATATAATATTCTATCCCTAGACTGATCTCGCCAGCAATGGCAGCAGCGCTATCCGAAGGCGCCTTCCCTACAAAGCAGCGCTGGCTCCACGGGACGGACGCAAAGTAATCGCGGAGACCGTCCCAGTCTGCCGACGAGTAGTGCCATAGTCGTCGAGTCATTTGTTCAGCACGAGCAGGCGGTGGCACTTGGAAGCTGGCGTGCACCACACAGTGGTCGGATGTGCCCAGTGGGGCGCGTACCGACACACTGTACTCGGCTAGGCGACTCGTCAGCAGTAGATCCAGCAAGGCGGGCGTGTGGTCTGACCTGTCAGGTATCCGGGTGATCCCCCGTACCATCTGGGTCAGCCCGTGGGAGAGAGCGAATGCATGGGCGGTTCGTCCCGCATGATCGGTCCTAAGGGACCCCAGCCACTCAACGTGATGACCGTTAAAGTCCCCCAGGAAAACCAGGTCAGCGTTCGGGAACCGCACCTGCGCATCGTCAGCCATCTCGCTGAGGTATTCGAAAAGCCTTGTTGTCCCAGTGTCCCCTGTGTGGGAGCGGTAGACGCACACGTAGATCTGGCTCATGGAGCCATGATCCACGTGCAGCCAAAGGACGGAGTAGGAGGGGTTCTCCAGACAGCGCAACCGGCGGCAGCAAACATCTATATCTATATATGGATATAGGCGTGATATGTGTCATGATTAAATAGGTACCGAGATAGATCGGACGCAACTTGTAATTTTGTTTTCAATAATGTAGTGGAAATAACTACACCGTGATGATAAATATGCTAATTCTGTAAACTCATCCACGCGTTGTGTTTATTCAGTGTCTATTTTGAATTGCAAAACGGATATAATATGAAATATTGTAACTTAGGTAGGTACAAATCCGCCGGGCGCCACTGGAAATACCTTCTGGTGCATACCAGGGACGCCCGGCAATGGACAATGGAGATGAAGAGCGGCCGCACTTGGGCGGACTTAAAAAAAAAGGTAGGTACAAATACAAGCTAATTTCGAGGTATCCTACTAATATTATAAACGCGAAAGTTTGGGAGTATGTAAGTATGTATGGATGGATGGATGTTTGTTACTCTTTCACGTAAAAACTACTGAATGGATTTTAATGAAACTTTACAATAACATAGCTTATACATCAGAATAACACATAGGCTACAATTTATAAAGATATTGTGTGAATTGTTCAAAATATG
Organism: Nudaria mundana; assembly: GCA_963556515.1. Classification (NCBI taxonomy): domain Eukaryota; kingdom Metazoa; phylum Arthropoda; class Insecta; order Lepidoptera; family Erebidae; genus Nudaria; species Nudaria mundana. Next base: position 5,100,948 of record OY748287.1, on the reverse strand, counting down.
ACGCGGCGCGACAGGAACGGGAAAAAATCCAAATTACCACGCGGACGAAGTCGCGGGCGACCACTAGTTCACAATAAATGAATATATGTTGCTTCTATTCTATGTCCTAAAAAAAATATGAGTAATTTTTGACCAGACACAAATAAATTTACGCCTTTATATCTGTAACTGTAAACTTCTGCTTTTTATTCTAATGTTGAGAATATCGATTACTTACGTTCAAAAACTGTTTTTTTACAAACATGCGTTAGACACTTTGACAATGAACTTAATTGGTTATTAAACTTACATAAGAAGTCAACTGGAGCCGGAGCGTTTAATTGGAGACGTATATTTTGATCACAGCCACCGACAATAAGACGTACGAAATTATGTTGGCGATCAATTCGCTTCTAAATTGGTCCGACACACGCAGGGACGCTATAACCTATTACAGTACTGTACAGGTACGTACAATATACCTAAATTTCTCTTTATGTTTAATATTTATGTAACACGAGCAGTAAACATAAAATCTCGCCTTTATCTTCGAAGGAGACGTTTAAAATGCCTAATTCCGCATGTAATTCGCACTTAGTAGGTCCTCAGTGATATAGAAGGCGAGCTTATTTTAGTTCCCGAGCACTTTGGATAATTTGTAAGAGCCTGATCCATATGTCAGCAGACAGGGTACAGGGTAGGTACAGCGTACAGGTACAGGCATTGTTGTATTGCGATCAGTTGGAAAGAAAATACGTTTGCATATAATAATATAGCAACAAATACAAAATTAATCAAATTTCAAAAATCAAAAAGCCAGCTTTAATCGATGGTGGCTATTTCCTGGCCCAAAGAATAAGTATCGCCATCCAACGTGGCAACACAGCCAGCATTCTGGGAACCTTCCCAATCGGCAATGACGGGGAGGATTTCTTAAACGATATTTTGTAATGTAAATATTTTTAGTATATAATTATGTATATTGTAATTCTTATTGTAAAAAACAAAAGCCATTCACGGTCGCTGAACTGCTAAGCAATAGTTGTCTTCGTCTATAATACGAGGTCACACTATAAGTTTTGCGTAACTTAAAAAAACAACATGTTAAAACCAAAATATTTTCAAAATACTCTCCTTTACATTTTAAACACTTTTTCATGCGATCGAACAATTTTTTTAAACAGGAGGACTACAGACACAGATTACTAAATAGTTACTTCGTAACAGATACTTCACTCAGTAGACAATTTTCAATACCTACTGCTATAATAGCCTACTCCGTCGCGTCAGCAACCACTGCATGCTAAAATGTGCCTAAATGCTCAAGCCTCAGACTAAAAGAATAACATAGACGGAACGAATAGAACTAGCGAGTGAAGCCGCCAAAAGGGATACTATATAGCAATGGGATACCATTTCGCTCGCCACTCCTTTGTGAGCAGCGAGTGTGTACGCACGTGCGATCACGGTTGAACAAAATATTATAAATATGCCGTATTGTGTGGTGAAAAGGTGTAAAAACACTTCAATTATTCATAGAAAGAATGCTGGATTATCGTTTCATAAGTAATTAACTATTTCTTATTAGATTTCATAACATTTTTCTAAATATTTTAGTTGCACAAACTAGGAACACAAAACCTCCGCCATATCATACAGAGTTGCCATAATTTTTTCATCATTTCCACAAAATATTTAGCAGTATTTATGGGAATTTATAAAGTAGGTAAAAAAAATCAGTGTCATCAATGTTGACAACCTCGATGTTTCTAATCATCATCATCATCATTCGTGCGTTAGTCCCGAACTCCCGATCACATCTGTGTCCGGGATCTACTTAATACGTGGCTTGGTTATTTCGGCAATCTTGGAATTGACCGCTGTCTGACCTCCCAGCCTGTGTTCTGATCCAATATATTTATGTTACTGTGTCAGTAGTTTAATTTCAGTCTAACACTAGAAAGGCCTCAGTCTTAACCTAACGACTATTGATATCTACTTCATGTATAGTCAACGACAAAAGTAGCTTAACCAATAATTCTTATCTGTTGATCACTAATAGCTGTTAAACCGATCACAAAATCATAAACAAAACACGAAATATATTAACTTTGTCCTTGGGGATTCTAAAATTACTTGTACATTGCTGTGGTACATGCATTGGGATGTAAAAAAGAATAATAAATATTTTTGTGCTAATCAACTTTTGTTGTTGACTCTACTTTGTACTTACACTGGAGTGAAGCTTTGTTCATTCATCTTAAAAAGGATTATTTTAATTATGAGAAATTTTTTGAAAGCTAGTAATTAAAGTGTGTTTACTCAGTGTTTATCACGTTTTTATTTATTTTAACACTTCCCCATTTTAGGCACTTTATGATAAGTGCCTAAATAATCATTTGTGTAAATGACAAAATAATTGCCGATAACATTTACTATAACAAATATTAATTTTCCATATGTCCACTATATAGAGATTTTTAGGAGATTTTTTCATTTGCTGGCAACATTACGCACACGCCGTTAGTGGTATCGGTACACGGAAATCGGAGTCACACGCACACATTGAAAGTGTCATTTGGCTTCACGTGTTTATTCTACATGTTCCGTCTATGTTATTCTTTTAGTCTGAGGCTCAAGCTTACAGTTGTGATTGCTTCGCACCGCGCGTTCCCACAGCAATCGCAGGGCTGCCTCTTGTGGCGCGACTTGTGTTGAAAGTTTCGTAGGTAGGTATTTGCGCGACTGTCCGTCAAATATCATCACAATTTTATTCTAATCAAAAGAGCTTTTTAAACGTTGTTAAAATAAATTATAACGTTTCTATGTAACAAAAATATGTAAATCTGTGTCTGAAAGGCAAGCTAATGCTTAGTATTAAAACCTATTAAAAATAATTTTTAAACGACAAAAAATAGTAATAGTTTTTTATTCTTACCTTTGTACCAATTGTTCTTACCCTTCGTCATTGACAGGTAATTGGAAAAATGTTAAGTGTTTATCCCTTCTTTTACTTGATTTGCACCCATCTACAGCACATAAGTCACCGGACGGCATCGTAGGTACCTACGCGTACGAACGAATGGAACTATTAAAATTGAACAACGTGCGTGCGCTTCGCTTGCGAAAACCGCACTGAATTTGGTCCTCAAACGGCCTGCCGGGCGGTAGGTAATTATAGCGCGTAAGTACATGGAGTGACGGAAGCCTGCCACAGATCTGAAGGCATGTTTTCTACGTGCTGATTAAACGCTATCACTACCTCTTCGGAGTTGGTAAAAGTGAAACCTCTCATCAAATCTTTGATTTTGGGGAAAATACAGAAATCACAGGGTCGGGGCTATGCGCAGGATGGGTGACGAGTTGTACTTTTTCGGAAGCTAAAAATGACTTTGTTTTGTTGGCCGTGTGTGAAGAAGCGTTGTCATGATGTAGGAGAACGTGGCTTTTGGGTCGTCTTTCGCGAACTTTTTCTAACACCCTGGGTAAACAAATGGCAGAATACCACTCGGCATTAACACTCTTTTGATCTTCAAGTGGAATTTTACAGATGGGACCCGTAGCTGAGAAAAAAAACGCGATCATTTTTTTACCAACGTTTCTCGCCTGCCTCACTTTTGTTGGCTTGTTCTCAATTTCAAACACCCATTCACAAGATTGCTGTTTTTTTTCGGGTTCAAAACAATAAATCCACGTTTCGTCTCCTGTGACAATGTCATAAACATCATTAGAATGTCCGTGTTCGTACTTCAGTAGCATCTGTGAGCACCATTCCACACGAGCCCGCTTCTGCTCCGCTGTCAGTTCATGGGGGATCCAACGACAACAAAGTTTCCGTACTTTCAATTCTTCGTGTAAAATTTTCTGGATTTGACTCATACCAATCCTCGAATTGTCTCATAGGTAATCCGCGGGTTTTCTTCAATTAACCGCTTAACAGTAGCCACATTATTTTCGTTGACGGCAGTTGAAGGCCGCCCTTCACGAAATTCGTCATGTAAAGAAACTCGACCTCTCTCAAATTCAGCAAACCATCTCCTCACGGTGCTCAAACAAGGTGCTTCTCTCCCAAAAGCATTTTAAAGACGAGCAGCACAGTCTTGCGGATAGAGAGAACTTTTAAAATCATAAAAAATCATCGCTCTAAATCTTTCCGACTTGATTCCATTTTCGTTGCATATGTAGAACTTTGATGAGTGATAAAAAACAATTGACAAATGATTTCCCGCCAATTGTTTTTTTTATTACTAAGAAGGTTGCAACGTTTAAAAAATATAACATTCGAAATTCAAATAGTTCCGATTAGCTAGAAGTGCAAAACTGTTAGTGTGCCCCATGTATATTAAAATCATAGCCATTTTCAGTGTTGCTGGCCTCCTCTGAAAACCAGCGCTGGTAAATGTAGGTTTGCCCACGTCAGCATAATCTGAGAGGAAACCAAATTCCACGCAAATGTGGCGCGTACTAGCATACAACCGACGGTTTTTTACTTTTACTTTCTCCCTGTTTTTATGTTTAGTTATGTAAGATGCTTATAATCGACATATCTGTGTTTGCGAATTAAACATATTTTCTTATTTCTTCTTCTTCTTCAAAATAAAGGAAACAAAATATTGTAAGAAAAATCATAATTTATAAATAACTTCTTTGTCTTCTGTAGCATGTATTTTAAGCTAGTTATTTAGAATATAAATTCGATAATCCCATCTGAATTACTCAATAAACAAGTCGTGTTTATCTCTGGAATTGTCTTTGGCACAAGATCACTTTGCCATGATTTTAAACTTCGAAAGACAGTGCAATGAACTTTTGGCGCCAAAATTTTCTACGTAGGTACCTTATGCTGAGAATTTCAACAGTAATATTTACGTAATTTATGTTATTAATATTCTGAATTGCATGTGTTCACTTTTAAATACACATAAACGAGTAAATAGTCTCTTATTATTATCCAGAAATACACAAGTGTCAAGATGGCTACCAATTGTCAACATTGTAGAATTCTATCATAAATAACTGGAAGGATAAAAGTACCGACAGTGCCAGCATTATTCAAGGGCTTAAAGTGAGGTTGCTACAATCGTAATACGTCACGGAGACACCACGCTAATCTTACACCAGTCAGCCAGGATTACAGTTGATGCAATCTAATCCAAACTTCGGGATCTCTTAAGGTTTAAAAGATCTAAGCGTACAATTACAAACAGCAGGACCAACTTTGCTTTTACTATTTATACCTACCTACATACTTAAAGATAATAGTGGTGTGAAGATTAGTGCCAGAGATGGTCTGATACTGTCGTAGATAAATGGAACTGTGCCAGCGATAAGTTCTTAAGATAATTCCAGCTGCTTTAATTTTGTTTTGATCACATCTTGAATACGTATAGAGAAATATAATGGAACAGCGAAGTGTACATTTAATAAATCTACCAAAAAATGTACCTAGGTGATATGAAAAGGTTAATAAAATAGAAATCAAGCATATTTTTATTTGTTGTCTGTCTGTAAAGTATGTACAAACACGGTAATCTCGTTAAGGTCGGTTAATACGTGTATGAAACGATGTACAGACGGGATGTTATTACTTATAAACATTTGAACACTTGTAATTCTTGTAAATCATTACCATATATTATCAGATAAATAAGAATTTAAAAGCTTCAAGTGCAACGATATTGTTCGCGAGTAGGTACGGTTGGTTTATAAGACTGTGGTAGAACAAATCCTTTAATCCACCCTGAGTCACAGTTTGAACGGCATTTCAACTACATTCTGGCTTCTTAATTTAAAATTACAATTGAATGCAGTCAGTACGACTGCAACAAATATGCAATAGAGGAACTGCACTAAACTGCAAACAAGCAGTCCGATTTCATTTGATGTGCAGTCGACATTGCAAATTTACAAACTAGCAGTTGACCCTCTGATGAAATGCAGGCGTAACTACAGCCGCTTTATCTATTCGAGGATGAATATTCAACTTTTATTATAGTGTCTTCAAAGTAACGCCGCCCGCTTAGCACACAGTACCTATACCTACTATCGAAAGGGGCCCGGAAATTGGCGGATTTAATTATGCAAGTTGGACTCAACCACAAAGGGTTCCGTACTAAAACGGCAAAAAAATCACGTTTGTTATATAGGAGCCCCCTTTAGTATTTACGAGTATGATATTCTGTTTTTAGTATTTATGGTTAAAGCGGCAACAGAAATACATCATTTGTGAAAATTTCAATTTTCTCACTATCACGGTTCTCAAGATACAGTCTGGTGACAGACGGACGGACAGTGCAGTCTGAGGAACCCTAAAAAATATCAAGTTCAGTGGCAGAAAGCAGATAACATTCTTGTTGAAATTAAGTTTAATACGTATTTGTCTGCGTTCCGCTACTTACTCAGTAATGAGATGGGAGACCGAGTGTGCCGAAATAGATTTAATTTGGTTTTCTCCGAATACCCACATTCAGATTATATTCTGCAAGAAGGCTTTTTGCAATTATGTAAAGTGCCTCTTGGCCGTATAGAACCTTTTTCGCTTAACAGAATTTTTATTAAGGTAGTTTAGAGGTAGGTATACAAAGGTGTTGCTCTTGCTTTATTGCTAAGAAAGTTCGATTCCTGGCTAATACTGGTAGTCTATCAGAAACATTAAATAAAAATGGAACAGACAATTATTTATCGAAACCAAGCCATAAAACCCCAAAAAAACTATAACTTCGCATATTTAGGCTACATCAAATTTTTAAAGTAATTTAACCTTTTAATTGGAGTTGGATTTTTGCTGAGCGCGTGTCTGATGGCTTTATAGGTTACATCTGGTGCTCCGTTTCTTGTCCTGCACCTGGAGCTAGTTAGGAATAGCTAGTTCTTCTGTGCGATCACCATCAACTGTTCAAGACTTACCTTGACATTGGCGAAATCATCGATGAACATCGATGGAGCCACGTTTTTAAAAAAAGAAGAAGAAGAAATTAATTCCTCTATATCTATACACAAAATTGGTGAAAACCACATTAAAAATTCAGTAAGAGCCACAGGGAATCTCGAGTGTGCCCTGGGTCACGGAATAAAAATATATTATTGTATTGTTTTATTGGTATTGAGTTTATCGCGAACAAACAGATAAATAGATAGTTGTCTATGCAGTTGAAATGAACAATTAGATACAGTTAACTTCATCGGTTAAAAACGACACAATAGGAACTTATTTAATAAATTTATTATTATTTACCAAATGTCGGTAATGAATCATTATTATCAAAACAATGGTTAGGTCATGGGTTAACAAATAATGTCGTTTACCGCGAACTGACTAAGTACCTAAATGATAATGGTTTGTTGATTCATTCATTCATAAATAAGTTTGGTGATCATTAATTATTATTGCTGTTCATACTTCGATCTATAAACACATTAAAGTTTGTTAAGTTTCAGATTAGGGACGTGTTTTTTTCGTTCCCGGGAATAGTAATCGGGACGGAACGTGAACACATTTTAAATACACACATACAAACAAAATTAGGTACGTCTGTTCCCAGTAGGGAGAGTCATGTTCAGATCTAGCTGATACTTACAACTTCGCGTGTGGAATAGTTAAATTATCTAGTTCCCAATTCTCACACAAATAAGTACATTCCCAGGATAAAAATAATTCTGAGTTACTTCTCATAACAACAGCTATCTACCAGTGAATGTCCCATTAAAATCCGTCCTGACATTCCAGAGATTTGATTTGATTGAACATTGATAGGTATTTTATTATTGCCAGATATTCTTTGTTATAGGGGCGTATTTCTGCTAACCAGAATCTTTTGAAAGCCTCTCTGTCCGTTGACGTGGATGACGAGACCCATAAGGATCCACCTTAGCTCAGTAAATATAGATACCACATATTTTCCATCGGCTCGTGACCGATTGCAGGTGGTCAGTCAGTAGTGACGCAAGAGGTATGGTTCGCAAAATTACTTTAACCCACATAATGTGACTGAAATAGCATCGAATGACTCAAATACCTCGATTGCATTTACCACTGGATGTGTTCTGGAAATATTAGATGAACACAAAATGTTTTTATATCTAGTTTATGCCTGTGGCTTCATCCACGTTGTTAGATTACCCACAGGAACCATATCACAGGTACTGAGAGGGGAACAGTAAAAATAGGTATCGTTACTGCCAAATATAAGTACGCAGACGCTTTCTAAAAAAACCGTATTGGCAATTTTATGTGAATAACAGTCGTTATGGAAATAACCGTAATACACCTCTGCGTAAGAAAGATCCCATGTCCTGGTATGGGGCGCTCTTTCCAGGATATCAGCTACTTGCGACCTGGGCTATAGAAAATTATTTTAGGTGGACATAAGTTAATTTCATTAAAAAAACATTTTTGATTTATGTTTCACTCGGACTATTGGAACGACGGAACACACATTGAACGTGTCAAATAAATAGTCAACTAATGAATTCCAATTTCAGAGGACATACATGTATTGTCTTTATTGGATCATTCTACGGTTTCGAGAATAGAGTTCCGAGAAACAAGGAACATTAATGAAAACACAGCACTACGCATGTTTTTGTCCAAGAATCACCATCGACTTTAATGATGCCTTACCTATTATCTAACAAAACAGGTCGTCTTACTGAAAGAAAGTGTAACTTTATATCCACGTATCAATAGCTCCTTTGTGGTAATAGTCACCATTGTTCTCAAAAAAGATATTGACGATTGAGATCTTATCATCTTATTGTTTAGATAAATCTTGGTAGACTAATAAATAGATTCCAATATGTATTCAGTAACTTAAGACCGACGGAGTCCACTTATTTATGTCTTTAATTTGTGCTTAGAACATCTCCCGAGACCTCCACCTATATCAAAAAAATGAATATAGGTAGTACAATAAGTTAATACATTGGTAAATATCCATTTTTGCTGTATTTCGTCTCTGAAACATTTTCTGTCATTAGCGAAATTTCCTTTTGTAACTCATACCACTGATTGATGGTTACCATTTTGCCAATTAAAATCATGGGTATTTGTGCGAATTTCAGTAACTAAATTACCCGTCTGACTCATCATTCATCGAGCCTTTTCCCAACTCAGTTGGAGTCGGCTTTCCAGTCTAACTGCGATTCGGCTGAACTTCGATATTTTCCGTGAAGCGACTGCCATCTGACCTTCACAACCCATGGGCGATATCGAAGTTCTGTAGTTAGACCGGTCGGATTTTTGATTTAGGGCTCCAACTACCCCTAACGACTGCCATAAATGTTAGTATGACAACCGGGACCGACGGCTTAACGTGCTCTCCGAGGCACGGAGGGGTCTCAATGTCTTAAGAAATGGTCACCCATCCTAAGACCGGCCTGAGTCGATGTTGCTTAACCTTTGCAATGTGTTAACATTGTCGGTTACCACTAGACCACGAGCCCCCCTGACTATTACTAATAATATTATTATTAATATTACCCGTCTGACTATTGGGGATAAATACAAAATCTATATAATCTACTTACCTAGACTTTGGATTTAACCCTCAGTCAATGGGAAGTTTTTCAAGGCGTTTTCACCAAACGATAGAGTGACTAACTAAATCTGGGTTACGTGTATCACACTATGACCAATAGAAGCTGAACTTTAATGAAAAACATTGCAAAATAATCTATACTTATAATAAATCTGTAGAAGTGAAATGAATTCTGTACATTGAAAATATCAAAAAAATAAATGGCAGGGGGTGTTATATGTTATGTGTTATTACTAGACCGACACCGAACCCAAAAATGTGATAAAAAAAATTTTGTCTGTCTGTCTGTTCAGGCATCACGCAAAAACTACTGGTCCGATTACGATGAAACTGGGTATAATTATTCTTTAATATCCTGGGCACCACACTGGATACTTTTTATCCCGGAAAAGTATATACAATAAAAAACAAACTTTATTTTGCGGTTCAATCCCTAGACCCGATTACTGTACCAACCGCAAATAATAAATTTGTCGTAGGTTTCTTTTTTAATATTGGGTTTGCCAAATTGACGCCGCCCGCCTGGTGGTAAGTCGTGACGACGTCTAGCGATTGTAGGCCACTCTCACAGCACACAACGAACTTCTTCAACGTGCTTCTTCACGCTCCGCTTAAAGAACCCAGGGTTATATGTGGGAAGAAACACGTGCACAGGCAGGGCGTACCAGGCCACTATCGTTCGGCAGAGAAACGTTCGGTTCGATCCACTGTGTGGGAGTGGCATCTCTGCCCGGCACCGTTGTTCGGGATCGGAAGGAAGAGGTTGGGATCAGATTGAAGTGCTCTTCAGAACGGGTAATAGAATATATAAAAGAGAAACTGTTGTAGGGGGCTTTATGAACGCAATAAAACCCAAAACAATGGTTTTTAGAACTTTGTCTCTTTGTCTGAATGTTTGAACACGCTAATCTCAGAAACGGCTTAACTGATTTAAATTTTTGATTTGAATTTGCGGTTTGGTTTTCAATCGGTTCATAAATAAAAAAGTTATGTAGATCTAAAGTAACACGCAGGCGGAGCTGTGGGCAACAGCTAGTAATGTAATAATAATAAATATTTTGGACGTTCTCACTCAATGTCATCTAGCCCAAACTAAGCTATAAGCTTGTGCTATGGGATCTAGACAAGACTCTGATACGATACAGCACTGATAAGCATACTTATATATTTCTAGATACATACATGTAATACACATAGAAAACACCCAAACTCCGAAACAAACATTTGTGGATCACACAAATATTTGATTCGACCCGGAGATAGAACCCGAGACTCCGGAGGCGTAAGCTGATGCACTACTGACCACGCCACAGCACCTCGAAGCAGCTAATATAGTAGGGGATAGTTTCTTCGTTTTGAAAGCTAAGTACGCTCGAAAACGCGTAAAGTAACGAAGCAGTCCGAAGCACAATGAGCACTAAGTAGATTTCTTCATATATCTTCTCACGCGAAGTCGCGGGCGTCCACCAGTTGGAAGTAATTAAGACTAAACGTTGATTTGATAGCACACGCAATTGTTATTAAATTACTTGGTAAGGACGTAGTGATTTAATGGGATTGAATTGGTCTGGCTCATGTTTCAATATTTATACCGTTATTGCGACGAAAATGCACGAATGTTACCACAATACGTAATTATAAGCCTTCGTATCTTGTCCTAGACATAATTATAAAATAACCCTTCAATGGCAGTTGGGTGGACGTCTACCGGCTTCACACGTATGATATAGTTATTTCCCCATGATCAAAACTGAGCTAGATAAAAAGTTGCCTATTATCAGCCCCAATTTTCTCAATATCTTGGTGCAAAATTTTATTAAAACTGGTTCAAAAACCTTACGCGGTTATAAAAAAAAATTATGAAATATTAAGCTATTTTGGGTCGAGCAAGACACTTCTTTGGTCCACGCGCTTGCTGTTTTTGAGACATCAATAATCTGATCGATCTTTAGGATCCAGAAGGCTGGAATTTTTCATAGATTGACTGCTTCGGTGGCGCAGTCGTATGAGTATGCGGCTGCCGTCCCTGAGGTCCCAGGTTCGATTCCGGGTCGAATCAAATTATTTTTGTGATCCACAAATGTTAGTTTTGGAGTTTGGGTATTTTCTATGTATGTATTTACAAATATATAAGTATTTTTTATCAGTCGTCTAGATCCCATAGCATAAGCTTATACATGGGGCACACTAAAAGTTTTGCACTTCTAGCTAATCGGAACTATTTGAATTTCGAATGTTATATTTTTTTAAACGTTGCAACCTTCTTAGTAATAAAATAAAACAATTGGCGGGAAATCATTTCTCTCTCTCTCTCCGTAAGACTGTGCCGCTCGTCTTCAAAATGCTTTTGGGAGAAAAGCACCTTGTTTGAGCACTGTGAGGCGATGGTTTGCTGAATTTGAGAGAGGTCGAGTTTCTTTACATGACGAATTTCGTGAAGGGCGGCCTTCAACTGCCGTCAACGAAAATAATGTGGCTACTGTTAAGCGGTTAATTGAAGAAAACCCGCGGATTACCTATGAGACAATTCGAGGACTATTGGGGATTGGTATGAGTCAAATCCAGAAAAAATTTACACGAAGAATTGAAAGTTCGGAAACTTTGTTGTCGTTGGATTCCTCATGAACTGACAGCGGAGCAGAAGCGGGCTCGCGTGGAATGGTGCTCACAGATGCTACTGAAGTACGACCACGGACATTCTAATGGTGTTTATGACATTGTCACAGGAGACGAAAAGTGGATTTATTGTTTTGAACCCGAAAAAAAAACAGCAGTCTTGTGAATGGGTGTTTGAAAATGAGAACCAGCCAACAAAAGTGAGGCAGGCGAGAAACGTTGGTAAAAAAAAAATGATCGCATTTTTTTTCTCAGCTACGGGTCCCATCTGTACAATTCCACTTGAAGATCAAAAGAGTGTTAATGCCGAGTGGTATTCTACCATTTGTTTACCCAGGGTGTTAGAAAAAGTTCGCGAAAGAAGACCTAAAAGCCGCGTTCTCCTACATCATGACAACGCTTCTTCACACACCAACAAAACAAAGTCATTTTTAGCTTCTGAAAAAGTACAACTTGTCACCCATCCTGCGCATAGCTCCGACCTAGCACCCTGTGATTTCTGTATTTTCCCCAAAATCAAAGATTTGATGAGAGGTTTCACTTTTACCAACTCCGAAGAGGCAGTGATAGCGTTCAATCAGCACGTAGAAAACATGCCTTCTGATCTGTGGTCCTCCTGTTTTAAAAAATGGTTCGATCGCATGAAAAAATGTTTAAAATGTAAAGGAGAGTATTTTGAAAAGTATTAAATATAATATTTTGGTTTTAACATGTTGTTATTTTTAAGTTACGCAAAACCTATAGTGTGACCTACGTATTAGCTTAATTTGGGCTAGATGACTTTGAGTGAGAATGTCCAAAAATTTATTATTTATATTTATAGATTGCACAAATTTTAGATATCTAATGGAACTTAATGTGGATGGATATGAAGATCTAGTTCCTCTATATTATTATGTTCCACAAGCAATCGGTAACGAGGAAATTCACAATAAGTCAGTTCCATGAAACTAGGATGACGAATTATACTCCGGTATCTTGATTACTTTACCAGCTACTGAATGTTCACTAAAACCATCTGAATCATTGTCGAAGTTATCTTGTACTACAATTAGTGGCCACTGACCTACGCCCACTAAGTCCTATTTACAGTGGACCTTTTAACTAACTGTTACAATGTGTAGGTTTGAAGCTTTGAAGTTTGTATTAAGCCGATTGAGTACCTAATAAAAGAATTAAGAATGATTTTTATCAATCATGCTCATCTTTGTTTCGCACTCGAGAATAGCTGGGCCGATTTGGCTAATTGTGGTCTTAAAATTTTCGTGGATGTTCAAGGAAGGTTAGCTAGCTATCCCGGCGAATTCCGTGCCGGGATAGCTAGTCTAAAATAAAACACAAAGCACTGCACACCTTTCGATATTTTCAAGGTACTCTTTAAAACACGTTTTAAAAATAAAATTGTGGTAGATTTCTTAATAGATTTTGTGATACGATTTCTATTGAAATGAGTGACCCGCTTGGAAATATATTAGCCGTTGGTACCACCCCTATATTACTACCTCAGGTAATAGTTAATATCTCTTCTATAAACTAATTATTATTGACAGTTCAAAGGCCTTTTAATGTAAATATAGGCTTGATGAGTTTATTCCAAAGTCATTGAGCCGTAAATAAACGCTTTAGGCATACATACCCTACGAGTTCAGCATGGAAATTGGTACAAACAAAACGTTCTTAATTCAAAATTATTTAAATCTACGCCTTTGATGCTTATGGCGATCATATTTATAAAAGAAATATCCTTCTTTGTTTTTAAAACTAAAGCGTTTAAAAATCTTTGACGCGTGATTTTCACCCTGGATTTTGAGAGGGAATGCATTTTGTGTTTTGCCGCTGAGATAGACAGTACCTACATAAACTACTGATGTATCTGTATATCTAATGTATGTATCTAAGTATACATAGATATACCTCTATAGATAGGTAGGTATTTCAAATATTGTACCTATTTTAATCACAGTAGGTGAAATCTATAATTAGGTATTTTGACTTTGACCATTATTACTGCGGAAATTATGAGCTTATGCTTGTAAACTTTCGACCTTGACGAAAGCTCTGTATTTATATAGGTATTGTATAAACACCATGACTTGCCAAGTTTATCTATAAACATTAGGTAGGTAAATATTTTGTTGTATTGGTGAACTTCGGAAACCTGAATCATTTTGTAGTTACCTGCCAGCTAATATTATATTTACTGCTAAATACAATTCGGTCATTATTATACCTACACCAGGATATTGTTGATCTCGTGTAAAAAAGGGAGCGTGACTCTGCGTGACCCTTACCGAATTTAGTTACCACAATATTGACCATTTGACATTAAAATATTAAGAAAGAAATTATAAATAGATCACAAAAGCTGATGTCATCGGTGGGACTCGAACCCACGGCTTTTCCCTAACAGGGGTAGTGCTCTGACCAACTGAGCTACGATGACCACAACATCGAATTTTTGCTTCATATCATATTCATAATTTCTACATCGCATACATTTTTGTGATCTATTTATAATTTCTTTCTTAATATTGTAAGAATAGTTTAAGCAAACTCATTGCTTTAAAAAATACAAAATCATTTGACATTAGTTTGCTTATAATATTTATTCGGACTTAAGTATGTTTATCAGTCGTCTACATCCCATAAAACTAGCATATATTAGCTTAATTTGGGCTAGATGACATTGTGTGAGAATGTAAAAAAAAATTAAAAAAAATGTTTTTTTATTTAATACCTAGGTACCTCTTAATAGGCAACGAGTGATAAGTCGCTATGACCCAAGCAGGTACCTAATTAACGTAGGTAATTCTCTGCTACTATAGATTCGTACCGGGGGCCACTGGAAATACCTTCTGGCCTCTGGAAATTCCCGGCAATGGACGGAGGAGCGCCGACTTTAAAAAAATTATAGATTCGTGAAGACTTTCCGCTGCAACAACAGCAACGCTAGCAGTTATTCATATTATGTTAGTTTAATTTTAAAATTCAATGTTTTTTTTTTTGTCGGGGCCTATCTCTCGGAGAGGGCCATAGCTTTCCCCAGCTGGCTCGGGCCAGCTCGGCGAGATGAGTCGTGCGGTGTTCCACAGGGGTCGGTCCTGGGGCCGCTTCTGTGGAACATCGGCTACGACTGGGTGCTGCGGGGTGCGTTGCCTAGGGGCGTCGGCGTAACGTGCTACGCCGACGATACCCTCGTCACGGCGCGGGGTGCAACGTACCAGGAGGCAGCACTCAAGGTCACGACGGGTGTTGCTCGAGTCGTGGGTCGGATACGGCAGCTGGGACTGGAGGTGGCCTTGCACAAGTCCGAGGTTCTGTGTTTTCACAGACCTCGGAACGGTCCACCAGAAGGTTTTAGCATAAATGTGGGAGGCGTTAGCATCGGCATCAAGCCCTCGATGAAGTACCTAGGGATCGTACTTGATAGCCGATGGAACTTCGGACCACATTTCCGAAGTTTGGTCCCCAAGGTGACGCAGGCATCGGTCGCGCTTTCGCGACTGATGCCCAACCTAAAGGGACCCAACGCCTTCTGCAGGAGACTGTACCTGGGGATCGTGCGGAGTATGGCCCTATACGGGGCTCCCGTGTGGGCGGATAGGTTGGCGGTCAGGGGGAACGTGACTCTGTTAAACAACCAACATGTTGTTTCGAACCTTGGCCGTCAGAACCATACGGGGGTACCGCACGATCTCCGGAGAGGCTGCATGTCTCCTAGCCGGGACCCCTCCATGGGACCTGGAAGCGAGAGCCCTTGCGTCATTGTTCCAATGGCGCAAGGAGGCGCTGGAGCGGGACCACAGGCCTGCGTCTCGGGAAATCGAGGACCAGCGGTCCCAACTCCGCCAGGATCTCATGGAGTCATGGAGGGTGCGACTTGAGCAACCCAAGTGGGGTACCACCACCATCGCGGCGGTGAGACCGATCATGGACGATTGGCTGCAGAGGCAGCATGGTGACCTCACGTACCGTGCGACGCAGATCGTTGCCGGGCATGGATGCTTCGGTAGCTATCTGTTTCGCATGCATCGTGAGGTCACACCCCGGTGTCAACACTGCGAGGTTTCCGACGACGACACCGCACTCCACACGTTGGTGGAGTGCTCAGCGTGGGCGAGTCAGCGCCGGGACCTCGTAGTGGGTCTGGGCGTGGATACCCTCTCGCTGGACACCATGCTTCAAGCCATGGTCTCCAGCGGGAGTAGGTGGAACGCGGCCGTGTCCTTCTGCGAGCAAGTCATGCTCGCGAAGGAGGCGGCCGGGAGGGAGAGGGAGCGTACCCTCCCCATCGAGTTCCGTAGTCGGCGGCCAGGCCGCCCCAGACTACGCGACTTGCCCAAGACTATCGACCTCCATGATCGGGGCCTGAGGACGGCGGGATCGCCACCCGCCGTCCTTACAGAAGCAGGCTAGAAGGGTTGCGTGCTGCGGGGCCTTTGCTCCATAGCAAGCAACCAGATTCACTCACTGACGCGGGATAAAACCCTACCCCAATGACGCGGGATTCTCGTCCCAACCCAACACCAGCAGAGACCACAGGGGTGGTCAAAGTCCGCAGGGCGCCACTGGACATACCCTCTGCTAGTAACCAGAGACGCATGGCAACGGACGTTAGAGCAGCCGCGGTCTTGGGCCGCGGAATTAAAAAAAAATAAAAAAAAATTCAATGTTTAATTATACAAACCTTCCTGCCGAATTAAAACTAATAAATATACCCGAAAAATATTAATTGTGGAACATTATTCTCTGTATAAATAGAAGATATTTACAGAAGGTAAGTTTACAAACCGAGATTGGATTGGTTCCAATAAATCGCGAACTGCACACTATTCCTTAGAGGGCGTTTTCCCATTGCACGATATCGTGACGATATCGTGGAATTTATCGTGGCGATATCGTGAAAATGTCAAAACGTTAAACCTAATGATGATTGTACTCTGCAGTCACTGAAACTCAGAAAGGCACCAAACCGAATGACTGCAGAGTACAGTTATCATTAGTCTAAGTTGAATTAAAATACTCCCGACATTACCAACTTCCCAGCCCCTATATCCCGGGAACCGAGCTTCCCACCTAAATTCTGGGCAAATTTTTATTCCCCCTACATCCCCTCCCATCACAAGTGCCATTCGCCTGCAAAAAAAAATCCCGGGAATTCTCATCCTGCAAAAATACCCAAGATTCCCTACTGGGAATCTTGGGTATTTACCCCATATCTCTCTAACTAAGCATCCCAGGTCAATTTCGCCCTCATTTTTCGGGCCCCATAGTACCCTAAGTAAGTATTTGAACCCCATCTTCCCACAAAATTTTTCTTCCCAATTCTCATTCCACTTTCCACAAAACTTAAAGCCCCTATATCCCGGTGACGGAGCTTCCTAGCTTTATTGATGAACTTTTTTTTTCTTCTCTGGCAGTCGCCACTTATCGAAACGGGTTCTGGTCGACCAGCTGATGGGGCTGGCTTCGGGTTGATATAACCCTTACGTAACACCCGGTACACTAAGTACTGTATATAGTTCATCTAAGCCTATCACCTATTCAATGATAGTGATGATAGAGAATAAAGTTCCAGCAGCAATACAATTGGAACAAATTGAATGTCGTGGTAGTAGGTATACTTTCATTTGGATAATTGTCAGAAAATAATTTTAAAAACAACTACCTACTCAATTTTTTTTTGTTTTCATGAGCACGCTTATGCTCGATGATAGGGGATCCTTTAAACTATAACTCATTAAGATTTAAAGAAATTCCTTCCGACGGTTTTTGAGATAATAATCAAAAACCTGAAAAGTTAGTCAATGAGATTACCCCAACCTCGTTCTAAAAGCTGGTTGGCTTGTAAAATCTAAAACATTCATGATTGTAGGTAGTCCATAAATTCCAAAAAAACTTCAACGGTTTTAATAAAATCTATTAGTTGGGGCAGGGTATGGTGACTAGGTAAGGACCCCTATAAACTTGGCCTGACTTGGCCTGTTTTTTTACTAAGCCTGACCATTTCGACGAAATTCTATGTAATATACTAATGTGAATAAACTTATGTGAATAGTTAAAAAAACATCTTAGTATTACGACATCTATCCATGCAAAAGTTAAAATAGTATGTAATAAAACGAATTAAATATTTCGATTTGACGTGTGACAATTCTCTTGTCATTTTTAAATTTCTTCATATACATGACAGCCAAAAGTGGAATGAACTACCCAAGCAAGTGTTCCCAAATTCCTACAACTTGGGTCTATTCAAGTCGTGTGTTCCGTTGTAGATCACAACACACATGGTGAGATCGTGGTCAAACGCAAGCCTTTCAAAAACAGCAATAACAATAGAACAAGATTCAAATAGACTGTACCGTCAGTTTCACTGTTGCCGATGCGATTATATAATATTCTTATAACAAAAAGTCACACCGACCGAACGAGCTTTTGTTTACCTCTTACCTGACCGCTGCCGCCTGTACCAAACCAGTTTTAAAACCCACACAAACCTCTAATCTAAACATAGGTTATATCTGTTCCACTACAATATTGAATGGCCTAAACTGCAATATAAGAAGGATGGTTATTTCCTGGCTCAAAGATTAAGTATCGCCATCCAATGTGACAACACTGCCAGTATTCTGGGAACCTTCCCAGACGGCAAGGACGCGGAGGTTTTGTTTTAAACAATATTTTAAGCTCTTATGCTTTATAGTCTAATATAATATCGACGTTTCTCATGGCTCGAAAGCTAGTTAAGTAGGTTTCTGGCTAAGAGCAATAGCCATTGGACGACTGGCGAAACTGCCAGCTGTCTAGGTATCGTACCAGTCGACGATTTTTCGACGCATTTTTGTAAATATTGTGAGTAGGCAATACTTAATAGTGGATCTTAATTATTAGTAAAAATAACAACAGTTGGTAAATAAAATAGTTAAAATACTGCACTATGATGGTAAGGTTGTCTATTAGTTTGCTTGTACGCCAAATGTTTGTACCATTTAGTCAATTGACCGTAATAAACTGATATTAAATAGTCCTTGGATCCAAACAACCGAGACGAGCATCTACAGATAATTAATACCTACTTGAGTTATCTTTAACAACATCATAAATACACGAACAGAGGCGCTAATTATTTAACATAGTCAAGACACGTCACAAGACCGGCTTGCTCTTTACCTGAGAGACAATCTAAATCAGCTTTTCCCAAAGTGGGCGATAACGCCCCATTATGGGCGCTGCAGGCCTAAAGGGGGGCGGTAAGACCCAGAAAAACTTTGAAGTATTGTCAAAAGTCGCCACTTTAGACAATAATCCAAAGTTTGGTTACTTCTTGGTAATAAAATACACAACATACATCTCAAAAAATTGCAAATTCCTGTGTCTTTCTTAAAGAGATTTTTTTCAAAAATGTCTCATTCTCCAAAATTAATAAAAATCGTCGGTGTCGCTAGTGGACGCCTGCGCTTACCAGGGCGCACTCTTCATTTGAAGTTATAGTGGTTTTTAAGTAGGGAAAAAAAATGGGGGCGCTAAAAAAATATTTATTATCAAAGTGGGCAGTAGACAAAATAAGTTTGGGAACCCCTGATCTAAATTAACGTATTGTTTACTTATTTCAAGATCTTTTGGGAAAAATCATCTCTACGATTTCATCCCTTCGTTTTGTATTATACCTACCTACCTATTGGTAATGGATAAGCACAATTCAACCAAAAATAAACAAAGTCAACAACTATAGACATCACTCTAGCTAGTAACAACAATACTACTATCGTTATAAACACGAATTTTAATAAACATCTATTTTTGTACCTACATATTTATATGTGGTATTCTGTTCAATCGTGCGACGCAGGTATCTATTTTGAAACATTTCACGCACATTCCAACATTAATCTCAGACTAAACAGAACACGTAATTAACTCACCGTATCTTGTAACTCCTTGAAATCATTGAGTAATTTGTTCTCGATCTTCTGGTTTAATGACTTCACATTAGCTGACAACGCGATCAGATTCGCTGAGAGGTCATCTACATCACGCCTCAGCTGACGGACTCGTATCTCACGAACGACTGTAAACACCAAGAGCCACAGAAACAACGCGGCTACTACCAAGAGTATCAGAGTAAACAACCAACTTTGCCACCGCCTATCTTGCTTTTCCTTAACAATCGGCCCCTTAAACTGTCCTTCAAAATCCCCACTCATCAAGTTCTTTGAAATATCCTGAGATTCCTTCATATTGGTTTGTGTGTACACGGTAGCTTCTGCTATCAGTGCGTGGTTCTCTGCCATCACCAGATCACTGCACACGCGAATCGTCCCGTCTCTCGACCCCAAATGATAAACGATCTAATTAATTAGCTTCCCATTATCGACCGGGTCGAGAGCTGTTTGTGAAAGCAATTTGAAGTGTATACACGTGCCGAGCTAAGTACGGAAGGACGTAGTACGCGTGTTTTATTAGACAGTCTACAAACAGGACGGCAGTAAACAACTGCGCTCGCGGCGGACGACTAACAAACACTAAAGTGCGCGGGCGCATCTTTTGGGTCACATCGTTGACACGCGTGGCGGCCCGGCTCCCCACAACCAGAATGATCCTAAAATTCAAACATTCGTAACCTTCATTGACCGACTAAAAAGATAAATAAAATATATCATTTCAGAAATGGGGTAACTAGGTCTTGGCAGAGCTCTAAAATAAACCGGTTTAAACTAGTAACGTCATAATTATAATCAAAAATTTTTTGTGTTTTAGCACAAATAATTTCTGCTAATCAAAGCAAGTAATGTCTATCTGCAATATTCAAAATGCTATATTTAATTGGTGGTAAGTACTTTGGAAACTTTAATCTATAGCTTACGTCATTTTAATTCTTACCTTGCGGTTAGAAGCTACATGTAACGGAGAATCACATGGTAAACAACATTTCTTATTAAACACTATCTATGGTGTGCAGTTACGGACAAGTAAAGCCAACTAAAAAGAACAATCATCAAAATCGGTTCATCCAGTCGAAAGTTCTGAGGTAGGTAGGTAACAAACATAAAAAACAATACAGTCGAATTGAGAACGTCCTCCTTTTTTGCAGTCGGTTAAAAACACATCTTAAGTGGGTATCTTTAAACTTACCGGTATTGATGTTTGACTAAACTCTCTGATGATGTCAGTGTAGAACCGTGGAAACCTACAAGATTTTTGTTCAGAAGGTATCATCATCATAATATAGTACGAGTATAAAACAAAGTCTGTCCGTCCCTATGTACGCTTGGATCTTTAAAACTACTCAACGGATTTTTATGCGGTTTCCACCAATAGATAGAGTGCTTCTGGAGGAAGGTTTTGTGAATATAATGTTCCGAGTTCCGAGTTCCGAGCTAGCAGCTCTGGCTAGCCCGGAACACACATACAAACAGACAGAAAGACTCTTACGATGTCTTGGTCATGCATGGTCACCCTAATCTTCTGTTGTTAGGCACTCGTAAATTGTAACACAATGTAAACAAAACTATATTAAAAAAAGAAAATGGATAATCTACCTGAGTTTCTTGCTGCATGGTATCTTCTCAGGAGAACCAACTTACCGAACCAGCGAAAGAATCATTTTCACATGGTTATTTATGTACTTAATTTAGTATTTTTATAATATTGCTCGAGATAAAATTGTAAAATTATGATATTCATATTATATGCTCTTTATGTGCCTAAACTGAATAAACGAAATTGATTCTTTGATTGAGACGGACGAAGCCAAAATTGTCCAATTTCGAAATGAGACGCTTCGCTCGCTTGGTCAATAAAATAGAAAAACTCTTGTGTTGAATGGCATTTATCAAGGAGGGCTACAAGCTAACTGACACCAAGCTACGACCAATAGGAGCGAAATGAACCTCAACGGCAAGTTGTGTACATGCTGATCAACGGACGGGGCACTCACAAATATACTTACAACATATTATACGAGTAGATGGAGGTTGGGACCAACAATTTTGAACTTAATTGAGGAAGTTTGATCGTACCATATGCCTCTGCCGACCTCTTCGGGGAAACCGGCGTTATAGTAAGTACGTATGTACACTTATAGCTTATCAACAGTGACGTCAGATTGGCGCTTTGCCAACAAAAGAATACATTAGTGTTCGGTAGTTGTTTTATCTATTAAAGATGTCCATCATTCCATAGGTCATTCATAGATAATATCAATTATAACGATACTATAGACTACTATAGAGTATGCGGGTGTGACTCTATTACCCAATTGACGCAAGACACAGGGTAGAACAAACGGAACAGAGTTTTAAAGATATAAATGTAACGGTATACTTGCGCAAACCTAGTACAAAATTAGGCTTGCGCAAACTTAGTATAAAATGGGTTTGCGCCGTTGCGCGAGCCTAATTTGGACTAGGTATGCGCAATTACGTATACCGTAACGTGTATTTCATCCTTTAACTTCCTAACAACCTGTAAGTCTAAGATTGTCCGCAGGTTGTGCGCATGATAAGTATGGACAAATCGCCTGCAGGCTTTTTGTGTTCAATCTTCAACCTTACTGACTAACGTTCGCAGCCAACTTCAACCTTAACGACCGTCTAAATTCTAAACGGTCTGAGACTTCAGGCGGACTGATCGTTCTGTGAGTCCCTTTAGTGTTTCCAGTCATGCTGCATATGACCGGTGTGAAGCTGGCAGCCAATTTTAGCAGCCTATAATCCGACTAAATGAAGATGGTAATTTTTGTGAAGTTAGCAGCCTTCGGTATTTTTAAACGATATTTTTATGTATGTAATAAATTGTACAACAACATAAGAATATCGTTTAAAAATAACGAAGGCTGCCAACTTCACAAAAATTACCATCTTCATTTAGTCGGATTATAGGCTGCTAAAATTGGCTGCCAGCTTCACACCGGTCTGCGTATGCGACATGCGGCTTGTAATATGCGACCGATTTCAATACAATACAATACAATTATACAATACTTACACTTGTCAGTACTTCGCGACGAGGTGTGTGTTGTTTCACTGTTTCTTTAGTACTTAGTTACCTATTTTTTTTTAAGAATTTGTTGTCCCGAGCTCCTTCACACCGCGCTTCACAGTCGCTCATTGCTAGCGCCCCACCGAGTTGACTCACTGTTTAATTAGTATTTTATTAAAGTGATTAAACACTAGTTGAATACGGTGGCTCCGCCCATGGGGTTTAGTTCTTCCGTTTCCAATGCTCACGGGCACACACAATCCGGATAAAAAGTGTCACACGGGTATAATGTAACTACATATTAGTAAAATAATTTTCAAAATCAATTCTGTAGTTACAGAGCATACCTAATGCAAAAATACAAACAAACAAATAAATCTTTCTTCTGTATAATACTTATTTATTCGTGTAGAGAACAGATAAATGTTATCGTGTTTACAACTTATAATTAGCAAAGTCTATGACGATTTGATACCGGTAGCCGATATGTACCAGGCCATGTGCCATTTTCGGCTCTACCATACGGTACCAATTTTGTATATGTCCGTTTAGATTGAGGAGCCACATTTCATATCTTAATGAAATTTATATAGGTATTTAGTAGTAAGTTTAAAAATTTTGTAGCCTCAGTCCTCGATTTTGTAGTACAATACTTCAAAAGTTATAAGAACATAAAGGTGGCTCCTCAATCTAAATGTTTAGATTGAGGAGCCTCGTCATAACTAGGAAAATCATGGATGAATATTTACCAAAATTAGGTATGATTTAGTAGCATTCTTATTATTATTATTACTTAGCATTATATCTACTGTTTGAGTAACAAACAAGATACGATAAGGTGACCTAAGTATAGATAATTATAATATTAAGAATACTAACATCTGAACTACGTACTAGGCCCGAAAAAATTAACAGAGGAGGGGAGATGCATATGTGAGCCTCCGAAGCTCTCACAGACCATGCAAAAGCTGCATAAGCGATTAGACGTCTGTGCCAAGTGCTAGGATGGTAATTACCCGGTCGTGCTGGACAATTCATGCTGGAAATCGCAGTAAATGTTAGCTCTGGGAGTCCTCCATCGGGAACATTGATAAATACAGTATACATTATCGTATCTGCCAATTAAGTACCCGAATAGTATACAGGGTGTAACATTGATATGGGTCAGTGAGGGAAAGTCTGAAACTATAAGACTTACGAAGATCTGTTCTTAGGAACCATGTCACCAATTTTAGTAAAAATAAAAACTGCGTAAGTACTACTCAGTTTTCAAAAAAAAAAATTTTTTAATTTCAAAATGATAGTCTATACCTAGGTGATGATTGTAAACTGAGAGAGACACCCGGCAACGGACGTAGGATTGGCCGCGGTCTTGGGCCGTGGAATTATAATCGATCGAATCGATTAGAATCGAATTACGAGTATATTCGATGACATGGTTCCTAACAGAATCAACAGATCTTCGTAAGTCTTATAGTTTCAGACATTCCCTCACTGACCGATATCAATGTTACACTCTCTATGTATATTATCTTATAGGATATAGTACTTGAAAGATCGTCAATCTGCAGTATAATTTATTGGGAATTTTATGTAGGTAAGTAAATAACGTCGGATGCGAAATAACCGTAATGATTACGAGTCTGCGTAAACCAGTAAGTACAGGTGTGGGACAGGGCAGGCATCAGTACCTATTATTTTATCTGTGGTATGAATAAGTCTAGAATAAAATTATGTTTTAACTTATAGTCTCCACTCCATCTGATTAGCTCATTCCTTAAGTTCAGACTAATGAAGTCTTAATACAAGTCACGTGAAGCTAAAACACAGAAGTCTGACATCATCAGTTGTATTTATAGGATTCTATTTTCTAAAATGCCAAAACGATACGTGACGTGATGTATGACGCTGCTAATGCCTGGCAAGTGGATGCCAGCTTTCTACCTACTTATCTATTTAAGGAGATTGGAATACAAAACGAATTTAATTAAATATTTTATTCTTCTTGTATGTGGGAGTTGGGTTGTAAGTTGCCCTTTCATTATCTCCGGCGGAGTCCAAATCACTCTCACGTGCATTTAGTTCTCACCCGTACCGATGCAGTGCACTGACGGACGGACAAAATACTTTAGTAAAATCCCACGAGTAGAGTAGACTAACCAGAATCTCAACTTCATACTCAGTGATCGTTCTTACTTTTGTTGGGAAAGCTCTGAGAAATTTTCAGCTTTATAACAAGATACATATATAGCCGTTCGTGGACACTTGATATATAGGTACGCAGAGTGGCCTGAAATGGCAATAGGCTCGCTCCCTATTCCCAAGGACCAATAAAGTGACTGCCGAAATGTGGGTGTCTATTAAACGACTCTTTCTACCTTTTCCAGGGTAAATAGGTAAGTGATTGTGATAAGTGTCGTAATTAAACGTAATATTTCTTATGTATATTTTATCAGTCATTTGACGCTCAAAAATTAAGGTCATTTAAATTTGATCGATGTTAGCAAAGTCCCTTTCCTCCTCTTTTTACCCGACTGCATCAGCGAGAATAATGTTTTACGAGTTTATGTATGTATGTTCCCCTCTCAATACCTATGTAAGTAGCTCTTTAAATATTAGCACATATCCTTGTATATATTAGTATCACACTGGCTTAGCGGAGCCTCGGTGAGCAACTAATAACTTGGTATAGGTAGGTTGTATAATAATTACCTTACTTTAATTAAATGATAGTAGAACGAATTCAAAAACGCGGAATTAAAAAAAAAGTGCCACTTTTGGCACTAGACATTACTTACTAGAAAGTGGATATCGGATCGGATATTAAAGGCGTACAGTGTTCTGTTCACAAACATACCTAAATTAACGTAAATACTTTAAACAGGCGAATGCAATGCATTCAGTCTAAATTCCAGAACGAGAATAGAAATATTTACATACTAGTACACGCCCGCGGCACCACCCAGCTAGCTTAGAAAACTTTATTTGGAAGGTATTCTGCTTCTCTTTGTATAACTCTAAGGTTTGTTTAGTTACTTACCTAAATAATTGAGACTTTGAGCAAACATATCAGAAGGGTTATTTTACCATAATACTTATGAGATGATACTCCCTTGGGGTTTCATGCAGGTGGAGTCCGAGGTTATACTAATTATCACGTTTTCTATGTATAATAATATTTAGAAATATATTAGTATGTTTATCAGTTGTCTAGATCCTATATCACAAGCTTATAGCTTAGTTTGGGCTAGACGACGTTGTGTGAGAATGTATCTACAATAAAAAAAAAACATTTTTTTTGTAGGTAATTACGCATAAACCACCCACATTAATTCAGCTGGTACATGGCATACACTCCATAACAAAATATATATATATTGCCTCATGCCTGGTGACTAAATTGGAAGCTTATGGTTATCAATGTTATCACTATTATATGGTAGGTAGATATTATGCAACATCGATTCTGATGGCTATTTTTATTTATATTGTAGTTTTATTTATATTGTAGATATTGTAAACAGTGCCAGTATTGGTATTGGTGGTGTGTAATAGGACAGATCCCTACAACTAAAATAAATCACATAGGTATATACATAGAACTAAAATAATCTTATTAGCTTTATTTTATTTATATATATGTAATCATCAATTGAATCACTAATACTCGTAGACAAATTGGACGCTACATAATAGTGACGTCAATGTTGAGTTTTTCATACAAATTTCTATAAGGCGTATCGTTTTGACATTTAATAAAAAGAAGGTGATTTGATTTGACAGTCACCTACATACATTGGTCAAATCTGATATTCGTCAAATCGGCATTTCGTCCAATGTGACAATGGTCAAAGCTGTAGTTCGTCAAATCGTCTGTTTGTCCAATTATGAAATTTGCCAAATACGCTATTGGTCAAGTCTATGTACTGTCGATGAAAACATGCATTTTGACGTACATAATTTGTAAGAACTTGCACAAGGAGAAGGCGCCCGTTATAAGTACCCAAATTATGACCATTTTTAAATATTTTTGGGAAAAATTTAACATGGTGTGTATACTAATTATTCTCAACAAACTGTTTTATTAACGCATATTATATTAAAAATAATATTGGTTAATTAAATTACAGTGTTTATAACAGTTGAATTGAATAAATAATTAAAACTACTACGGTACTTTCATTTTTTTGGTTGGTTGTACTAAAATAACTTGACCCATAGCGTATTTGGCAAATTTCATAATTGGACAAACAGACGATTCGACGAACTACAGCTTTGATCATTGTCATATTGGACGAAATACCGATTTGACGAATATCAAATTTGACCAATGTCGTTCAACCCCTCGGAGATAATGGCATGAAAACTTAGATCAAAAATACCTAGATTACCGATCAGTGCTTTAAAAACGGCACCACTTCACCTCGGTCATTGCACACCTGCGCGCTTCAACCGCGCACCGTACTACATGTAAGTTCCTATTCCGCTTGCTGACTCTCGAGGGATGGCACAACGGCGCTGTACATTGATGCTTTTGTATTAATTATTACGAATTATTTCTATGTCAGCCATCAATGTACAATCTTGTTTATTTTATAGATAGTATTTGTAATAATTACCTATATAGTATTCGAGTGCCTTGGCATCTTGATTGAATTTTGATTCCACGTTGTATTTGTATTGAATCCAATATCAAAAGTATTTTTGATCTAAGAATGAATACATGTATTATAATATATACCAGGTATAGGTATATAATACATACAGCGCCGTCCGGACATCGTGTAGCAACTTACACCGCTACACATTGCAAAATACTTACGAGGTGTTTTCATCAACACATCGCTTTCTTCGATAGAGGATGCGCGATGTTCGATGAGTATATTGAATAGAACGTGTCTTTACATTTTAAGTCTATGCGTTTGCAACTCACTCAAAGAGCAAATTATAAATGTATCAGTTTCCATACAATATGTTTATACCTGTATCACGAATATAAGAATACTATACTATAATTATGAACATAAGTCGGCTAGACACTAGATGGCGCTATGTGTACAACCTAAAAGTTAAAAAAACAAAATATGGCAAAAATTTGCCATATATTTTAGAGTTTTCGAAAGTTTTTTCATAAAATCTAAAAAATGACACATGACATGAAGTTCACCATCATTTTAGAGGTCTTTGACCATGCTGAGTTGATTGCAGCTGGTCTTGAGTCTCTATTACCGTTCTCGATTTGATCTCGTTTTGACCTTGACCTTGAGATCAGAGGTCAAAGGTCAAGTTCATTTTAGAGGTCTTTGACCATGCTGAGTTGATTACAGCTGGTCTTGAGTCTCTAACTATTACCGTTCTCGATTTGATCTCGTTTTGACCTTGTCCTTGAAATCAGAGGTCAAAGGTCAAGTTCATTTTGGGGGGTTTTCGACTATGCTAAGTCGATTGGCGTTAACACTGAGTCTCTAGCTCTTACCGTTCTCGAGTTGAAAGTTGTTCACGGACGGACGGACATTACTGTTGTATAAGAGATTTTCGTTTCGAAAACTCTAAAAACATACACTCGAATTGAGAACCTCCTCCTTTTTTCAGTTAAAAAGGGTGCAGTAAAACTAATGTCGCTGCCAAATAATAAAACCTGTTAGGAGGTATGTACCATATCTCTGTCAAGGGACACATACCGTATGGGTATCCCACGGGGCGTAATGTTCTAATAAAAATCTCGGACATAATTTTATATATTATCTGTGTCAGAAAACGATGTATGATATTTCTTTCCCCCGTGCTCCCCTCACTCCTCCCCTTTATGGCCCTTTTGACGTTACGGTCCTTCGTATCGTACGGCCGCCATTACTGTTTATGCTGTTGATAGTCGTGGTTACGTTGATTAATTTCCGTACACTTCAAGTCCACATAAGCAGTGATATTTGAGGAGGTAGGTACCGAAATGTATTACCACAAGTGTTGTGTGCCGGGTTGCAATAGTTTACGACAGGACGTTATGTTGCATAAATCCCCAAATTGTAAGAAAAGACTCCAAAAGTGGTTAGAAACTATTAATTGTAGCTCTCTTAAAGCTATGAGCTTAGTGGATCTAAGCAAATCAGTTGTTTGTAATAAGCATTTTGAAGTAAAATTCTTTACTAAGAAACGCCGCTTATTAGGTTGTGAGTTGTGCCTATCCTACTCTTTTCTCTTCAGAAGAGATGTCTAGTGGCATACCATCAGAACCACACGAGGAGTCTGGTAAGTTCTTTTTTGAAATTTGTTAAAAGGGCTGTGAAAAACATAACTTTAAAATAATACTTTTTAACCCCGACGCAATAAGAGGGGTTATAAGTTTAACATGTCTGTATGCGGCATTGTAGCTCCCAGACTGATTTTTTTATTTGAAAGGCATCATTCTAAAAAAAATTAAGGTTTTTCTATATCTGGGGCATTTTAATTATTTATAGTTATTATAGCCTAAAATTGTAAACATGCACCACAATTTAATCTCTACTTTAATTAGTGGCCATTATATTCAATTTCTTTTAACACGAGTGTCAGTACTAACAAACTAATACATTATTTTCAGAAAACATAAATCCTAACATGGATCATACTTATAGCAAGAAAAGACATTATGACCACACATATGTATGCACTATACTGTCTGATCAAACCAGAGGAGATGTGTTAGCAGGTATAATTATTGTTTAAATTTCTATTTGAATGAATAAAAGTTGTTTTTTTTTTATTTTCGTTTACCTATACACTATTCATTTTATTCAAGAGATCACAGTAATATTCCGTGATCTCTTGAATAAAATTTACACCAAATATACTACGAGCGGCCGATAAAAAACTGGCTGTATGTCAAATTTCTTTGCCTTTTCTAGCACTCTTCTGTTCAGAAATTAAAAAAAAAAAATGTCACGCATCGTTTTCAGTTGGCCAATCAGAAAACAGACGCTACGTCCTACGGTAGTTGTTTGGCACATATATTTTTCTAATGTTGTAAGCATTTTGACATTCTGTTGATTCTATGTAACATAAGAAATAAAAAAGCTGAAATCTATGGATTGTTTTTAATTGCAATTGTCCCCCCCCCCCCCCCCGTGACAACTGAGAAACAAACTTCTCATTTGTCCCCTCTAGTCAACTTTCAAAGGGAACAGTCGGCACAAATTGTCACCCCGATGACAACTGGGAAGACAATTCCTAGCTGTCACCCCAGAGGACAGAGCTAGAGGGGACTACTGGGAATAATCCAGTATCTCTATTAGATCTGTGGGGTATCCCAATGTACCAGACGCTGGGTGTGTGTGTTTGTGTGTGTAAAAGGACTAATTAAGAAGTCCTGTTTACGTACGAAAAGCACTTCACACACAAACGATAGTCGCTGTGGAAATAACTCGAATATGATGAGTATGGAGTTGATGAGTCTGCAGAGGTGACGCCAGTACCGAAAGAAGAAATTACCTGCCTTCGAATCAGCTTTGTTCAACTAGGTATGTCATGTATTGAGTACATCGTAAATACCCAAAAATGATAAAAAAACCGAGACAACAAAGCGCACGGATTTTTTATTTTCTTTCTTTAGGAACCTTGCAGTACAACACTTCTAATCGTTTGTATTAGGTAGGTACGGATTTCTGTTGTTTACCAAATAGATATTTGAGAGACTCGGGCGGACTGCAAGGATTCTTAAGGTATACGTACAATCGGCCCTGACTGTTAGAATTTTAGCTTGAATTACAGAGTGGTATTTCTAACGGCAATAGGCTTGCCGTCTATTGCGTGGGACTAACACAATTACTGGTAAATTGTGGGTGTGTAAATGCATATAGTAGCTACTTACCTACTAGCGAATTTTTAGAATAATCGCACTAGACCGAAGACCTCACCAGGGCACCACCAAAACTATTAGAGAAAAGTTTCATATCACACACATACATATCACGCCTATATCCCCGACCGAAGGGGTAGGCAGAGGAGCATCACACCCACAATTTGCCAGTATTTTTAGTCCCACGTAATAGGGACAAGCAAGTCTATTGCCGTCACCGGGCACTCTAAAAAGTGGGTTATGTCCAAAATGGCCGAATTAATTTAATAAAATAAGCAGCTATACAGGGTTATTTGTAATTAACTAGCATCCTCCCAGGGGTAGGTAGCAGACATCATAAGTAACAACGTTTGTTTTACGTCTTTTTATAATTCGTTAAATTTTACTTTCATACAAAAATAAATAATAATTGAGTTTTGCGTCTGACAGTTATTAACTCTACGCCGCAGTTTACGCGCATCGTAATATTTAAATAATTTTTAATAATAATTTTTAAAACTAAATTTGAAACCCGTTGCCTTGCGATGAAATGTTGATGAAAGGCAACAAAATCTTACGGGCCAGCAGTCCTGGGCGTCTCGAACTCAAAAGTTTCATTGCTTAGAAAGATATTATTAAAAAATATAAGTAGGCATTTCTATATTGGGACAGCGGAACATAATGTCTGAACGTTATGATAGTACTCAATTTTTAGCCTACCTACCTAAATAGCCTTTGAACAGAAACCGACCAGGATTAGGTGATGCTAACGGGCCTATCAACATCTTCGAAGCCCAAGTCTTAAGTCTTACCTGGTGATAGACCGAAGACGCACTGGCATTTTAACCCTCAATGATTTCTAAATAGGTCCTGTTGTTTAGGTTATGATGAGACTGACACACAGCGGCGGCCTTACCCATTGCGAGGCTCCGGGCGGCAGGTCTTTGCGAGGCTTTGCTTTTTTTTATACCAATGCCTGCGTCGCCCCTACGTCCATTGCTGGGCGCCCCAGGTACGCACTCGGCAGTATTCCCTGTGGTGCCGGCGGACTTTGGCCAACTATGTGGCCTCGGTTGGGGTTGGATGGTGTTTTATCCCGCATCATTGAGGTCGGGTTTTATCCAGCATCGGTGAGTAAATATGCGTTCTGCGGGGCTTCAGCACTGCAGCTGATCGTAGATGAGTCTGCGGCGCCCTGGCCTCCGATTTCGAAACTCATTAGGAAGGGTACACTCCCTCTCCCTCTCGACCGCCTCCTTCGCGAGCATGACGTGCTCGATGAAGGACACGGCCACATTCCACCTACTCCCGCTAAAGACCATGGTTCAAAGCATGGTTTCCACTGAGAGGGTATTCACGCCTACACCCACGACAAGGTACCAGCGCTGACTCGCCCACTCTGAGCGCTCTCCAAGCGTGTGGAGTGCGGTGCCTTCGCTGGACCCCTCGCAGTGTTGACACTGGAACGTGACCTCACGATGGATCCGGTCACTATGCCGCCACAAACAGCCACGTTGTTGTTTCCACAAATCGTGGAACAGCGGTCCAAACTCCGCCTGGATCTCATGGAGACATGGAGGGTGCGACTTGAGCAACCCAAGTGGGGACCACCATCATCGCGGCGGTGAGTACGATCATGGACGAGTGGCTGCAGAGGTAGCATGCCTCACGTATCGTGCGACGCAGATCGTCACCGGGCATGAATGCTTCGGTAGCTACTGTTTCGTATCCATCGTGTGGTCACATCCCGGTGTCTACACTGCGAGGTTTCCGACGACGACAACGCACTACACACGTTGGTAGAATGCTCAGCGGGGGGAGTCAGCGCCGGGACCTCGTAGTGGGTCGGGGCGTGGATACCCTCTCGCTGAAGACCATGCTTCCAGCTTGTCGACCATGCGACCAGCTTGTCTCCAGCGGGAGTGGGTGGAACGCGACCGCGTCCTTCTGCGAGCAGGTCTTGCTCGCGAAGGAGGCGGTCGAGAGGTCGAGGGAGCGTACCCTCCCCGCCGATTTCCGAAGTCAGCGGCGGGAGCGCCGCAAACTCATCTACGCTCAAGATCATCGACCTCCATGATCGGGGCCTGAGGACGGCGGGATAGTCACCCGCCGTCCCTACAGAAGCAGGCTAGAAGGGTCGCGTGCAGCAGGCCTCAGCCCCACGCAACCAGACTCACTCACCGACGCGGAATAAAACCCTACCCCAACGACGGGGGATTCTCATCCCGACCAAACCCCGAAGAGGCCAGACAGGTGGTCAAAGTCAAAGGGCGCCACTGGAAATACCTTCTGCGTGCGAACCAGAGACGCCCGGCAACGGACGTGAGAGCGGCCGCGGCCTTGGGCTGCGGAATTTAAAAAAAAAAACAAAAGCCACGTTGTTGGCCGTCAATCTGGCCGCCCATACGGGGGCGTATAAGGCCATAATCCGACTCTGTACCCCGAAACCCCAGGACATACCGCGAGGCCCTTTCTCTTTCTTGAAAATAAGGAGATGCTAAAATAGGTAGGTCTGGTTGTTGTACGGTAAGTAAAGACTTTGAACTCATTGCAAGCAAAATAATTCTAAGGTGGCAAGAGTTCAATTAAGTACGAGTATGTTTTGAATAAATAAAAAAGTACCTTTTCTTTGTTTTTTAATTCCTCGGCCCTATATTTACAACATAATTTTTTTTTGCTTGGGTCGTTGCGCGAGGCCCCTGCAAGCGCGAGGCCCCGGGCGATTGCCCTGTTCGCCCCCCCCCTAAGGCCGCCACTGCTGACACACTATGTTTAGATTATGACAAGACTCGAAATAAATAAAGTAAAAAACTATAGTGCTAATTAATGCCTGGAAAATGTGTGCATTTTAAACGCCTCTGTCTCTGTCTACCCCTACGGAGATAAAGACGTGATTTGCATTGTGAAACAGAGTGTACCAGTTCCTTACGTTAATTTGCTCAAAATACGTTTTCGTATTCCTCATACATTTCACACCAGCGCCCCTTGCGGTAGCGTCAGGGAACTGTGTGATATGTATTTCGAGTAAATTAAACGTCCAAGAAGTTGGCCCCCCACTTAACGATTACAAAAATTTTGAAAGTTGTTCTGGGTTGTTCTAGGTTTGTGCTACTTTGTTCCAAAACATTATAGAGCTAAGACTGAAATTTTCAGAGAAAATCCAAAAAAGCTAATTTCTGAGCTGGCCCCCCACTTTTAAGATATCACGATTGGGGCGGTTGTTCTGGGTTGTGCTAGGTTTGTTCTATATTGTTCCAAAATATGGCGCCCGAAAACCAATTATTTTCGCAATTATCGCAAATAATAATTTCTGAGCTGGTCCCCCACTTTTAAGATATCACGATTCTGGCGGTTGTTCTGGGTTGTGCTAGGTTTGTTCTATATTGTTCCAAAATATCGCGCCCGAAAACAAACTATTTTCGCAAATATGATATTTTTTTAACTGGTACCCCACTTTTAAGGTATCTCGATTCTGGCAGTTGTTCTGGGTTGTGCTAGGTTTGTTCTATATTGTTCCAAAATATCGCGCCCGAAAACCAATTATTTCGCAATTACCGCAAATAATAATTTTTAAACTGGCAACTAAGTGGGGGGCCAACTTCTTGGACGTGTAAATTAACGTAAATGTACTAGACACACTGGTCAAGTTATGTTAAAGGACAATAAAGTAGTGAGATAAAAGAACATAGGTAGGATTCTTACATAAAAATTACTCGAGAACCATGAGTCTTGAATTCAATCTTCAATTCTGCAATACGACACGTTACTACCTACTTCATGCACATTTATTTTCTGCAATATGCAACAAAATACATCGTTGAATAGTTTTGTAACAAGACCCATCATCGCCTTGATCCAGATGGGCCGACCTTGAACCATTTTCTAATGTTGGTTTGCAACAAAACATGACATCATTTAAAGTCTCGGATAGCACGTGGCGCGATGGTCATACTAAACAACAAGATCCCATAGCTCAAGTCTATTGTGAAAACACTATCGGATATAGCCTGGCAGGAACAATGGCTACCTATTTTTTATGTTAACTAGAAGTGTTTACTGTTATGGTTAATTTTATTGCCTACTAGGTAGTGTCCACGGCTACGCTCGCGTAATTTTAGATTAATTGACAATTTTTTTTTGTAAATTTTTAAACATTTAAGGGACAGTCTGAAACATTTCCACCGGGCGGCATGGAAATACGTTCTGCGTGTGAGCCAGACACCCGGCAACGGACGTGGGAGCGGCCGCGTCCCTGGGCCGCAGAGTTAAAAAAAAGGACTGACACATTTAACTGACAATAACTTTGTATGACGATAGGTGAGTTTTTCGTTCGTTTCGTAGGCCCCATGGTCCTGTCAAATGAAATAAAGCCCAACGTTACATATTTTTAATAGGGATTTGGTTAGGTTTTTGGATAATAATTAGATACCAAAGTACCGTACCAAAGTTACGTAACTTTAACTTTTCTTAACTGATTTTCTTGGAGCTTTCAGTGAGCTTTAATATTCTAAAAACACTTAAAAATTTACACTACAACCGACTTCAATTTAACGAAATGATACCAAATAAATGTCGGAATGTGACCAAATTATAATACTTAACCACTTTGGAAGCAGTAGCTCTCAATTTAAAAATAAATTCGAAATCGGTTCATAGCCAGTCCAAAAATGAAAAACATGAAAAAATAAAAAAACAAACAGTCGAATTAAAAACCTCCTCCTTTTTTAAAGGCGGTTGAAAAGAAGGTTTATAACGTACCTAACTACACGACATTGAACTCGTATAAAGCCAAGTGGGTCGTTATTATACTAGATTCTATAATGTATAGAACGAGTGTAGTGTCGTAGTACTTACTTATATTATCTTTAAAATCCAGTTTATAAATATAAATAGGTACTTATTAATACTTTTTTTTTATTTTTTTTTTTAATTCCGCGGCCAAGGCCGCGGCCGCTCTAACGTCCGTTGCCGGGCGTCTCTGGTTACTA
This sequence comes from Nudaria mundana, assembly GCA_963556515.1. NCBI lineage: Eukaryota > Metazoa > Arthropoda > Insecta > Lepidoptera > Erebidae > Nudaria > Nudaria mundana. The sequence continues at coordinate 5,065,039 of OY748287.1, read as the reverse complement.
GCAGAGGGTATGTCCAGTGGCGCCCGGCGGACTTTGACTACCTCTGTGGTCTCTTCGGGTGTTGGGTCGGGACGAGAATCCCGCGTCGTTGGGGGAAGGGTTTAATCCCGCGTCAGTGAGTGAATCTGGTTGCGTGCTATGGGGCAAAGGCCCCGCAGCACGCAACCCTTCTAGCCTGCTTCTGTAAGGACGGCGGATGGCGATCCCGCCGTCCTCAGGCCCCGATCATGGAGGTCGATAGTCTTGGGCGTAGTCGCGTAGTCTGGGGCGCCCTGGCCGCCGACTACGGAACTCGGCGGGGAGGGTACGCTCCCTCTCCCTTCCGGCCGCCTCCTTCGCGAGCACGACTTGCTCGCAGAAGGACACGGCCGCGTTCCACCTACTCCGGCTGGAGACCATGGCTTGAAGCATGGTCTCCAGCGAGAGGGTATCCACGCCCAGACCCACTACGAGGTCCCGGCGCTGGCTCACCCACGCTGAGCACTCCACCAACGTGTGGAGTGCGGTGTCGTCGTCGGAAACCTCGCAGTGTTGACACCGGGGTGTGACCTCACGATGCATGCGAAACAGATAGCTACCGAAGCATCCATGCCCGGCAACGATCTGCGTCGCACGATACGTGAGGTCACCATGCTGCCTCTGCAGCCAATCGTCCATGATCGGTCTCACCGCCGCGATGATGGTGGTACCCCACTTGGGTTGCTCAAGTCGCACCCTCCATGACTCCATGAGATCCTGGCGGAGTTGGGACCGCTGGTCCTCGATTTCTCGAGACGCAGGCCTGTGGTCCCGCTCCAGCGCCTCCTTGCGCCATTGGAACAATGACGCAAGGGCTCTCGCTTCCAGGTCCCATGGAGGGACTTATTAATACTATTATAACAGATAAGTAAGTACTTAATTTATAGACCGAGACGCACAGGACTTTAATTGGCTGTGCCACAGCGGCTGGCACGTAAGATTTTGTTGCCTTTCATCAACATTTCATCGCAAGGCCATTAATTTTATTTTTCAAAATTACAATATAGCTGCTATTTTTTATTAAATTCATTCGGCCGTTTTGGACGTAACCCATTATAAATGTGCCCGGTGACGGCAATAGGCTTGCCCCCTATTACATGGGTCTAAAAATGCTGCCAAATTGTGGGTGTGTAATGCACCTCTGCCTACCCCATCGGAGATATAGGCGTGATATATCTGTGTGTGTGTGTGTGTTAGTACTTAATTACTTATCAAAGTTATATCCGTCGATATAGACGGTGACCTACTTTACAATTTATTTATATTTATATACTTATTATCTAATCATTATCACATAGGTACATACTTACCTGTTTTTCTGTTTCTTAGATTAATCATGCAACATACTCAATTACGCATAGGTACTCGTACATATTACTGCATCGATGACGTCATTCCCTCTTAACACTACACCTCACCAGCAGGCCTAGCAAAACCAGCGTCGTTAATTCCGTAAACGACCTTTCCTTTTGGGAATACCCTGGGTATCGTAGCTACCGTCGGGCGCCACTCCGCCGGGAGCCACTGGAAATAACTTCTGCGTGCGAACCAGAGACGCCCGTCAACGGACGTGAGAGCGGCGAATTAAAAACAATGTGGTCGGAGTATTCCCCTATAGCCGTAATTTGAGTCTAAAAATGGAATATCGGCCCCATGTATTTTAAAGGGGCATCGCATATTCACTAGAAGGTCTTTCTTTTTTACGTGGTTGGGAATTTAGGAATGCATTTAGGCACTTCGCCTCGCGCGGCCCGGCAAATAGTGAAATGAAATGAAATGCATTGATTTATTTATTTGCACAAAAACACATACTTAGGTCACACTATAAGGTTTGCGTAACTTAAAAAAACAACAACGTAAAACCAAAATATTATGTTTATTGCTTTTTAAAATACTCTCCTTTACATTTTAAACATTTTTTCATGCGATCGAACCATTTTTAAAAACAGGAGGTCCACAGATCTGAAGGCATGTTTTCTGCGTGCTGATTGAACGCTATCACTGCCTTTTCGGAGTTGGTAAAAGTGAAACCTCTCATCAAATCTTTGAGTTTGGGGAAAATACAGAAATCACAGGGTGCTAGGTCGGGGCTATGCGCAGGATGGGTGACGAGTTGTACTTATTAGGAATCTAAAAATGACTTTGTTTTGTTGGCCGTGTGTGAAGAAGCGTTGTCATGATGTGGGAGAACGCGATTTTTGGGTCATCTTTCGCGAACTTTATCTAACACCCTGGGTAAACAAATGGTAGAATACAACTCGGCTTTAACACTATTTTGATATTCAAGTGGAATTGTACAGATGGGACCCGTAGCTGAGAAAAAAAACGCGATCATTTTTTTACCAACGTTTCTCGCCTGCCTCACTTTTGTTGACTTGTTCTCATTTTCAAACACCCATTTACAAGATTGACCCATTACAATAAATCCACGTTTCGTCTCCTGTGACAATGTCATAAACAGCATTAGAATGTCCGTGGTCGTACTTCAGTAGCATCTGTGAGCACCATTCCACGCGAGCCCGCTTCTGCTCCGCTGTCAGTTCATGAGGAATCCAACGACGACAACAAAGTTTCCGAACTTTCAATTCTTCGTGTAAAATTTTCTGGATTTGACTCATACCAATCCCCAATAGTCCTCGAATTGTCTCATAGGTAATCCACGGGTTTTCTTCAATTAACCGCTTAACAGTAGCCACATTATTCTCGTTGACGGCAGTTTAAGGCCGCCCTTCACGAAATTCGTCATATAAAGAAACTCGACCTCTCAAATTCAGCAAACCATCGCCTCACGGTGCTCAAACAAGGTGCTTCTCTCCCAAAAGCATGTTGAAGACGAGCGGCACAGTCTTGCGGAGAGAGAGAACTTTTAAAATCATAAAAAATCATCGCTCTAAAATCTTTTCGATTTAATTCCATTTTCGTTGCATACGTAGAACTTTGATGTATGATAAAAAATAATTGACAAATGATCTTCTTAATGAATTCCCGCCAATTGTTTTTTTTATTACTAAGAAGGTTGCAACTTTTAAAAAAATATAACATTCGAAATTCAAATAGTTCCGATTAGTTAGAAGTGCAAAACTTTTAGTGTGCCCGATGTATACTTTTCGACTGTTATCACAGCAATGTAGGACTTTAACGTTTGCTTTTGGTTGAAACGAGTGCCCCTCAGACAGGAGATGCTCTGCAAAGTTGGATTCTGTTTTTTTAAGTCTCCAACCGCTAGTGTGCTCCGCTATAACTCTAGTCCGTACCTGTCCTATGGATCTCCCCGTTTGACCCACATATTTTTTCGCGCCACTTGAACATGAAAGTTCGTAATATCCCACTCCTATTCTCGACGGGTGTTTTGTCTTTGTTGTTGAATAGAAGATTTCCTAAATTGTGAGGTGTATAAAATACGGGTTTGCATTCGGATAAATTCCTAGAGCATTTGTATGATATGTTACCAATATAAGATATACGAGCCTATCTTTTCCTAGGTACATCCGAAGTTGTAGGTGCACCTCCCCTATATGCTAAATCCATGACTGCCCTTGCTTTCTTGCAAATTATAACAGTGGAAAAGTATATGTGTTTTTGTGCAATATGTGTAGCAGATTCCACCAAGTGCCGTCAATCGACAGTATAAATAGTAATTTATTTATTTGTATATGTCACAATGGCTCTTACAAACGTCAGTAAGTAGGCACCTAAAATAAAAAATATCATTGCTTCTATATTTACATGTACTACCAGATTCGCAGAGCAATAAGTAGAACCGAGAGAAAGAACTTGGCAATAAAACTCTCGGTCACGCTTTTTCAATAATTGACTCATTTACACAGAGTAAATGTGGACGAATGTACAATGGTCTAGTGTCAAAATCAATAAGCGTGTATAAGGCAACAAAAAAAATAAAAAATTGTAGTCACCTAAGTACAAAATATGCTACAATTACGGCATTTTACGAGGCACCTGCACCATGCTCGCTTTTTGACATAAAGTGGTCTTTATAAAGTTTTAAAATTTATTATCGGGCATACAAAGGACCGATTCAGGCAATTTAATATAAAAGCGTATACCTTCCCCCTTGAAAGAATGACTAACCTTGCTAAGCCGATAACACGGAGGGAGTAGTTTATTTTTATTACGTAGATTTCTGTCTGTAACGTCACTTACTTTAGTATAGCTAGATATATTTTTCCTGACATACAGTATGTTATCCTACTAATATTATAAACGCGAAAGTTTGTGAGTATGTATGTATGTATGTATGGATGGATGGATGTTTGTTTCTCTTGCACGTAAAACTACTGAATGGATTTTAATGAAACTTTACAATAATATAGCTTATACATCAGAATGGCTACAATTTATAAAGATATTGTGTGAATTGTTCAAAATATGACGCGGCGCGACGGGAACGGGAACAAATCCAAATTACCACGCGGACGAAGTCGCGGACGAAGTTGCGGGCGACCACTAGTCCAATATATATTGGGAAGCTTCAGTTAAAACATTAATATCTTTAAATCACTCCCTAAGAGAATGAGAATCTCTCTTACCTAAACAATAAATGGCACGGACTGCCCTCTTTTGTAATACGAGTATAAAAAATGTTTCTATATCTGCTGCATTTCCCCCAAAGTAGTATTCCATAGGACAGCAAGCTATGGAAGTAACCAAAGTAAACTAGCCTAGCAGTAGCTACATCTGTCAACTGCCTAATCCGTCTCACAGCATATGCCGCAGAGCTAAGCTTATTAGCTAAAATGGTGATATGGTCACCCCATTGTAATTTAGAATCTATTGTTATTCCTAAAAAGGTAGTGTTATTTACAAATTCTAACTTTTGGCTACCCAGCACAACATGGAAGTTTGCTTGTCTGACATTGGGCATTGTAAATTTAACGCATTTAGTCTTTTCTGCATTCAACAATATAATAGATTGTTTGTAGAAAACCAATTTGAAATATCATTTAAAATATTATTAACATTAACACATCCGGAGTGAGTCAAGGATAGTCTAAGCCTATCTAATCTAATAGTATAGTATATACCTATTTTTTTATCTGTGGTATGAAGACCCAGAGCCAATACCTACTTGTACTACCTTTCCACTACCTATTGCTTATAGGGACTATCAATAATCATTATTACTATAAACACAATATGTAAAGTGACAACTTCCTGTCAGGTGGCAGTACGTCTGTCGCGATAATTCTCTGAAGTTCTACCAGACAGCTCGGCTCCACCACGAGCCTCTATCTATACCAAGAAAGGTGACCGACCAACGATTCACAGATCATTCGATTATGATAATTAATCGGTTGTTTTCAAAGTAATCGTAAAGCATTGTTACCATAGAGTAAACACGCATCGCGTATTTGTAATTGAATTCTTAATTTTAAAAAAGGATTAAAGATAAAAGTGCCTGGAGTGGATAAAAATTAGGTACTAGGTAAGTACCTAATTTTTATCCGTAAGTAAGTAACTTATCTATCGAAGAATCCCTCCACTTTGATACCAGTGAGTAGGTAATGTTCTCAACAGCTTATAGTCTCCGAGTCAGGCACAAAATTTGCCAAGTCAATCAGTTGCTCAAATACCTAGAAGTTGGATCCATCGAGGTCGTTGGTTGTTTGTGTGACCAGCTGACGATCCACCACGATAAGGTGTGCTAACAATGCTTTCAATGGAATTGGGAATTAGATAGCTATTCCACGCAGGCGGACGTCCTCACTGGCAGCGCATGTCACAGACGGACGAGGCTCTTGCAAATATATCCAAAGCATATTCCCTGAAACAGCAAAAGGTTCGCCCCGTAGGACTTACGACCAACAAAGTTATGGTAAAATGGGGGCGCGTAATAAATGCCTCGGTCTTCCTCTTCGGAGAACTAGTGTATGTAAGTAGTTACCTAAGTATGTGTGACATTTTTCCCTTAAAAAAACATGTGTGACAAATACTATTCGCGATGTGAGAACCTCGTACTTCGTACATTGAGCCATTGAGTCATTGACTCGAGTTTCATATTCCTATGTATAGCTTAATGGTCAACAGTTCAACACGTGTAATAACAACCATTATTGCTCCTGAAAAAAGTCAATAAATACGTAATATGTGTTGTTGACGTTCAGATGATGCGGCACAAACAACTACTTACGTAAAGATGTTCATGCAAAACAAGAGGCTTAGGTTTCAAACTGTTTTCACATGCGTAGAGTAGGCTTGTTTGTTCCTTTGTTTACACGGTTGTTTCATGATTATGTGTTGTAATATATTGAATACCTATACTAGTTGTCCCGGCGAACTTCGTATTACATAGTAGAAAGTATTTAAATCTTCCCTAAACTTCTACAAATATTTCAAGATCACAATTAGCCAAATCGGTTCAGTCATTATCGAGTTTTAGCGAGACAAACGAGCGGCGATTTATTTTTATTTATAAGAAGGAGAAGATCGAATCTTTGTATAATATTTATACTTATCTGTGGAGTCCTGTCAAAAACAATGTTGCAGCTTTTAAACTTTCGTGTTTCATAAATATGAACGCAGGAAGTAACATGATAAACGGTGTAGATATGCATAGGTGCCTTTTATTGCCTGACGTTTCGACCAGGTTACACCGGCCGTGGTCACAGGCAGACTTGTACTGCAATAATAGTAAAACAGTACCAGTCAGAGTCACCCTGTGACCACGGCTGCCGGTAAGTAATGGTTTTTGACCAATGCATAGACTTAGGAATATCTTCAAAACCCATTACTTTTCTCTTACTTATATTTACTTTCATTCCTTTCTTCTTTAAAGGCTCCTACTATTACCTAGGATACCAACTATCACATGCAACTCCTCCGCTAATGGACGTTTTCACATTGCACGATATCGTGACGATATCGTCCACGATATCGTGACGATATAGTAAGTAGCAGCAGTAACTTTAAGGCATCGTGCACGATATTGTGTAAGATCGATTTACATCAGACGAGCGAATGCTCATTCTATCCCCACTCTATTAAATTCTTCTAATGTAAACAAACTTAGAGCATTCTTTCGTTGTTCTATTGCGTTCTTGGAATATTCTAAGAATGCTCGCTTCGCTTGATGTAAACGGCGCTAGAGCTTGCGAACAGTTGCTTAGAACCCCGGAGCGGTCTCTTCAAAGCGTTCTAGTGTTCTTGCGAATCCAATTCATACAACACATACTATAATTAGATTTAGTTATGGATTGGTCTCAAGAAAAATGTCTTTTAATGATAGAAGCCTACCAAAATTTCAGATGTCTATGGGATCCGACTTTTAATTACTATAAAAATACAACTCTGAAACAAGATGCTTGGCAGGAAATTGCAAATCTACTTGAACAACTGTGCATTATAGAGGGATTTACATCGAGCGAATGCTCATTCTATCCCCACTCTTTCTAGGTTCTCGGTTCTCATTCTTGCTCGTTGATATTTTGATGTAAATACTGAAAAGGAGCATTCGTTTACACTAAAGAATGCTCTAGTTCTAGCTCTAGCTCTTTGTTCGTTTGGTTTAAATCCACATTAATGTGAAAACGCTCAATGACGCAAGTACCTAATATAGGTGATAGGCCAAGTTATAATGTATTGAGATAAAATAAAAATAAAAACTTGTCATATAGGAAAAATAAAATTACCTATAAAAAAAAACGAAAAAATCTACACTTGTGAGGATTTTTTCACGCCCGTGACTACAATTCTATGAAATAGCAAATGGCATACCATTTTGGAATCCCTAATAAATGCGCCAATGCCAATGAAAAGATCATAACAAGGTGTAGACATTCTCGATGTTTTTTTGAATTGGTAAATTTTTATATGATATGGATTTTTTTAATTTTTTTTTTCTGTATACTCTTATAACTTGAGTTATCACCTAGTTTTGGCTAACGTCGACACATGGGACAACCTGTAAAGTACAAGTGCCTACTCATCAGCTTATAGCAGGCGATTGATGATCAGTTCATTCATTCTCAACCCAAAAACACTTTCTTTCAACTCCTTCAGAAAGCCGTCAATGAATAGATTGAACAGCACAGGAGACGCCACGCAACCCTGCCTTCCACAAAATTCTTTGATAGCTCTTTTACTGTTGAAGCCGCACGTTTGTGGAATGAATGCACTGCCACTGCAGGCAAGACGCGTACAGTCACTGACGTCCTTCAAAACCCTGTTGAGAGACCATTACTTATCGCTTGTCGTAGGATAGGTTATATTATGTTCCTGATTATTGCACCTAGTGCTCTTAGTGCAATGGTGACCTGTTTACTTGTATCCTATTTTCAGTCTCACTTTTTTTATTATTATGTACACGTATAGTAAGTTTAAGTTTAATATTTTATATTGTTACTCCTTTCCCATCCTAAGGTTGCCTGGAAGAAATCGCTGTCAGCTTAGGCCTCGTGAACTGTACCTACTCTACGTCATCATTCACCGAGCCTTTTCCCAACTAAAGTTGGGGTCGGCTTTCCAGTCTAACTGCGATTCGGCTGAACATCGATATTTTCCGTGAAGCGACTGCCATCTGACCTACACAACCCTTGGGCGACATCGAAGTTCTGTAGTTAGACCGGTCGGATTTTTGATTTAGGGCTCCAACTACCCCTAACGCCATAGATGTTTTTATGACAACCGGGACCGAAGGCTTAACGTGCTCTCCGAGGCACGGAGGGGTCTCAGTGTCTTAAGAAATGGTCACCCTTCCTAAAACCGGCCTGACTCGATGTTGCTTAACCTTTGCAATGTGTTAACATTGTCGGTTACCACTAGACCACGAGCCCCTCAACTGTACCTACTCTACGTAAACGATAAAAAATAAATTCAGTACTTGTTATTCATAATTAGTGTCTACTTTTATCAATTACGCGATAATGAATGCAATTGTGTACCCACTTACCCACTCCCATTCATATACTCATATCTATCAAATCAAAACGAAGTTCCAGGATATTTTTTATAAGATAATGATAATTTGTTAATTACATACTAACATACGGTAAGGGCGTGTGTGCACTACACGGTATTTTGCTGATCCGGACGTCCGGAATTTTCCGGACCGATATGGCAGGCTATCAAATGTAATACTAGCTTGTGCACTACCGGAATTTTACGGTCCGGGAATTTTACTTTTGTTCATTCCAGACCGATTTTCCCTGATCGAGATTGCAGCAATGAAAAACGTGTTTATAAATAAATAAATAAACTTTATTTTCAAACTCATAATCCATAATACAAATTACAAAGATTAGAACAAAAAACAATATAAACAATCAATTTATATCCCTGTATGTAAACTGATTAATTACATAAGCTTCTATGTCACTCGACATTAAAACTTATAACAGTTTTCATGTGGCAACTTTTATTCAACTCATATACGTATCTTTATGCTTGTGCACTGCGTCCGACCGGCACCGATCCGTAATGCCCCACTAAATATCTATATCCGTAGGTCACACTATAAGTTTTGCGTAACTTAAAAAAACAACATGTTAAAACCAAAATATGATGTTTATTGCTTTTCAAAATACTCTCCTTTACATTTTAAACATTTTTTCATGCGATCGAACCATTTTTTTAAACAGGAGGACCACAGATCTGGAGGCCTGTTTTCTACGTGCTGATTGAACGCTATCTATGCTATCTATGCTATGCTAGCTATGCCTCTTCGGAGTTGGTAAAAGTGAAACCTCTCATCAAATCTTTGATTTTGGGGAAAATACAGAAATCATAGGTTGCTAGATCGGGGCTATGCGCAGAATGGGTGACGAGTTGTACTTTTTCGGAAGGTAAAAATGACTTTGTTTTGTTGGCCGTGTGTGAAGAAGCGTTGTCACGATGTAGGAGAACGCGGCTTTTGGGTCGTCTTTCGCGAACTTTTTCTAACACCCTGGGTAAACAAATAGTAGAATACCACTCGGCATCAACACTCTTTTGATCTTCAAGTGGAATTGTACAGATGGGACCCGTAGCTGAGAAAAAAAACGCGATCATTTTTTTACCAACGTTTTGCCACCTGCCTCACTTTTGTTGGCTTGTTCTCATTTTCAAACACCCTTTCACAAGCTTGCTGTTTTTTTTCGGGTTCGAAACAATAAATCCACATTTCGTATCCTGTGACAATGTCATAAACAGTATTAGAATGTCCGTGGTTGTACTTCAGTAGCATCTGTGAGTACCATTCCACGCGAGCCCGCGTCTGCTCCGCTGTCAGTTCATGAGGGATCCAACGACAACAAAGTTTCCGAACTTTCAATTCTTCGTGTAAAATTTTCTGGATTTGACTCATACCAATCCCCAATACTTAGTCCTCGAATTCTCTCATAGGTAATCCGCGGGTTTTCTTCAATTAACCGCTTAACAGTAGCCACATTATTTTCGTTGATGGCAGTTGAAGGCCGCCCTTCACGAAATTCGTCATGTAAAGAAACTTAACCTCTCTCAAATTCAGCAAACCATGGCCTCACGGTGCTCAAACAAGGTGCTTCTCTCCCAAAAGCATTTTGAAGATGAGCGGCACAGTCTTGCGGAGAGAGAGAACTTTTAAAATCATAAAAAAATCATCGCTTTAAAATCTTTTCGACTTAATTCCATTTTCGTTGCACACGTAGAACTTTGATGTGTGTGTCAAAAGTTATAGGCCAAAACCTATGGCGTGGTGCGGTGCGTAGCACCGCGCAAGACACCGTACTAGTAAGTACAGAAGGCATTCTAATGTATGTACTTCACTTTCCTCCCAGTGCACTCACAAAGAAACGGGTGTAGGTAACGGTTTCTTTCTTTCTTTCTTTACATATAATGAGCTCACATTTCGCCAGTAATTCTATGGTGTCGTTTGAGATATCGTGTCCTTGAGAGGTGTGTACGTGGCTCCAGCGCACTGTATTTGTCGATTGTCTACTGAACTTTTATTTTTTGTGGCGGGGAAAGGCGTGTGTGACACCTAAATCTGCTAAATTCACAAGCAACGCGCCAGTGTGACAGCAGAAAGGCACCAAAGCGAATGACTGTAGAGTATGATTGTACTCTGTTTAATCTGCATTAAGTTAAGTTGGATTTAGTTACCCCCGACAATACCAACTTCCTAGCCCCTATATCCCAGGAACTGAACTTCCCAGCTAAATTCTGAGCACTTTTTCTTCCCCCTGCACAATCCCGCAAAAATACCCAAGATTCCCAGGTCAATTTAGTCGAAGTAAGTATTAGAACCCCATTTTCACACAAAATTTTTCTTCCCAATTCTCATCCCACTTTACACAAAACTTGAAGCCCCGGCAACTGAGAACCCCAACCTCGACTTGCTCTATATTTATTCGTTCTTCCTGCAAAATAAAACCGGGAATTTTCATCCAACAAAAATTTACCCAAGATTGCCGATATCTCGGAAACTAAGCAAGTATCCCAGGTCAATTGTGAATTCATTCGGCGCCGTGCGCCGAGCCATCGACATCTCCTGATGATGCCCCTGGTTGGGGGCGAAACACGTGTCGAGGTTTTTTATTATTTTTTGCACGATAACACAACTCTCATATTTATTCTATTTTCAAAATTATTTCTCTATTCTTTCGGCCTAAGTGGGTTTGGAGGGCGGACTTGTGCATGAATAAATACGAGAGTTGGGTAATTTGCAAGTGGCGGAATATTGCAAAGTAGTTAGATTTATTTTATTTAACTATGAACTTCCGAAAAGTAACGCCTGATAGTATTAACTTTAATGTGAATTTAAGTTTATCTTTCTCATCGTATTTCATTAAAAAAAAGTTTTATATGCAATGTCGGCTCCACATTCCTTTTATAACCTTATCGTATGGAATTGGTACTAAGTTCCTATTCCGCTTGCTGACTCTCGAGGGATGCGACAACAGCGCTGTACATTGATGCTTTTGTATTATTTATTACGAATTATTTCTATGTCAACCATCAATGTACAATCTTGTTTATTTTATAGATGGTATTTGTAATAATTACCTATATACGTAGGTCACACTATAAGTTTTGCGTAACTTAAAAAAACAACATGTTAAAACCAAAATATTATGTTTATTGCTTTTCAAAATACTCTCCTTTACATTTTAAACAATTTTTCATGCGATCGAACCATTTTTTAAAACAGGATGACCACAGATCTGAAGGCATGTTTTCTACGTGCTGATTGAACGCTATCACTGCCTCTTCGGAGTTGGTGAATAGTGAAACCTCTCATCAAATCTTTGATTTTGGGGAAAATACAGAAATCACAGGGTGTTAGGTCGGGGCTATGCGCAGGATGGGTGACGAGTTGTACTTTTTCGGAAGCTAAAAATTACTTTGTTTTGTTGGCCGTGTGTGAAGAAGCGTTGTCATGATGTAGGAGAACGCGGCTTTTGGGTGGTCTTTTTCGAACTTTTTCTAACACCCTGGGTAAACAAATGGTAGAATACCACTCGGCATTAACACTCTTTTGATCTTCAAGTGGAATTGTACAGATGGGACCCGTAGCATAGAAAAAAAACGCGATAATTTTTTTACCAACGTTTCTCGCCTGCCTCACTTTTGGTGTGCTTCAAGCTGTAATCCTCATATTTGAAATCTCAATGAAAACGAATTTTGACAACGCTAAAAAATAGTCATGAAATAGTCATAAATAGTCGTACATGTAATAAAAATAGTCGTATTATAGTCTCGGCGTTACAGCTATAAGTTCATGAGGATTATGGCTTGACCGTCAAGCTGTAATCCTCATCTCTGGTGCAAGCAAACGATAAAGCCTATCGAATTGGTTTAGGTTCCAAAAAATAGTCATGAAATAGTCGTAACGACATGCCAAATCTCAGAAATAGTCCTTCAAAGGTTCCAGAGATATAACGGTAACCTGATGAGGATTATGGCTTGAACATTTGAAAACTTCAACTTTCTCCGGGACGCCTGCGATTTTCGGTTTAAAGTTTATGCCAAAAAATAGTCGTGAAATAGTCGTATGAACGACTATAAATTTCAGCTGCTTTAATTTGAAAAAAAAAAAGTTTTCGTTTACCCTACATTTGTATGGAGTACAGTCGTGTACAAAATTGATAACTTCGTATGATATTATTGTGAAACATTTATAATTTGTATCCTTATTTATTACAATCGAAAGCTTGCAAATACGTACATAACTTGAATAAATCTCATGTGTTTCCTGTCCGTGGAGGTTACTACCCTTATATTTGTGATTAGCTACGCCAAATATATTTTTTATTATTGTTCATTCATCTTCATCATAAGAAGTAGTTTTTTTATTAGCTCTAATGCAATTTATATAAAAGTTTGCAACTCTTTTGTCTACATTTTTAAATATCGATTGGTGATGGAAGAACTGTGATTATTATGATTAAAACTTTTTTGTAGTAGTAGGTTTTTAAGACAATGACAAGATATTCTGATTGTTTACACTTTAATAGGTACTTAATTTAGTTAGTACTATACTTTTATTCTATATAAGTAATTAAAAGTTTTTGATATTGTTGGTGTCGGATTCGTTTATGGAATTTGTGATTTTAGAAAATGCACTCAACCTATCAGCGCCATCTATTGAAATTTTCTAGAAACAAACTGAATGAACTAATCCCACACCAACACATATTGAACTAACTGTGATATTTGTGATCAAAACTAATTGCTGTGATATAAACATATATGTACTGAGATTTATACAAGTTATGTACGTATTTGCAAGCTTTCGATTGTAATAAATAAGGATACAAATTATAAATGTTTCACAATAATATCATATGAAGTTATCAATTTTGTACACGACTGTACTCCATACAAATGTAGGCCAAACGAAAACTTTTTTTTTCAAATTAAAGCAGCTTAAATTTATAGTCGTTCATACGACTATTTCACGACTATTTTTTGGCATAAACTTTAAACCGAAAATCGCAGGCGTTCCGGAGAAAGTTGAAGTTTTCAAATGTTCAAGCCATAATCCTCATCAGGTTACCGTTATATCTCTGGAACCTTTGAAGGACTATTTCTGAGATTTGGCATGTCGTTACGACTATTTCATGACTATTTTTTGGAACCTAAACCAATTCGATAGGCTTTATCGTTTGCTTGCACCAGAGATGAGGATTACAGCTTGACGGTCGAGCCATAGTCCTCATTAACTTATAGCTGTAACGCCGAAACTATAATACGACTATTTTTATTACATGTACGACTATTTATGACTATTTCATGACTATTTTTTAGCGTTGTCAAAATTCGTTTTCATTGAGATTTCAAATATGAGGATTACAGCTTGAAGTACACCACTTTTGTTGGCTTGTTCTCATTTTCAAACACCCATTCACAAGATTTCTTTTTTTTTTCGGGTTCAAAACAATAAATCCACGTTTCGTCTCCTGTGACAATGTCATAAACAGAATTAGAATGTCCGTGGTCGTACTTCAGTAGCATCTGTGAGCACTATTCCACGCGAGCCCGCTTCTGCTCCGCTGTCAGTTCATGAGGGATCCAACGACAACAAAGTTTCCGAACTTTCAATTCTTCGTGTACAATTTTCTGGATTTGACTCATACCAATCCCCAATAGTCCTCGAATTGTCTCATAGGTAATCCGCGGGTTTTCTTCAATTAACCGCTTAGCAGTAGCCACATTATTTTCGTTGACGGCAGTTGAAGGCCGCCCTTCACGAAATTCGTCATGTAAAGAAACTCGACCTCTCTCAAATTCAGCAAACCATCGCCTCACGGTGCTCAAACAAGGTGCTTCTCTCCCAAAAGCATTTTGAAGACGAGCGGCACAGTATTGCGGAAAGAGAGAACTTTTAAAATCATAAAAAATCATCGCTTAAAATCTTTTCGACTTAATTCCATTTTCGGTGCATACGTAGAACTTTGATGTGTGATAAAAAACAATTGACAAATGATTTCCCGCCAATTGTTTTTTTTCATTACTAAGAAGGTCGCAACGTTTAAAAAAAATATAACATTCGAAATTCAAATAGTTCCGATTAGCTAGAAGTGCAAAACTTTTAGTGTGCCCCATATAGTATTCGAGTGCCAAGATTCCGCGTTGTATTTGTACTGAATCCAATACCTATAGTATTTTTGATCTAAGCTTTTCCGGGATAAAATGTACCCAGAGTGGTGCCCAGGATATTAAAGAATACCTAATTATACCAAGTTTCATCGTAATCGAACCGGTAGTTTTTGCGTGATGCCTGAACAAACAGACAGACAGACAAAAAAATTTTTAATCACATTTTTGGGTTCGATGTCGGTCTAGTAACACCCCCTGCCATTTATTTTTTGATATTTTCAATGTACAGAATTTTCACTTCTACATATTTATTATAAGTATAGCAGATGACAGTCGTTACAGGTAATTGGAGACTTGAGAATCTGACCGGTCTAACTGCAGAACTTCTATATCAAAGTTCAATATCGCGTATAGGGTTGTGGAGGTCAGATGGCAGTCGCTTCAAGGAAACTTTGAGTTGCATCACTTTTAGACTAGACCCCGACTAGGTTAGGAAAAGGCTCGATGGGTGATGACTTGGGTGATTAACTACATCTACACTTTTATCAAATGTCAAGGTTTAATAATATAGTTAGCCTACTTACATCTCGGAAATCTGACATAACAAAAAAACATTCAATCATTTAAATAAATCTATGTAGAATATTCCCACTTCACTTTCCTTCACAAACATAATTGAACAATATTTTTATTTTCCTTCAATTCAGTAGCGCACATATCCTTGAAATGACAAACACATTCTTATATAATATAAATATGTATGTACACATATTATATTACTTACGCGGTATAGTCAGCAGATAAATGACAAGATATAAATGTGAAATATTCAAATCATTTTTAAACGTTAACTGTAAACTTATAACTTAACTAACGTCCGCCACTTTCAGCTTAACACCTGTTCATAAACAGACAGTTATGTCTGTTTGTTCTGGCTAATCTTATATTTATTTATCGTTCTTATTAAGACGGAGCATAGTGAAGTCTTCTCTAAGATATGCCCAATCCAAAACGTATGTAAAACGATACCGGTCGCAATTTTAAACCTATCGACTTGAAATTTGGCTGCAGATAGATCACATTAACGTGCTTTGCTGTATAGTTTTTTGGTATATGTGGCTTTTATAGTTTTTGAGTTATTAATTACGTTCTCCGTCTTATTTATTTCGACGTTTCGGTGAACCGCCTAGTATTTATAATTTTAACGGGACTTTCACTATGAGAGGGGCTCGTGGTCTAGTGGTAACCGACAGTGTTAACACATTGCAAAGGTTAAGCAACATCTAGTCAGGCCGGCCAAGACACTGAGACCCCTCCGTGGCTCGGAGAGCACGTTAAGCCTTCGGTCCCGGTTGTCATACGAACATCTATGGCAGTCGTTAGGGGTAGTTGGAGTCCTTAATCGAAAATCCGACCGGTCTAACTACAGAACTTCGATATGGCTCATGGGTTCACAAAAATCGAAGTTCAGCGGAATCACAGTTAGACTGGAAAGCCGACCCCAACTGAGTTGGGAAAAGCCTCGGTGAATAGATGAACAGGACTTTCACAGGCGGACATCTAATGTAATAAGGTATAAGAATGTGTTCTCGAGGAAATCGGGAACCATTTGACTGCCTCGGTGGTTCAGTGGTATGAGTATGCGACTGCCGCCCCTGAGGTCCCAGGTTCGATTCCTGGTCGATTCAACGCTCCACAAATGTAAAATATTAAAAAAAAGTACAGACGGACAGACAAATTGTCGTAAATATATAGATTATATAAATGGATAACACCCCTAAGGCACACAAATAAACCTCCAATAAACATGTAGGTAATCTATTTTATCATGAAATAAATAAAATAAAGATTTAAATATTTTGGACACTCTCACACAATGTCATCTAGCCCAAGTAAGCTATAAGCTTGTGGCATGGGATCTAGACAACTGATAAACATACTTATATATTTCCAAAAACAATTTAATGTACACAATTATTATACTTAATTATATATACTAAAAATATTTACATTACAAAATATCGTTTTTAAAATCCTCCGCGTCATAGCCGACTGGGATGGTTCCCAGAATGCTGGCTGTGTTGCCACGTTGGATGGCGATACTTATCCTTTGGGTCAGAAAATAGCCAGCCTTCTGGTCCTGAGAAGCATCGATTAGGCGTTTAGCAATGTCTCTATAAAGGCGGCGAGCACTCGGACCCCATGACCCCAGTGTCTCAACCCCAAACGGCTCAAATATGCTAGGTTAGCATATTTCCGCCGTTTGAGGTCTTCAGCCGATGCAGCAGAAGCGCCGGAACACCCGGATGTGCTTGAAAGGTGTGAAGGTGCTAAGGTGTCAACGCATGTAGCGTCCCACACCAAAGGCCTTCCCATCTTCCACGGTAGCAACGACATACCGTCCGGTCTCCTGACGGACCTGCGGTGGAAAGAGCCCTACGAATTATGTCGTTTAGAATAGCGTGCGAATAGAAGAAGCGCAGGTCGTATACCTCGTATACGACCTGCGCTTCTGCTACAAGAAAGACCACGGTGTCCCAGATTATGGACGGCTACTCCACAGGTGCAATGATGCGGGGATACACAAGGTGTACCCAGCCGAAGGCAAGTGGCAATGCGGAAGGTTGTGTCGTCCAACATTGTACCGATGTTGGGCGATGGGAGCGCCTGGATCCATAACCCAGACTCCCATTCTCCAACAGCTAGTAGGCGTGCACGTTCTGAAATATTACATACATAATATACATAGAAAAACACCCAAACTCCGAAACAAATATTTGTGGGTCACACAAATACTCACAAAGCAACGAATTTCGGACCTGCGCTGCATAACGTGTTGATATATGGAAATACTAGATCAAAGTCACTTGTCTCTGGTCAGCGCCAGCAAAATAAGCTGATGACTTTGACAATCGCGTGAGTATTGATCTTATAGGAAAGAAAATAATCATCACAGATAAATACGTCACATATTATGCAACAGTTGTTGTTTATATTATTTATTTATTAAATTCACGTGAATGGGATTAAATTGTAACGCATTTCTCTTATTTCTCTGCAGAGCACGTATTAAAATAATTCATACGCACTGTTTACTAACAAGAAAGCGATGGAAAGGGACCGGACGGTATGACGTTGCTACCGTGTAAGATGGACAGGCCTTTGGAGTGGCTTTGACCTTACCACGTTCACACCTTCCAAGCACATCCGGATGCGCCGGCGCTGCTGCTGCATCGGCTGAAGGCCTCAAACGGCGTAAATATGCTAACCTAGCAGGTGATTACATATTTGAGCAGTTATTGTAATTCTTATTGTAAATAAATGTTTATCCGTTTACTAACAAACTATCACATTTTTGTATTTTTCATTAATTTTTAGGGTTCCGTAGTAAAAGACTCGAAACCCTTATAGTTTTGTCATGTCCGTCCGTCCATCCTCGGCTTTCCTACCAAACGGTTAGTGCTATAAACATGAAACTGTATGGATATTATGTATATTTACTACCTTCGTCCACAAAGTGCTAACACAAAATTTAAAAAATATATTTTTTTGGGGTGTCTCCTCTACACGTAAGGAGAAGGGGGATGATGTTTTTGAGGATTTTTCGATTTAAGTATCCTTTTGCGAGATATTTAGCTTGTTGCATGTTTTTGCAAAAACAGGGCGTCTTCGTCGTCCCCTCTAAAATCTAAACGGCTAGCGTAAAGAACCTGAAAAATTTCATGATGGTAGTCCATGTAATGAACATTGAAGGAATACTACTAACGGATGGTATGTACAATAACGATAACTTATGAGAACTAAACATTTATAAAAAAAATCCCCTTTCCTTCCCCTACCCACTCTTCAGAATGCAATATTACCAATGAAGGACAATCTAGACATCCTTGGCATAGACGTTCGTCGAGAGCTCAATAACACAAAATACATTGAGAGATGTATTGGGCTAGCTTCGCGGAAACTAGGAATACTGAACAAGGTAAAGCGATTCTTTACACCGCACCAGAGGTGTCTGCTGTACAAAACGCAGATTAGACCCTGCGTTGAATACTGCTCTCACCTCTGGGACGGCTCCGCGAAGTATTTGCTGGACGCACTCGACGCTATGCAGCGACGCGCTGTTCGCATTATAGACTGTCCGGAGGTAACGGGAAGCCTTGAGCCGCTAGCCCAGCGCCGAACAATTGCTTCCTTGGCCGCGTTCTACCGTATTTACCACGGTGAGTGTTCTGAAGAGCTCTTCAACCTGATCCCACCCTCTCCCTTCCGATCCCGAACAACGCGTGCCGGGCAGAGATGTCACCCTCATACCGTGGAAACCGTCTTCGCGAGAACCGAGCGTTTTAAACGATCGTTTCTCTGCCGAACGATGGTGGCTTGGAACGCCCTGCCTGCGCACGTGTTTCCTCCAACATATAACCCTGGGTTCTTTAAGCGAAGCGTGAAGAGGCACATTACAGGGTCGTCAAGTTGAGGGCCACTCTCTATAGTATTCCTGTGTACTGTGAGAGTCGCCCTCAATTGCCAGACGTCGCCTCAGCTTACCATCAGGCGAGTGGCGTCAATTTGTCGACCTAAATATAAAAAAAAAAAAAAAAAAAAAAAAAAAAAACTTTTTAGAAGTTAAGTTACTGGCTGTTTGTTTTATGATTCTAAGCCACGCTCTATATTCATAACTCTTGGCTCTACTTCAGCTTTTATATGGACATGCAATTTTTCTTAAATCTATGGAATGATAGTTTTAATTTTAACCAAGTCAGTAATTAGTATAGAATGGTTTTTAATATAAAATGTTTAAATCACATAAATCTATAGAATATTGTTGCAATCCAATTGAAATCCATTTTAATCTCTATGTTATTCACAGTGCAAATGGGTTGGGTTAATCAATGAACGTGTTTTCCGTTCACTGGGTATGATAGGTACCTCCCTATCGATAATCATTTTTGTGATAATACTCGTACTTATTTCATTCATTAATACATTTTTATATATTATAGGTACCTACCGATAACCACGAAGAGACAATAACAACATTTTTGTGTCGTTATTTTGTCTTTTGTGTTGACCAGACATTTTGTTAATTTTTTTGCGAATAACTTTCTCTGGCGACGGAGACGAAACAGCCAACCTAACGGTCCGACCTACTTACCGCAGGACCAATACCCCACCTAATACTTACAAAGAATGACTTGCTGTGAATGAATCAATGAACTCCGATGCGGCTTCTCCGTTATTTTTCTTTGTAAATCTTATTAGAGAAATAGTGCTAATTATTGGCAAAGAGTTCGGATATCTCGTTCTCATAAATTTGTGATAGCTTTGTTTAGTATGAAACTAGATGTTATAACGTGAATTTCCCGACATATTTATTTTATATAAGTATTATTTATGTGATTAAGGGTCCTATTAGATCCTTAGAATCAAACCACACCAGTCTAACAAGCATGAACGTTTCCAGATAGCACCAATTAAAAAGAAATGTTTATTCAAGTAGCTTGCAAGGTAACACTTTTGAAAGTCAGTCAATTAGGCTTGCACTCAGTTTCATAGGTAGCCAGCGAGCAACTTAGTTATTGGCAAAACGTAGACCTATAATAAATAGGCACCTTTCTCGGTAACAAGCATGATTTAATAGGTATAAAAGGTCGTACAGCATCATTCATCACTCAACCAATATGAGACTATTCGTATTATCGTCATCAAATACACACACATATCACGCCTATATCCCCGAAGGGGTAGGCAGAGGTGCATTACACACCTACAATTTGTCAGTATTTTTAGTCCCACATAACAGGGGGCAAGCCTTTTGCGGTCACCGGGTACATTCAATGGGTTATGTCCAAAATATCTCATATCACATCATCATCATAGAGCAGGTTAAATTAGGCGTGAGTAACTAGGCGAAGAGAATAAAATACCTACGTGGTAGTTGACTAGAGATTATGTTATAATCTCAGTTCGTTATAATTATTACATTAAGAATTACCTACATATTCCAATCACTCCCAAGGCCACGGAATTGTATATCACACATGGATCACATATTTTTCACACCTTTCCTGAGTCTATCATCAAATGACAACGGTTCGTAGAGCACCGGTGTTCTGTATTACGTCAGAGTGCCTATATATACATATACCTACTCGTAATTCAATTCACTCTAATTATGTAATGAATAACCATGGCCGACAAACGTTATTAAGTGAAACAAATAAAATACCGACTTATTATTTGCTTCACTTAATCAGAATCACAAAAACTATAGTCTTGGGCTGGCTGGACTCAAACCAGCTATTGTTTTCTTTCCAGGAGGAACGTTTTACCAACTGACCAAGGTTTTATTACTTCCTTAATACTACTAGCCCTAAAGTAGGTACCTAGTTAAAGTTATACCTACTATTTCTATCCGAAAGTATAAAAAAATAAATGAATAAGTAAGCTAAACATGATATAACATAAAATCAAATTGAAAATTAATACCTACAATTACATCCATGAATAAAGCCGAGTTACGTCTGCCTCGCTGTCTAAGCCTGAAAACTATGTAGTGTCACCAATTGGCGCGAAAACTTTAACTAAATATAACTCTCGCCAAAACTATTTCAATGAGGTGCTCCTTTTAGTTTTACGATCTACTTACCAGCGGCGGGAGATGCTGCTAATTCTAGACGCAAATATGCTGCCGTGAATAGCAATGGACTCCAGAGGCATTCGTGTAATATGAACACCATACCAACAACTAAACTTTTAGGCCTTTCTGATTTTTTTTTTAATTTAAAACCTGAACATTATTTATTGGTTCGAATAGTTTTTTTTGTGTTGCATTTAAAGCTTAGATACCATCACGATACGACCAATAGGAGCGGACGGTGACGTAGTAATTAAAAAATGTTGCAAACATGAGGAGGCAAACGAAGACGCGGGCTTCCGCTAGTGAACAAATAAATTTAAGTCTTGCAATTCAAAAAGACTTTCTTACGAACATGTATACCCACAATTCATCAGTAGTCGTAGTTCCCAAGTAATAGGGCCGTAGGGGACGAGTCAAAGAAAGTGATAGAATACAAAGAAACCTTCTGTCTTAATTAATTGATGGCAAGAATCTTCCAAACTAACCTCCCTCCAAACCGATATTTCAAACAAGAAATATGACATAACACATATCATCACGCTATATCCCGGAAGGGGTACCTAGGCAAAGGTGCATGGTGCATTAAACAACCACACTTTGCGACTAATTTTGTTGGTTCCATGTAATGGTCTCATGTTGGTGCCATGGCGCAAACTAAAATACCATTGATTTAATGCAATAATAAAATAAAAATATATAGTCAGTCATTGATAGATAACTTAATGGGTTCAGTAAATAAAATCGCAACGGCCTTGTCAAGGACGCGTATCCAAATGCCCCAAATTTCTAATCATATTGAAACATAGTACATTTTTATCGTGACTCATATTGTGTTATTTGTTGATACGTACAATTTTGTCACAAGTTGGTCTACTTTAAAAAATATATAATAAACTTTAAGGTCATTGTACTCGTATCTGACTCACTTTACATTTAAAACAAATGCATTCTACCTAATAATCAATACTTATAATATTATTACGTGAACTTCAATAGTATCGTATGATAAATTGATAATGTTAAGGTGTATTAACACTGAACCTTTGTATTAGTAAAAAAATTTGTATTACTGCGTAGTAGAAGCGAGTGGGTTGCTAGGTTTGTGTGTGATTATATATGTTACGGCTAATACCCGAAGTGCGGCTGCGCCCTACTAAACTAATACTAATACTAAATTGGCGCCATACTAAACTAACCTAACCTAACCTAACCGGCTAAAACTAGGTGCAGCCGCACTTCAGGTATTAGCCGTAACATAAATATTATGTTACGGCTAATACCCGAAGTTCGGCTGCACCTAGTTTTAGCCGGTTAGAACTAGGTTAGGTTAGTTTAGTATAGCACCTAGTACGAGCCGATTGTTTTCGGGTAAAACAAGGTCTAGCCTTCATCATGCCGGCTACAACTAGGTCCAGTTGTCACTTTCACCTGGGAGAAATCTCTTTTTTTTATTAATGCAAGTCGATGGCACTCGCCGGCCGCTACCGCGGCACCGCTCGCTTCGCTCGCTCGGCTCCTGCGTAGGTGGTCACAGTTTTAACCTAACCTAACCTACCCATACTAGGTTTAACCAAGAGTAAGTGGATACACCTAGTTCTAACCGGCTAAAACTAGGTGCAGCCGTACTTCGGGTTTTAGCCGTAACATATACACTGAACGATGTCCTTTATTATGTCCATAGTGAGTAGTGGGGGCTCATCACATTGCAAAGGTCAACATCTAACATAACCCCTCCGTGCCAGGTCAATGTAACTCGCCTAACAACCACAAAAAATACGTGACGTCTGTGACAACTTGAAGTTGTAAATCAGTAAGGGTTGTCTCTTGTTTGTGACACGCATTGACCAAAGATTTGATATTGAGGCATTAACGTCTATCTAGATCCTAATTATTGGTCAAATTATGCTGGTATATATTTTACTTTACTGGACAACCCTAACGTTCGAATGATGTTCTCTGTAAACAAAAGAATCTGCTTTAATTAACGTCGGAGTGCAAGTTCTGTATGTAAGTACTCCCTATTCTGTGTCCGTGCCTAGGAGAGTAGGTACGTTAAGCTGTCATTGTCAAACTAACATCTATGGCCGTCGTACGGGTATTTGGAGCCTTAAAACCAAAATCTGACTGGTCTAACTACAGAAATTTGATATCGCCCATGGGTTGAGGAGGTGAGATAGTAGTCGCTCTCGATCAAAGTTCAGCCGCATCGCAGTTAGACTAAAAAGCCGACCCCAACTGGGTAGGGAAAAGGTTCGGTGGATGAGGGGTGAGTGAGCAGGCTAAGGTTAATACCATACCGCCTTATCTTCAGTTACTGCTGATCCGGATTTTTAGGTATTATAATTAATATTATAATCGTTAAAACTCGACTCGTTAAAATCAATAAGTTGCTGAACACATTTTTTCTGCAGTTTTCACAGATGGACTAAGCTCAACTTGGCACAACACTTACCTATGCTTTGTTTCAGGAAACCATAATAATACTTTATTTTCGGCTTTTAACAGAATAAATATACAATAAAAAGAAATGGTAGTTATTGTAAACGCCTCTTAGCTAAAGATATTTTGCTGACATGCAATTCTGCGCATTCATATCGATGCGGTTACCGTCACAAGTATTTGAGAAAAATACGAGTAGTTTATCATTGAGTAGTCAAAATTCTTGGAACAAAATTATGGCTCATAAATAATATTTAACCGCTTTAATATTGTTTGACGTTAAGACGTGCGACGTTGTGTGAGAATGTCCAAAAATATTCACTTATTTAAGGTAACCCCTCAAACGTTGTTTTGACAAAAAATATTTAGAGATTTTGCCCTCCGCCGGCAGTACTTCCTAGTACGCTCCAGGAAGTACTGCGAATGTGGGGGCCGCGGACTCAAAAAAAAGTTTCGGCCAACCTTATCATCACTAAAGGGTTTAAAAAAGGGTAGTACTCGTATTAGCTAATTAAAAAATCCTTTGTTTTGTACTAAAAAATAATCCCTCCTAACAATGATTTTAAATACAATGTATTATAAGGTCTTTGCCTCCTAAGCAAAAATACTGATTGCAAAACAAATAATTAGCTTAAGATTTAGTCGCAATTTAAGTTCGTGACTATTTATTTAATAAAAATAACCTATAAAATAAAGCCAACCTAACTTAGCCAAGTCGTCTCTACGAGGGTGTGGTACGCTCCAAGGCGCTCTACGGGGCGCCTATTTGGGCGGATGCCCTCAGCGCCGCGAACATGGTCCGCCAGCTGCGACGACCGCAGCGGATCGCGGCGCAGAGGGCTGCACGGGCGTACCGCATCTTGTCTTTCGAGGCGGCGTGCCTGTTGGCACAAAGTCCCCCTTGGGACCTCGAAGCCGGGTCCTTAAGAGGGTCTACGAGGAGTTCGCCATGGTGCGACAACAAGGAGGTCGCCCGTTGCCGGAGCAGGTCGATCGCTGGAGACAGGAGGCTCGCGACGATCTGTTCCGGCAATGGGCCTTGAGATGTGCGGCTCCGACCGCGAGCCGAGTGCTCGTGGGGGCCATCGGTCCCGTGCTCCGCCAGTGGGTGGAGCATGCGCAGGGGGCTCCGACCTACTTCCTCACCCAACTTCTCACGGGTCATGGCTGTTTTCCCAAATTCCTGTGGGAAGTGGTGGGGATCCTGTCGGAGCCCGTTTGTCATCACTGCGCAGGCGGCGCCGTAGATACGGCGGAGCATACGCTCGCTGCGTGCGCCGCCTGGGACACGCAGAGGTTGGCCCTCACGGGCATCATCGGCAGTGTAGGTTCGCTGCCAGCCGTCATTCTCTCTATGGCCGGCAGCGAAGAATGTTGGGCCGCCGTCGCCTCCTTCGCTTGGGAGGTGATGGCGGCAAAGATAGAGGCCCTGCGGGAACGGGAGCGTGCAGGCCGCACGCTTCCGCCCCGCCGGGCACCAGTCAGGGGGCGACGGCGTATTGCATACGCCCATGCCCCCAACTGATAGGGCCGTGGGCGGTGGGTCGGGGGGCCCACCGCTCACGCGAAAGGCCCTGAGGAGTCCGACGCCCCTTATGTGTTTCGGGGGCGTCGCTTCTATGTTGTTTGGGGGGGGGGGGTCAGCCCCCCGTGTTGAGCTCGAAAGAGCGCCCCTTTTCCGGGCCGCCGTTTCTTAACTGTTTCTGTCTATCCGGCGGCCCGGCTAAGGCGAAGGAGAAACACCGTGGATAGGTTTTAGTGGGTAGTCCGGCCCGTTTTACATCCTAGGGCCGGGAGTCCCACACGAAGCCGTCTCACTCCCCCCCCGCAGCGAGACGGTGAAGTGTGTAAATGCATCACCATTATTTTGTATTTATTTCGGCGAGTCTTTTTTCATCATATTTCTAAAAAACAAATTTCCTCTTTTAAGTTGTGTGTTTTCAAGTTTCTCTGTCAAGAAGTATCTGAGTATCTAATTGCAACCATTTCAACCTTCACATAAAAAGAGCTAGAACAATATTGATGAAGTTTGGTACGCATATCGATTGAAACATTGGGCAGATACTTTATGGATATATCGTAGGCGGATGTCCAGGGTTTTACCCACAGGGATGTTTATAGGGATCTGTAAATATCCCTATGAGGATTGGGTACGAGAAACTAATACTAATAACAATCTATTACACTACTAATAGAGAAGTTCGATAGTAGGTATTTCTTTTGACGGATTATAATTAATCAGCTACTACGCTAGACTAATTAAATAAATTGTAAACAACACCGTAAACAGAATGTAGAACTAGATCAGACGTCCTCATCGGAAGTGTGACCCTTCACCATCTCACTACCGCATCGCTAAATTCCTAAAGCATTATAATAATGACTCATTCTCATCAGTACTATTACTACCTATATAGTATTATGGGTACCTATATTTACTGCAGAGGACAACTACCACTAAAATTTACGTATCACTAGTCCCCATGGGATAAATAGGCCAAAAACAAACGAAACCGTCCCACTTGGCCCAATGGTAACGATCAACGCAGAAGCGACGCTCCATACTCCTCACCTCCACACGGACTCCTCGGGGCCTTTCCCTGTGAGCAGTGGGTCCATCGCGTCGGTCCCATCAGTCGGGGACGCGGAGGAGGTGACGACGGCGGCCCAACACTGGTCACTGCCGGTCTTAGATTAGACCATCCAGCGAGACATCATGTGCCAACCTCTACCTACGTCTCTCAGGCGTACACGATGATTGCATGCTCAGCTCAGCCATGTCCAAACAGCGGCGAAATAGCCTTGACCTGTGAGAAGTTGGGTGAGATGATACGACGAAGCCCCATGAGCGCGCTCCACCCACTGGCGGAATTAAGAAAAGATCACTCAATTCTAATGCACATACGAAACTCTTTCGTTTTAATGACACACGCACAGTTGGACAATACATGCGAGTCTGAGTCTGAGTCAAGTCTGTAATATTTACAAAAAACAACTGCTCCTAAAGCCTTTACAATGTTTCTGTTATCAATAAAATAAATATTACGAGTACCACACTGGCGCCTGATAAAACATAATCCAGGTCGGTTCAGATTCTGTGCAATTACCTATTACTGACAGACCTCTTGTGAATGAAGAAAGAAAAAAAACCTAGTTTAAACAAGACTTTAATCCTACTGCAAGGTCATGAATCGACAAAACTCATCTATTCTTATGGACTGGACTTGAGGACTTGTTAAAAAAACGAGGCGAGGCTCTATGGTATTCGGGCGGGTTTGCAAAGTTCAAAATAACAAAGTTCCTTCGGCAGATGCACGTAAATGGGAGACTCGGTCGGATTCCAGACATTGTTAAAAATATCAAACAAATGTGTATAACTACGAGTAGGTATTTTTCCAGCACAGCACATGTTATAAAAATCTATTAATTTATATTTATAAAGGTAAATTATATCTTTACAGAAGTATGTACAGCCGTTTTAGGCTGTATATGCAGTACTACAAGCAGGTAAATATTGATATTGGTTATAAAAATAATTGGACTTTTTTTTCGCTTTTGACTGTATTATTTATTCACATGAAATAATAATCCAAACATACAGTAAGGAACATTCGTAGAAAGGTCCTATTTACAGATAATTAACACCTATAGGCTGAATCATTTTGTTACTTTTGCTAAGTCAGATAAAAATGTTTTTTTTTCAGCTAGCGAAAGAGTTTATACAAAGAAGGTCCGATAAATTTATTGGAATATTGTCTGACTACGTGTAGGCAGTACATAGTGCACTTCAATAAGGTACGTGAGTCAAGTCAAACTGTCTCATCATGAGTCACCTGAGCTCCAGTTTCTTCTTCAAACGTAGCACTCATTGATTTTTCTAAGTAATTAAGTTACTATATAATCATGATTGCAATCAAGACAATATTGATTAAAATATGCAAACACTCAAAACATCATACTATGTTACATCATATTCGAACGTTACCGCTGTCACGAATTCATTATAAACGTAAATATTTTCCCAGTAAAATGATAGAATGAGTAAAAGTTCATCGGAATCGCGGGAAGTGTTCGAAAATGCTGCATCAACGAAATGACAAAAGTAGCCAAGTGACTCCTTGAATATCGAAAATCCCGTTCAAATCGATCCCGTCATTCCATTGACTAGCAGCAACCTTATCATTGGCCGCAACGGAACAAACGGATAGACGGACAGACAGATAATGAATATACTTAGGTATTGTCCAACCAACTTCCAAAAAAGGAGGAGGTTCTCAATTCGACTGTATGTTCTTTTTGACTGAGGGAGGGAAGCGACCGAAGTCTCCGTTTCAACTTGCAGACTGGGGAGAATTTCTTTCGTCTGTACCTCTACATGTCTACATCTACGGGTTCCGTCAGATCATGTCCTCTTTTTTACTATAACATCATTGGTTTGCGGCCGTATTTATCAACCGATTTTCATGAAACTTTACACACACACTCCTTGCTTACAATGAAAACATGTGAATGATATTTTTTGGATTGGATGAAAAAAGAAAGAGGAATAAAGAAAATTTAAAAATACATTTTCTAAACAAAGCTCCCGAAGTCTACGGTCTGTCAAGAATGCAATCCGTAACCATAGCAACCCATATAAATAAAATCAAAAGTCATGCAAATAAATACAATAAACAAAGCCGCTCCCGAAGTCTACGGTTTACAGAACCACTAGTTTATGTTTATTACCTCATATCTTCGGAGTGGGTGAAACGATTTTGATTTTTTTTTTAAATTGGTCCCATTTCGATAACTATTTAGTCCCATTTCGGTAGTTTGAAGTTGGTTGCTGTATCAATTTTGGACCTGTATTTTTAAATTGTTTTTCTTTACCATAAGTACCCTATGATTTCGGGCCCCGAAGACGTCGATAGTACACAATAGAGGAGTTCAGTAAGTAACTATGCAGTCAGAATAACATGCATTAGTAAACACAACACAGCAAACTTCTGTGTGAATTTATTCGTGTTATTGCTGTAAATACTCCTGCAGTGTAAATGTAAATTATATCATGTATTTTGTTATAGTGTTGGGTTAGGCTTAGGAGCGAACAGAAATAGAACGTTGCAATTTTAGGACTGGACCTAACTTTATCAAGGAATATGAAGTTCATAATACCGAATTAGGATATTAGAATTAGCATACAACATAATCGATAACCTGTGTGGTATGGTATAGAGAATTAGTGACGCTACCTAAAGCGGACTGGTCGTTGGTTCGAATCCCATCCCAGAACATAACTTTGTTGATTAGCACAATGGTTTGTTGTATGTAGGGAAATAGAGAGATAAATTATAATTTATCTATAATATGTATGTATTTCGAAGTAAGTACTTAGGTACATCCTAAATGCATAATGTTTATCAATCATCCAGATCCCATAACACAAGCATTAATTATTACTTTTTTTTAAGTTCAAGCAAGTGCGGCCGCTCTTAAGTCCATTGCCGGGCGTCTCTGGTACACACCAGAAGGTATTTCCAGTGGCGACCGAGAGACTTTCGCCACCTGTGTGGCCTCTTCGAGGGTTTGGTCGGGATGAGAATCCCGCGTCGTTGGGGTAGGGTTTTATCCCGCATCGGTGAGTGAATGAACGGGTGACTATCCCGCCGTCCGCAGGCCCCAATTACGGAGGTCGATGATCTTGGGCGTAGATAATTATTTACCTAGTCTTCTTTGAGCCAGATGGCGCTGTTTAAAAATATGTACGAAATACCTACCTACTTATTTTTTTTAGGCCTCGTATAAAGCCTCGGTTTGTAATGTAAAAAAAATGTAATAAAACGTGGGGAAATTACTCCCCAGTCCGTTTTATTGTTTTATGTTACTATTATTCCCTTTCAGTGGAATGTTCTGGTTTTATTTTGCCCTAATTATAAACCGTACCCTTAACGTGAAGGTAGGTACTGTACCTATAATAAATAAACCACCGAAAGAAAGAAGTAAGTAGATTTTTTTAGCCATATCTTTTACCTAGCCGTGAAGCCGTGAAGCGGCAATCGGACCCAATAGATAGACCACCCACCACGACTAATTCACCAACACTGTTGACATCACGTTTTTTTATTTTCTTTTTCAAAAGGCGAATACATAATCCGGTCCATAACCAACCTATTACTTTTTTTATTTCATTAGCTATTTAATTAACCTAACCTATAGTAGGTTACAGTTAACAGGAATTAAGAGCCCTAGTCATCCTTATCGGCACGTGGTGCATTTGCTAACAGACAAATGGTGTAGGGAGCCTTTTGCCGTTTTGTAGGTAATATTCTTTAGATGTCTGTAGTATTTGGCTGTTAACGGGCCCTATCAAAATCTCCGGGGTCCGAGACCAAAGTTATCCACACCGTGCTGACACGGATGAGTCTCTGGCAACAATAATCAAAGAGCCCGGGAACAGCCATATTATAGGCCTATAATACCTAGTGTATTATACGCCAACAAACAGTGACTAGCGAAATGTGGGTGTATTCGACGCTTCTGTTTATCCGTTCGAGGATAAAGACTTTTGTTGTTTTTTTATTTTTTTTATTTAATAAGTACATATTAGTGCTTATAATTTAATACTATGTCCCACAAAACTGTTTTCACAGTTTGTGTATTTACATAGGTATGATATACCTGACAGAGAACACCATATTAATTTAAACTAAACGAAATGGCATCCCTAAATACAGTCGCTATATTCGTCACTAGATAACTGAGTCCGAGATGTGGGCATTGAGCAGCTGGCACTCCGCATACCAAGACGACAATGTTTCTCAATCTATTACGGATCTCAATCCGTACTTATTATTTAAACAAGTGTTTCCTTTCATTACCCGTGTTCCCGGACTTAGCAGGTACCTGTGTATTACGAGATAAGACTTTCATAGAACAGCGTCGTAAGTCATAAAATGTTCAGGTAAAGAGGGTTTAGAATTTATAAAGCTTGCCCGTCGCCGTTTTGACGATTGCAAAATTGCAAATTTTTTTGCAAAAACATAATTTGGTACCTACCTAGTGCCATGAGGTAGGTAGGCATCTGTTATCATCATCTAAGTATCTGTAGCTAGTACCTACCTAAGCCTGTGGCAAACGTAGTGATTATAATATACTCTTTGGCCTAAACGAATTAATGAAAGGGTTTTATGGATATCTCATTTCATTAAATTAAATGTTTATACCTACTTAAATACATAATAATATAAGATATTAGTCACATTTAAAATACCTACATGCTGAATAAGTGAAATTGTGCTTCTCCGGTAGAAACGAAACCAATATTTAATCAAGAACAATGCACGCTATGCCGTTTGTAAATAATTACCACTGAAGCTGAACAATATCCTTCCTAGCTACCGAAGTTACCGAACCCACCCACCCGCTAATCGCCTTCGCTCTCATTCGAATTTGGCGCGCAGCAGACGAGGCCGCGCCGTTGCAGAAGGAAGTTGTTTCGAAACAAAGTTTAGTGCAAAAAGTTTTGTTTGTTTATTATTGTTTTAAAACTGGTTTTACTGCCAAATGAAAGGAATTAGTGTCTAACAAAGACTGAGTGAAATATATTAAGTGAATAAATGAGAAATACTGTGCCATTAATTTAACAAGTTAGTTAATTTATTACATGCATAAATGTCAAGTGCCGAGATTTTTTATCAACTCGCGGTCGTGGTTATCATGTCCGGTCAGCAGTGGAGATCTAAAGTTATTTTGATGGAGCTTTGAACTATCCCTTGTCTTGTGTAGGCGTCATTCACAGATCGTACACATACACCCGTGTAGTAATAGTAGTAGTACTATAGGTATAAACAAATTGTGTTTACTTTACAATGGACGGCGAACGAAAAATTTACTTGAGCGAGGGCGTACCACTGAATGCAACAGCTGCAGGCATATATTTAAATACTTGTAACAATACCAAATCGCCCGATGGGACCGTGATAACTCTCAAAACAGGTGACTATTTGTTTGTTTATTTAATAACTAATCGGTCGGTAGTGTTGTAATATGTTTAAAGTACCAACATACCGTTATTTTGCATTACAGAGAAGCCTTCGGACCTCGGTGTGCATATAAATACAACATTTTCAATAGCGTCTTCCAAGAAAATCAAGCTTTTGTTCGTGTTGAATTTTTTGTTAAGCGTCATTTGTATGGCGATAAGTTGCTCCATAGCATTTTACTACTGGAATGAAATGATATCTATGAGAAGACAATTGGACATGATAAAAGATCAGTTAATTAGCAGTAGTTTTAACGATAGAGGTGTTCAAAGTGCGCTTGTGGGATTGCCAATGTCGCCGGTAGAAATTGAGGCGCGGGAACCGAGAATGAAGTCTTTCGATGATGATGAAACGCCACAGAATACCAGAAAGTACTATGTTGAAGACTTGGGACAAGATATTTTGTTAGTAGACTCTAAGAAAAAAAACTCCAGCAAAGACAAAACTCCTGTCTATGATCTCACAATGCTCCAAAAAGGTTAGTATTTAACTATAAAATTCAATACCATTAAAATAGTTAAGGACACATTATATTTTAGAAAATGATAGGCATTTTTCTAACATTAATTCCAGAATTAGTGGTGGTACAATTCAATGGTGCAAAACGGGAACTCAACATGGGAACAGATTGTGAGTAAAACTTTAGTTATAATCTATAGTATAGACTACAGAGCCTCATTGATTATGTGGACAGATAATATAAAAACAGATTTATGTAATAGATCTAAATACCTAACAACTGCCAATGTGACTAACATTATTACGAGTATAAACAATTCACTATCAAACAAGTTAAATAATACTGTACATGAACTGATAAATGCCTTGTTTATAAATAAAATTCAATCAAAAATAGAACTTGTGTAAAGATAGTGAAGGCACAAAATATTCATAAATGAAGTAGATATCTTTATATAGATTTGCCTACTTCCCTTTATGGCTGTTATAATAATAAAATAAAAAAACTAAGAAGTTAATGATACTGACTGAAAAGAATAACATGCAGCTTACATTTTTATTCCATTTTTAAATAAGGAACAGCTTGGTTCATTTAAATTCCACATTCCAGATAGGATTTCTACAGCAGTCTAATACAATTGCTATGTGTATTTATAATGATAATTTATGTGTGTGAGTCTGCTGGGCTGGCAGGATATGCTTAGATATTTGCTTTGTATTCATCAACTGTATTTAAATGTCAACTTTATTTCTAAAGAAATAAGTCTTATAAACTAATATCCTAGTACTGTAACTTCCAGTAGTATTTATATGCATAATGGTCAGTGGCCATTAGTTATTTGCAGGACAATTAAAGTACTCTAATATTGTTGTGTGTGTTTATGTAGTGGTCACTAACTATTAATTTATATTGTTTGAATTAGTTAATTAGTCCATTAAGTAACATTGTTTGGTTAATCCTGAACACAATAACGAAATTATCTTCTAATAACTTCTTCTTCTAGTTAATAAAAATAAATTGCCGTTCTTTTATCTCACTAATCTCGAGAACTGCTGGACCGATTTGGTTGTATAAGGTCTTGGAAAAACTTTGTGAAAACTCAGGGAAGGTTTAAAAGTAAAATTTCCAGTGGTTTGAAGTTCGCTGGGACTGCTAGTATTTTGGCTTGAGAATAAACACGCCTATTTCCCCGACGGGGTAGGCAGACGTATATTATACGCCGAGTTTTCTTCAGTAACTAGAACTATTAGTCCCACATTAAGGAGCGAGCATATTGCTGCAAACCGCGTACCATGTTGAACAGATGCCCCACTTGCTGATAAAGTTGTCTTTAGCGCCTAAGATCTTGGTAAGACTCCTATGCACCCTGACGTGAGTTCTAGATTCAAAGCCCGGCGGCCGACTGCGTAATATCAAACATCTTATCGTTTTCTATAGATAGCTGTAATACCGATAAAATTACAAAAACTGTGGCGATTATGCAAGTTCGAATCCGGTAACTTCACTAGTGACCGACCGAAGTTACGGTTTCGGCAAGTTCGGGCAAAAAAAATCGAGTTTCGGTATCGGTAGAATTTGTGCAGAAACTTTCGGCAGCGCCGAAACTCACGTGTTGGTGAAATATAGATGCAAGTTTACTTCAAAAAGACTAATTATTGATTATCATCATTCACCGAGCCTTTTCCCAACTTAGCTGGGGTCGGCTTTCCAGTCTAACTGTGATTCGGCTGAACTTCGATATTTTCCGTGAAGCGACTGCCATCTGAACTTCACAACCCATGGGCGATATCGAAGTTCTGTAGTTAGACCTATCGGATTTTTAAGGGCTCCAACTACCCCTAACGACTGCCATAGATGTTCGTATGACAACCGGGGCCGATGGCTTAACGTGCTCTACGAGGCACGGAGGGGTCTCAGTGTCTTAGGAAATGGTCACCCATCCTAAGTCCGGCCTGACTAGATGTTGGCCTGACTAATTATTGATTATCTAAGTATTCAATTGAGTCTTATAATGTCAAACCGCCAAGTATGGCCGCATTCACCTACGCGGGATGAAACCCGACCTTCTCCTTTTTAGTGGTGTGGTCGGTATTGCATCGGCTTTTGACTCCGGAGACTCTTGTTCGATTCCCGGGTCGAATAAAATATTTGTCATTGTGTGATCCACAAATTTTAATATTTGTTTCGGAGTGGATATGTATATTATGTATGTATTTAGAAATATATAAGTATGATTATCAGTCGTTTAGATCCCTTAGCACAAGCTTATAGCTTAGTTTGGGCTAGATGACGCGATGACGTTAGTGTGAGAACACCCAAAAAAAATTTATGAAGTCTACATTATTAATTTTTATCGTTACCTCTTTGACATAGTCCGCTGGATGTACAGGGGCGTACTGCAACGGATGTTATGACATCAAGTTTTAATTTTTCGGTACAAATCGGTAATTTCATACTTTCTATCAGCTTCGGTTTCGGCCGAAACTCAAAGAAAGACCGAAAGTCCGGTTTCCGACACTAAACTGCACTATTGACTTGAACAGATTTCTATAACGAACCCTTTTAGATCAGTTGGAAGGTATGATGTGTTCTTGCATGAAAAGAAAAATAGGTCTAAAATTTCTAGCGTCTATGAAATACTTTTACTCCGATCCTTCACCAGGAAGCTCTTTAATATGATTTCATCTTCGTACACCAACACCTTCACCTTATTGCAATAATATTTACATTATTGCTCATGTGTATAATCATCAGTGAGCGCCAAAATTCCTATGTCGATAACGGCGACTTTCTTTAACTTTCACCGAAGACACTAAACTGTTAAAGGACCTGTTTGCGGATGACATTCTTATGAAATTCGTTAACTTGTTGGAACTTGTATTTATTTATACCACAATCAATTGAATATATTGCCAGAGTCAGTACATCTATTGCGTTTTTATCTCAACGCATCCCACTAAAAACTTCACCCTCAAATTCACGTATTGTAGCAATAAATAAATATGTTAGGACAATTCACACAACGCCGTCTATATAGTCTCAAACTAAGCAAAGCCTAATGAGTACTAGATAAACTGATTTAAATACTTATATACATTTTTATAGTAAATACGCACATAATTATACATAGGGAACACCCAGACTTCGGTACAAACGTATGAGTCATCACACAAAGTTTGTCCCGATCGGGAATCGAACCCGAGACTCCGGCGTCGAAAGCGGACACACTACCGACCACGCCACCGAAGCAGTTCATTGTAGCAATAAGTCCTCCTACAATAACTAAAACTACCTCCAAATCATCATCACAACACAGTATAAAACAATGTCGCTCTGTCCCTATGTATGCTTAGATCTTTAAAACTACGCAACGGATTTTGATGCAGTTTTCACCAATTAATAGAATGGCTCTCGAGGACCTTCCTCGTTGTATAATATAATTTGTAAGCTTATAAAATAGGTACCTCTATCTGAATCCTCGTCGTCGTTTAAAAATACACGCATAAAGAGGAGAGATTTGTTTGTTGGTTTTGTATACCTATTCCGTATTTGTAACCATAATTTAAGGGATTAGAATTTGAGGGTCCTCTTCTCTATTCGTCACCATCTCAAGCCTAAAGCACCTAAACTATTGATGACATTGACATTTCCCTTTTTTCTTTTTTTTTTAAATCCGCGAGACCGCGGCCTCTCCCATACCCATTGCTGCGGGCGTCTCCAGAAGGTATTTCCAGTGGCGCCCGGATTTATATTTCCCTGACCTAAAGTCACTGTTATAAAAAAATTTATTCGGGGAATTCCCTTGAATGAATTGAATAACTAACAAAGCTACAACAGTATTGACTACTGTTGACACGTGTTTCACGGGAATGTCCAAATAAATACCTCATACAATTAGCTGTACCTCCGATGTATCTACTGCAGTACAAAAGAGACAAAAACAGATTTTTATTTTACAATGTTTTTTTTTTCAATTCTTACATAGAATAACACATTTTTAAAACAACATACCATACTCGGAATTGTATAGAAACTGTTTGGTGCATCATAAAATGCGACCTAGATCACTCTGTTTCGTCCGAGCGATCATTCAACCGAGATATCGTCGCGAAGTCGCGAACTACACAAAAAATAACGGTTACTTGGAGTATACGCATGGGCGAATGGAGTATTTCGGCAAACGCCAACCTCATTAGAAATACATAGTTTAACTATATGTTTCTGACTCACTGTGGATGTGGACAGGTTAGATCTCAAACCTAGTGACTTTTTTTATTGGTTCATCAAAATTAGCGGCATAAAATTTGAAAGACGTCCAAATACCTTTAAGGACAATAACGTCAGTGCCAAATTGGATTATATTTACTCTTATTTTTTTAATAGGAATCATGGAATGGAGAACTATGCATAACTGCATTTGCAAACTGCTAATTCTTCCATAACAACCCAAGGAAATTGGATTGTAAAGTTGTAATCTCATTTGGACCGAGAACATGGATTTAATATCCAGACAGGGTAATATTAAGATGTTTTTCAACTCAAACCTCAATAAGAGCTCACTTGCTCACAGTCCATAAGAAAAGTAATGGTAAGTCTATGTAGAATCCAGATATAGTAATGGGAAAATTATTCTCGAATCCAATAATAAAAAGTACGGAATATCCCCTATGAGTTTTAACAATTAAAACCACAGCGACGCGACGCTAAGTCTTCACCCGAATAAACCGCAAATTAAAGTGTGCCATGTGCTTGTGGAAACTAGGTACGTTATAGAGGAAATCCCAGGACTGACAGACTGGACTGACATTACGTGATATACTATAAAGGTCGATTTACATCAGACGAGCGAATGCTCATTCTATCCCCACTCTATTAAATTCTTCTAATGTAAACAAACTTAGAGCATTCTTTCGTTGTTCTATTGCGTTCTTGGAATATTCTAAGAATGCTCGCTTCGCTTGATGTAAACGGCGCTAGAGCTTGCGAACAGTTGCTTAGAACGTTCTTGCGTGTTCGGACGTGCTCGCTTCCCGGAGCGGTCTCTTCAAAGCGTTCTAGTGTTCTTACGAATCCAATTCATACAACACATACTATAATTAGATTTGTCTGTGGGATCCGACTTTTAAATGCTATAAAAATACAACTCTGAAACAAGATGCTTGGCAGGAAATTGCAAATCTACTAGAACAACTGTGCATTCTAGAGGGATTTACATCGAGCGAATGCTCATTATATCCCCACTCTTTCTATGTTCTCGGTTCTCATTCTTGCTCCTTGATATTTTGATGTAAATACTGAAAAGGAGCATTTGTTTACACTAAAGAACGCTCTAGCTCTTTGTTCGTTTGGTTTAAATCCACCTTAATACAAAGGATCTTTCCATTACTTACTACTAAAGGACGATTCACACATATCATATCAGTGAAACCTCAGTTCCGACACAGTACCTACCGGCACAATTCAGTATCAGTGCAAAATATTCTTGGCTTTACTGATATGTATGATGAGCTTTAATAGTTAATGGTTTCGATTCGATTGTCGGCACTTGGTAAAACTTGGTTCAACAATGGCTTGAAGATATGTTAGACAGTGTAGTAAAATACTTGTTTAATAAATATGTAAAGTGAACAACAACCTTTTTGATAATGCTATAAAGCGAAACCGATCAGGTTAAATCCTGTAAATTAAATAAAAGTGAAACGGTGTACAAGTTTTTTTTTGTTAGCATGTATATGCTTTAACTCTAATCAAGTAACATTATAAGCAAACCGGTGCTGACTCACATAAGTTCACATAACCAAATGCAAATCACAAGTAATTTTAAGTAGATATACATACAAATTCCAATTATGTAAATGATTGCACTATAAGCCATATTTGCCAACTATATTGACCGATAATTGGACAATGCCTCGACAATTACCCTATAGATAATCATTAAATCTTTATATTCAACTCTGTAACCGCAAAAACCCTAATATAAATGTGTTAATTTGTTATAGTGTTTTGGGTATTATAATCGTTTTAGGGTTCCGTACCCGAAGTATAAAACCCGTCTTGTCTGTCACCAGGCTGTATCTCATGAACCTTGAAAGTTAGAAAGTTGAAATTTTCACTGATGAAATATTTCTGTTGCAGTTATAACAACAATACCGCTCCTATTCACCTTAGCGTGATGTTATATAGCCTTTAGCCTTCCTCGCTACAGTACTCAACAAAAAAAGATTTTTTTTAAATGGAACCAGTACTTCCTGAGATTAGCGCGTTGAAACAAACAAACTCTTCTGCTTTATTATATTAGCATAGACTAGCGGACGCCAGCGGAATCACATTCCCGGGATATAATGTAGCTTATGTTTTCCCTTATAAAATGAGCTATCTACCTGTGCAATTCGGTCCAGTGGTGCTTGAGATTAGCGGGAACAAACAGACTGACACACAGACAAAAAATTAATACTTACATTTTGTATGTAGGTATGGTTTATACTTTTATATTCATTAAGTGAAAAGCTGTTATGTTAAAATACAATACACACAGACACTTCAATTTTATTTATTTGTACTTATATAGATTTATCAATACAAACATATATCATATAATTTTAAACTGATCTGATCATCATATCCTGATTTCCATATCGTGGAACCACATTTGGGATATGTAAGGTTCTCTTCAATACAATTTAATCGAAGCCAAACCACGAAGGGATCGAACCGCAAAATTAAGTTTGTATTTTATTGTATATACTTTTCCGGGATAAAAAGTACCCAGCGTGGTGCCCAGGATATTAAAGAATAATTATACCAAGTTTCATAGTAATCGAACCGGTAGTTTTTGCGTGATGCCTGAACAAACAGACAGACAAAAAATTTTTAAATCACATTTTTGGGTTCGGTGTCGGTCTAGTAACACCCCCTGCCATTTATTTTTTTACAGATTTATTATAAGTATTGATTACAATATACATAATAAGAGATGAAAATAATATTTACACTTACTAAAAACTATACTATACACATTAAAATCTACACTATATACAGGCGTCAAAGAACTCCTCCGCCTCGTCAGCGACTGGCAATGTTCCCAGAAGGCTGGCAGCATTACCACGTTGTATGGCAATGCTTATTATTTGAGCTAAAAAGTAACCAGCCTTCTGGTCTTGAGTTTCGAATTGAATAACTTGTACTGTTCTTTTGACTGATAATCTTATGACCTCACTCAAAGACTTATTATTTATTATAGATATTACTTACTTTGATAATGCAAACATTTGATGATTTTGAATGTTATTTTATTGGATTACCAAAGTCCAAACGATGTATAAATAAATTACGACCCGCGACTTCGTCATAAGTACTCGTCAGCTTTTTAATTTTAATAGTACAACTGATCCCCAAGAAAGGGTATCGGTTTGATCCGGGCAACTATCGACCCATAGCTGTCACCTCAGTCATCTGCAAGGTGTTTGAGCTCCTCATCAACAAGCAGCTCATGCGATACCTCGAAGATCACTCGCTACTAAATGATCGGCAATACGGCTTCAGGCCAAAACGATCAACGGGTGATCTTCTGGCATTCGTAACGCATGTCTGGGGTGAGGCTATGGAAAGGCACGGCGAGTCCTTGGCGATTAGCCTGGACATCGCCAAAGCCTTCGATAGTCTGGCATGCTTCGCTCCTTTCCAAGCTTCCGGCATATGGTCTACCTCCTCAACTGTGCAGCTGGATGGCCAGCTTTCTGAACGAACGCCGAATGCGGGTCCTCTGCGATGGCCAGGCTTCTCGCTTTTTGCAAGTGAATGCCGGGGTACCGCAGGGGTCCGTGCTGTCACCAACTCTCTTCCTTCTGCATATCAATGATATGCTAT
>OY748287.1:4786567-5024380 GCA_963556515.1 Nudaria mundana | reverse complement strand
TTTACAGCGAAGAAATCCCCTTTCCTTCCCCTACCCTCTCTTCAGAATGCATTATTACCAACGAAGGACCACCTTGACATCCTTGGCATAGACGTTCGTCGAGAGCTCAATAATAAAAATTCCATCGAAAGATGTATAGGGCTAGCTTCGCTGAAACTAGGAATACTGAATAAGGTAAAGAGATTCTTTACACCGGACCAGAGGTGTCTGCTGTACAAGACGCAGATTAGACCCTGCGTCGAATACTGCTCTCACCTCTGGGACGGCTCCGCGAAGTATCTGCTGGACGCTCTCGACGCTATGCAGCGACGGGCTATCCGTATTATAGGTTGTCCGGAGGTAACGGGAAGCCTTGAGCCGCTAGCTCAGCGCCGAACAATAGCTTCCTTGGCCGCATTCTACCGTATTTACCACGGCGAGTGTTCTGAAGAGCTCTTCAATCTGATCCCACCCTCTTCCTTCCGATCCCGAACAACGCGTACCGGGCAGAGATGCCACTCCCACACAGTGGATAGAATGTTCACGAGAACCGAGCGTTTTAAACGTTCGTTTTTCTGCCGAACGATAGTGGCCTGGAACGCCTTGCCTGTGCACGTGTTTCCTCCCACATATAATCCTGGGTTCTTTAAGCGGAGCGTGAAGAAGCACATCAGTAGGTCGTCAAGTTGAGGGCCACTCTCTATAGTATTGTATGCTGTGAGAGTGGCCCACAATCGCTAGACGTCGTCACGACTTACCACCAGGCGGGCGGCGTCAATTTGGCGAACCCAATATAAAAAAAAAATATATAAAAAATTATATTCAAAAGTACAAATCAAGCCGACTACATCAAAAATTCTGTGAAGATTCTCTCACTAAAGGTCTTTCTAACGTAATTCCTTATTGTCGCCGTGTCGAACATGAAACAACAATTAGCCGACTTTTTGCTGTTTTCCAAATTGATCTTATAGGTTTTTGTTAATATAATTGCTCTAGAAGAGATCGCTGAAAGCGCTAAATCGGCCATTTGTACTGTATTTTAAGTTGTGTCTCTTTTTGTAATTATTTATAGATCTTTTATTTACAATAAGAATTACAATATACATAATTATATACTAAAAATATTTACATTACAAAATATCGTTTAAAAAATCCTCCGCGTCATTGCCGACTGGGAACGTTCCCAGAATGCTGGCTGTGTTGCCACGTTGGATGGCGATACTTATTCTTTGGGCCAGAAAATAGCCAGCCCTCTGGTCCTGACAAGCATAGATTAAGCGTTCAGCAATGTCTCTATAAAGGCGGCGAGCACTCGGACCCCATGACCCCAGTGTCTCAACCCCAAACGGCTCAAATATATAATCACCTGCTAGGTTAGCATATTTACGCCGTTTAAAGCCTTCAGCCGATGCAGCAGCAGCGCCGGCACATCCGGATGTGCTTGGAAGGTGTGAAGGTGCTAAGGTGTCAACGCATGTAGCGTCCCACACCAAAGGCCTTCTCTTTGTAATTATTTTATTAGAATTTATAAATACTTTTACAATATGAATCACAAAAACTATAGTCTTGGGCTGGACTCGCTATCGAGTGGTGTCTTGGCCAGTTGGCAGAGCGTTCCTCCTGGAAAGGGATCAGTCGCTGGTTCGAGTCCAGCCCAAGGCTATAGTTTTAGTGATTCATATTGTAAAATTATTTGAGAATAAGTTAACATACTTCATTGCTTATAAAATATATTCATAGAATTTATAATTTTGTCCTCAGCTACGGTCGGTCCTTGGGTACGAGATGAAGAGGTATCGTCCAAAGGCAGTGAAGAAAAAATAGGTTTAGAAAATAACCTCGTGGTCGTCAAAGAAGGTGGTTTATACTTAATTTATGCACAGGTAAGTCCCTTAACGATTTCGCTGATTTTGTTTTTTGTTTTGACCAGAAAGGATTCGAGAGATGATTTTTTTTTTATTCACTGTTCGGGGCTAAGGAGAGTCATCTTCGCAAGTTCACGGATAAGATAAGTTCCCTGATAAATGTTCTAGAAAGTGCCTGGAAATGGCAATAGGTCCCTTATTCTGTAGGATCAACATAATGACTGGTGAAATGGGGGCGTCCAAACTCCTCTGCCTACCTATGCAGGGATAAAAATGTGATTTTGAAGATGCATGATGTATTCACTGCAATGGTATCGAGGCATCGTCTGCCGAATCTTCATAGCCCTATGGGCTAATTTGATCGGGAAGAGAAACTTCGTAGTCAGTCGACATTTCTGGACCATAACCTTTCCAGATTTTTAGAAAGTGACAAATTATTCTTTTGTAAAAAAAAAAAATCAATATATCTTTATTCATGTAGGTCACAAAGTAACACTTGTGAACGTCAAAAAAAAAAGAAAATGCTTCTACATTTACATTTACCGCCAGATTCGCAAGACAATAGGTAGAGCCTGTGAGGAAAGAACCTGGCAAGAAAAACTCACGGCCACTCTTTTTATTCGTCAGTAAATACAATGATTCTGTTACAACAATAAAAAGAGGGCAAGGGCAGTACGTGACCATGTGTGGACCAAGTGAACTTAAAAATTATGAATCTCTGTTATTCACAAAAAAAAGTTAAATACTAGTTAAAGGTGCCACATAATCTCAAAGTACCCATACCTTACAATATCATAATAATAATAATTTAACAATAATAAGTGAGTTTCAGCAACAAAACAACATTTCAAACAGAAGTAGCCCTTATGTAGCTCGAGTGATGAGCAAGCAACTCATTGCCATTTCTCTGTATCGTTTAGATAATCTTTAATAGTATAATATGCCTTTTTTAGGAGGTGTGTCTTAACAGCCACTTTGAATTTATTCAAAGGAAGGTTCATAATGTTTAGAGGAATTTTGTTATAAAAACGCACACCAAATCCTGCAAAGGAGTCATGAACATTCTGTAAACGATAATACGTCCCAACCAATTTATGCTTTTTTCTAGTATTTATTGCATGTATGTCACTGTTTATACTGTATAAATGTATATTCTGTTTAACGAACATAATATTCGCATATATATATTGTGATGCAACTGTTAAAATGCCTATTTCTTTAAATCTTTCTCTAAGAGAAACTCGTGCATTCAGTTTATAAATCGCACGTATAGCTCGCTTTTGGAGTATAAAAATGATCTCTATATCAGCTGCCTTGCCCCACAGTAAAATTCCATACGACATGATACTGTGAAAATAGCTGAAATAAACCAGCCTGGCAGTTTCTACATCCGTGAGCTGTCTGACTTTACTATGAGCAAAAGCCGCAGAGCTAAGTTTCCCTGCAAGACCCGATATTTGGGCGTTCCACTGTAACTCCACTGTACCTTCTAGATATTATAGTTATTGTGTATTACAGTCAACACTAACCCAAATACTTTGTTGTGACGTAAACCACATGACGCACATGCAATGTGGTTAGTCCTTATAAAATAGAACATAATTATTGTATACTTATTTGTTTATTCACGTCACGCGATTAACAGTAAGCAGTAGTTATTTAGAATAGTTATTCTAAATAAACACACACAATGTGTGACTTCACGTATTCTTCATCTTTTTTTAAAAACGTGGCTCCATCGACATTCGTCGATGATTTAGCCAATGTCAAGGTAATGCTTGATTTTTCACGCACAGAAGAACTAGTTTTTCTGTGCGAGCATTTGGGCCTGGATTTTTGCCTAGCGCCAGAGAGGTAACCTAAAAGGCCACCAGGCACGCGCAAAAACTCAAGTCCGACTTCACTTATAGTATAGTGTAACATCACTTATGTGTTGTGCGATTACACTTAATTTCCTAACAGAATTTGGTCTATTGTTACAGCTGGTGTACTTAACTCAATCACCAAACTGTTACTTCATATGGGCGCGTCGACGTCAGGACGCTCGACTTTTGAGCACTTGCTCGACCGGAGACGACTCGAGCAACAGGCCGCTCAACAAATCTCAGATGTCATGTTCAGTGCAAACTATTGCCAGACTACAAAAAGGTGAAACATTAAACATTGCTCAAAGAGAACCAAACCGAACAGTTTGGTTGAGACCTGGTTACAGTTATTTCGGTTTCGTGAAACTTAGTTCCTAATAGGCTGTGAAATAAAGTGAAAAATAAACAAGAAAAAACGTTGATTTGTGACATTAACGCCATTGAGTTAATTGGTGGTTTAATATTTGATTGACAACAAAGTAAGTGATTCACGAAGTGGATTGTATGAAAGTTTTGCACATCTGTATAACAAGACACCTGGCTTAGGGTTGTCTCATAAATGTATATTTGATGTGACCATTAATCAAAGAAAGACTTCGTTTTGTGACCATAATTATTTAAGTAACATCATTGAGTGTTCATCACCATTTAATTTTGTTTTGTAATAGTTTATTATGACTTATTAAAGTTAAGTTTACTTTTTGAAGGGTAAACTAAAATTTAACAACGCAAAGTATAAACTAAAATAGTTTTGTTCACTGCCAGTCACATATTGTGACAATGCCCAATAAAAACATGTTTAA
Source organism: Nudaria mundana (assembly GCA_963556515.1). Taxonomy (NCBI): domain Eukaryota; kingdom Metazoa; phylum Arthropoda; class Insecta; order Lepidoptera; family Erebidae; genus Nudaria; species Nudaria mundana. Next base: position 5,019,868 of record OY748287.1, on the reverse strand, counting down.
AAACTTGTAAATTGTTAAAGTACCAAGTCTCTTTGGTTTATTGTTCGATTTCTTAGCAATTCGACAATTGCTAAGAAATCCAACAGTAAACCAAAGAGACTTGGTACTTTAATAATTTACATTAGGAGATATTTCGTTTAATTTGTAAGTATTTTTTTGTCGTTAAGAGTGATTTATCACTGCCAGTGAGAGGAATGGTGCTAAATAGTTATGATATTTGTAATAGTTGAAGTTAGGTCGACTCTACTACTTTGGGAATAAAAACAATTAAAAAAAAACTTCGAGTTTTACAGAAAAAAAACGGGTGAAGCCGTAAGAATTCGCTAGCAATGTGAGGAATTATAGACCACCAAATCTTAGTCAAATAATTTAACATTATTGAATAACATCTGTGTGAAGTCTTTTTTTGGCGCAAATTGCCAACACATGGTATTTACAAACAACACGTGTATGCAGACGCAAAATATCATTACACAAAGATTGTTTCATTGTATCTAAGTATATGATATTATTTACGTGCTAAAAATCTTTAAGTAGGTACTTAAAATGTATTTACTTATTTGTTAGGGAATTAAATATTTTCAATAACTGAATCCCCTTAGCTACCTGGGGAACTCCTTTAGGGAAATACCCGGGAATACTGTTGAAATAGTGACATCTAGTGTCTAATGTAAGAACTTCGCAAACCGATTCAATACCTACTTTCCTGAACAAAAAACAGACTTTAATTTCCTTTTTTAACCAGTTCGTATTAGTTTTCCCAAAGTAGTGTAGAATCGGTTGGTATACGAAATTTGAACTTGCAAGTGAAATTATAAATAAATATTTGAGTGATCGCGCGTGCCATAATGTTATGTATAATGTATTGTTACGGACACATCACACGTGTGTAAGGTACTTATTATCATAATATTCTTGTGTTATCAATAGTGACTTCAAGTTTCTTCACTGCCAATATTTTTAAACCGCAATTACACTACTTCAAATTAAACAACCATCAGAAAATAAAATCAAGACAATCTGTAAAGCCGTATTCACACCTATCGGACGCGACTATGACAGATTCCGGAATCGGCCAATGAGAGTCCGTTCAGTCGCGAGCCCAATGTAAGTTCGTAAGTTTATTGTCTATGTCGGATATGTATGAAAACGGTTTAAGCATAGCATGGCAATGTCGACTTTAATCGATCGACTAAAAGTTTGGTCTTGTGACGAAGTAGTGTTTCTGGTCATCGGTCATAGGCCATATAGACTTCACTTGATATTCCATATTAAAATATAAGGTACTTCTAGTACAGAAGAAAATTCTGGGAGATCCATGTCCCATTTTTTATTGATAGTTGTCTAATTTGAAATTGTATTATTGCGGATGTTTTTTTGTGTACATATTATTGCGTTGTTATAATACGATTATATTTGATCTCCAATTGAGTATGACATGGTTAAAAGTTTGATTGAAAATGATCTAAGTACTTACCTACCTATTTGTTTTAATTCAACATTTCCATTTTATAAGTTCTAAATTTTTATGAAAATGTTAATGACATTATTATGATTTATATTGACAGTCAGATTATTAGTGTACATATTAAGTTTAAGATTTAAATAATAATTGTTACATTTTGCTCAAGTTACGACTTATACAGACTTGATTTAGATTAGTATAGTAGATAATATTTATGTCTTCAGGAATCATAAATACATACTTATTATACAATACATACTTATGTATTAAAACTCATATTACACAATTACTGAGTTTCAAGATTCATGACTTTGAAGTACTGTTCACACTAGGCGGATGTCCGAGCATAGACAGTAGACGTTTTTTTTATTTATCCTGTACATAGGTTTGTGTAGGATAAATCGTTCTCATTTTCACATAGACAGTTTAATACTTAAATACATACAAATTTACATTGTGTAACCGTGAGTGTTGAAGTTACAAACGAATAGTTTAAAAGTACCCATCATTAGTTATAAGTACCTATATGATATTATGTACAAGTAAAAATCTAATAATAAAACCAAACAAAATGCGCACGGTTCGACGCGAACTCTTATTGGCGGATTCTCAAATCAGAATATGGTATATTCAGGAATCCGCCAATGAGGGTTCGCAAGTCTATTGTTTATACGCGGACGTCCTAGTGTGAATGTGAACAGCGCTTGAGTGTGAGACTCATGTGTCATAGACAATCTGTTTCTTAAAGAAACTATCTTTAAAGCTGTTTCCATATTATTATATTGTGTATGTGTCGCGTCAGCCGACTGATAGTATGGACAAGACTTCAGGATTAATACTAGGATATTTATAAGTGAAGTAGGATTTTTTACTTGAAAATCTTGTCCCCAATTAATAACCTTCTGGTTGTTAACACATTGTACTTAGTAAATGTAGTTCTTCCTTGTTAAAAATGTAAAAATATTACATTTAACTGTGTTAGGCATGTAGCTATATTGTGGTGCTCATTGAAAGGGTATTATAGTCATTTCTAAATAGGCATTTGTTATTAAGATTTAGAAGCACACTTCATATACTTTGTTGGCCTTTTGTCTGCAACAAGTTTTGTTAACTATCTAGAAGTGAAGCAAAAACTATACAATGATGACTGGCCATAAATAATCACTAATCAGACTTAATTTGAAAATAGAACATCTTTAATTTAAAAAATAATCCTATATAACACGATATGCATAGCGGCATTTTAGTCTTGTTTGAGACTGAGGTCTAAAATTTGTTTATTAGGAAAATGTGATATAATTAATGTTATGTAATAAATTTGAAAACATGATTTTCATTGTAGAATAGTTAGGCTTATGTCAATTTCAATATCTATTATTGAATATGTAGGTATATTCACTTTATTGAAGTGTATTTTTGTGTATAAATGATAATTTGGAGATAACACCCGTCCAATAAATAAAAAAATCTTTAAACCTACTTGTTATTTTTATTTTTATCACCAGGAACCTTCACATAATAATCCTTATCTAAACTATAAATAGAAATAAACTAAGACATCGTGTATCTAATCAGAGTAAATGTATGTCCCTCAATTAGAACCAGGCTTGAACAAACCCCAGGCATCCACTACAGTCGTTCGACCAATTGCAGAAAATTTCGAAAATGTGTCAATTTGGACACGTGCGAGCGAGACCCCCGACTTTGCCTTTCTCGGGCCATCCACTGGTAGGCCTTGGTAAAGGGCGGTTGGAACGTAGGCATAGTTGTTAGGAGTTAGGATGCCACTATAATAACAACGGTGATGAAACTAAAGAATTTAATATTTCTAGCTGACCCTGCAAACGTTGTTTTGCCAAAAATATTTAGGGGCAACCCTAATCTGATGCTCAGATCTATCACATAAATTAGGCACAAAAATCACATAAATTACAATATACAAAATAAACATAATTATAGACTAAAAATATTTACATTACAAAATATCGTTTAAAAAATCCTCCCGCGTCGAATGCGCCAGTAGGTACTTACGTCCGCGCGAGAATGCTGGCTGTGTTGCCACGTTGGATGGCGATACTTATTCTTTGGGCCAGAAAATAGCCAGCCTTCTGGTCCTGAGAAGCATCGATTAGGCGTTTAGCAATGTCTCTATAAAGGCGGCGAGCACTCGGACCCCATGACCCCAGTGTCTCAACCCCAAACGGCTCAAATATGTAATCACCTGCTAGGTTAGCATATTTACGCCGTTTAAAGCCTTCAGCCGATGCAGCAGCAGCGCCGGCACATCCGGATGTGCTGGGAAGGTGTGAAGGTGCTAAGGTGTCAACGCATGTAGCGTCCCACACCAAAGGTCTTCCCATCTTCCACGGTAGCAACGACATACCGTCCGGTCTCTTTCCATCGCTTCGTTCTAAACCATTTGGTTCACGTACGGCCGGAAGACCTGCGCTGGAAAGAGCCCTACGAATTATGTCGTTTAGAATAGCGTGCCGAGGTATACGACCTGCGCTTCTGCTAGAAGAACGGCCATGGTGTCCCAGATTATCGACGGCTACTCCACAGGTGCAATGATGCGGGGATACACAAGGTGTACCCAGCCGAAGGCAAGTGGCAATGCGGAAGGTTGTGTCGTCCAACATTGTACCGATGTTGGGCGATGGGAGCGCCTGGATCCATAACCCTGACTCCCATTCTCCAACAGCTAGTAGGCGTGCACGCTCTGAAATATTGACAGAAGTGTCAATTAGTGTATTAATTCTATATTTACAGAGTGGTGAATCCAACAGTCGCTGTGAGCCTAGGCGTGAGGGCAGGTCAGTGTCGGGGCAAGACATCCTCCAAGCATTTATGGCATCGGTCTTGCATCGCACCTCGGAATCAATTAGTGTATTTGACAAAATTTTCCTGACTAATTCTTCGGTGCTATGGACCGACGACAGAAATGCTGGCAGACTGACATCTGTGACTCTACGAATACCTAGCCCGCCCAAGCGAACTGGAAGAGACGCTTGGACCCAGGCCCGGTCATTAATATTTACATTTAAAATTTTACACAAAGAATTTTGTATTAAGTTGTCTAGTCTGCCCAAAATTTCTACATTTTTCTAAAATTGTCCTGAACGGAGGGCATGTGTAAATTTGGGTACGAAAAGACAAAAACGAAGAATAGTGAAAGCTGAATGAATACTGATATTACATAGACTATCAATAACCTGATCAAAATTTTGAACTTTTTCCTCGATAAAAGTGGAAAAGCCATCTTCTAAAATTGGGGACCCTAGGAGGCGTAAAGAAGTTTTGTCCAAAACTTTTATGTTGGGGGCCAGACAGTTGAATTTGGAGATTGTTGTTAATTTATCTGTGTTTTCAGATATAAAAATCTCACATTTATTCGGGTTCAGTTCTAAGCCAATTGACTGAAACTCGTTCTTTATTAGGGCTAAATCTTGTAAAACTGTCTCTACTTTTCCCTCTAAAGTCCCGTCGTCTAGATACCAAATTTTAAATTTGGATTTTATTTTTTGAACTATTGGGTTAATGGCCAAACTGAAGATGACTGGTCCCAACGGATCACCTTGCTGACATCCAACGGCTGAATTCAAAAGGTGGTCTTTATAAATTAATTTTGTTGGCTGACTATAGCATTGCCAAAGAAAATTAAATATTTTGGGGGTTTCTAATTTGGCCTGTGTCAGCAAGGTGTCCCTGTTTACAGAGTTGAAGGCGTTTTTCAGATCAACTTTCAAGATGACCTCTCCATCTTCGCTACTGTCAAGGTATGTTGCAAGCGCATGGATTGCGGCCTCACAACCTCCTTTTGAACCAAAACCTAATTGAAAGGGCTGAAATTTGGTAGTAAGCTCCGTACTATAAAAACGACAACAAATTTTGGCTGCCAAACGCCGCAAAGTGCTACCTACGGCAACGGGACGAAAGCCACCATCCTTCTTGTTAAGGGCACATAAATTGGCCCCATACAAAATATCTGTGATGCCACTGTCCACATTACCTGAGAGCATGAGGTTGACTAGAGCTGTTAGCTCCCTCAGAAGTGCATCACCAGCTTCCCCAGCGCTCGGACACAACAGATCCTTAAGGTGCTGTGGTGTCAGACCGTCAAGTCCACCAGCTGATCCGAAACGAAAGGAGTCAACAGCTGTACGCACATCCTTGGCAGTAGTCTCAAGATTTTCTGTATCGTTGTTCGGAGGATCAGGGAAAGAGAGGTCAGCTGCGGATTGTGGGTGCTTACTCTGCAAGCCCGTCAAAGTTTCTACAGAATAAGGAGCCAGCACGTCGCTACTAAAAAGTAGCCTTGCCGCCCCACTGATGTCGCCTTCCCTTACTTTATTCTCTACTTAGTATTCTCATCTTACAACTGTTTCGGAGTGTCACAGTTGTTGTTGCCAAACTCCTCCGAAACAGCTAGAATTAGGTGGTTAAAGTACGTCGGCGACCTTGAGTTATCCTTACGTAAATTCTATAATACAACCTAGGTAATCTCAATTGTGAGTTGTGAGTAAAATCGTTATCCGTAACTGTGCAAATAACACCTTCCTACACCAGGATAACCCCATTGCCGCCAAAGAACTTTCAGAGCTCAGAAAATATTTAAAGCTTCTTTCAAAATGAGACCGACAATAAAAAGGCTCTGCAAACATCTTCTTTGTAGGAACGTAAGTACCTACTGGCTCACACTTGGCTGATTTTCAAGGGGCTGTGCCCGCAACGCAACCATTTTTGAAGGGTGGAAACGCGCCTGCTGTGGTAGGACGTGTTGACCCCGGAAACGTTGTTTAACTTTATGCCACCCAAAGACTATAATAGTGTCAATAGTATATCCTTGCCGAATGAATGTGTATCGGGAGAAATACAAAAAAAATAACGTTTCGTACTCCGAACTATGTGTATGAATTTTTTAAACCAAATCTCTCGCGCTGTCAGTTTAGTCGTATTGGAACGTAATTTATAACCTCTTTTGATTCCTCAAAGTTAACAAATAATATTTTCTTTTTACTTTATCTTAGTGCTTACTCAAACATGTTAACCAGGTATTTACCAATTAAAATACATAGGCATTTTCATTACTTAGCGTAGTGTATGTTAAACAAAGTACCTAATGATAAATGAACATTACTTGCAGGCTAAGATTTCGGAAAGATTTTCGAATTTTAACTAGATGCTTGGCCGACAAACCATCTGATAATGAGGGTAAAGCTCCCAATGCTGAGCCTAAAGCCACTAAGTCTCAGGAGAAACCAGCAGATAACCCAACGGAAAAGATTCAGCACCTTTTAAAGCTTATGATGGCTGAACCAAAGATCAAAGAAAGTGAATATAGAGAGAAGTTTGCCACTGCTCCAGATATACCGAACAGACGTAAGCAGAAAGATATATTAGAAGTGAAACAAGAAAAAATTGGTTCGTATTTCATAAATACATTACTTAGGTTGAGAACATAGTGTAGGTAGTGTGAGAATGTCCAAGTATATTTCTTTATACTTGATGCAACATGTTACAGAGGAAAGTATAACAAAGGCTGCTGGTGAAGTGGCTCAAGCGATCGGCGGAGATGTGAAACAGACAGAGGCTGAGCTCTTATCACGGGTCTTAGGCAAAATCAACCAAACTTCTACTAATCTAAGGTAAAGTTATTACATTAATATATTACATCTTCCTAGGGGACACTAGTTGCCTTACCTGCTTGCCTTGTCCTGACAGCATGGGGAAACATAACTATGTGTTCGTCAAAATTTTATTTACATAAACAAAAATAATCCTATATATTCGAATTTATTCATATAAGAAATGTTTTCTTATTAGAAAATATGATTATTCGGTTTATAATGATTCTATTTAGGTAGTAGTTTTTAAAATATACATCGTTATAACTAATATATGAAGCCCCAGAAAGTTACCGATTTCCAAGTTATTTTTGCGATGTTTGTCAGTGAATACAGTGAAAAGTATAAATAAAGATACATTTTATCTCTGTAAATCGTTTTGAGAACGATAATGTACGTAATTATATATTTCAGTGTAATAATAGCTAGACAAATTTGGTGGAAAACCGTTATAAATTGGCCTGTTGATTTTACGTTACTTTTTATCTCTGTAAATCGTTTTGAGAACGATAATGTATGTAATTATATATTTCAGTGTAATAATAGCTAGACAAATTTGGTGGAAAACCGTTATAAATTGGCCCGTTGATTTTACGTTTCGGCGGGTCGACTTTTATGTGGTGTTATTATAAACACCTTGAGGTCTTTTATCAAATTATTTACGTTATTTGATAGTATAGGTCCTTGTTCTTTGAAATTCATTTGAATTTTCTTGAAATTCATTTGAATTTTTGAAATTCCTTTGAATTCTTGAAATTTAGCTAACAACGTGGTTTCCAAATTTTGGACTAATATATAATAAATAATTTGTTTGCATTATTATTCATTTTTTGATGCTTGATCATCAAATTATATCAATAAAACTATTGCCGTTTACAGAATCGTAAAATATGGTTTGGTTGTAGAGATATTTCTTTTTTTTCTACGAGATGGTAAGACAACGTCACGATGTCATCACCCGCCCGTGCTCCCAAGTCTTTTAATTTTAGTTTTTGGGTCTTTTTTTAAGTTTTTGGGAGGGGGTAAAAAGGTTAAGGACGCCCACACCACCGCGACGCCCGCACAACCACCAAGGGCATTGTAGGTACATACTTACCACGCGCTCATTGTCTAGTTGTAGTTGTAGCTACGTCAAACCGTAGCGTTGGGACACGTTTGTTTTGATTTGAAATATCTTTTTAAATTTTTTGATGAACTTTTTTTTTCTTTGGCGGTCGCCGTATATCGAAACGGGTTATGGTCGACCAGCTGATGATGCTGGCTTCGGGTTGTAATAACCCTTTCGTACCTTCCTGTATATGTATGTATGTCATAGTTAGAAAGTTGAAATTTCCACAGGTGATGTATTTATGTTACCTCTAACAACAAATACTAAACCTTTAATATTTAACTCTGTACAATACTGACATATTTGTCTAGCTGTGTATATTTTAATATTGGAAATACTTATTCCATTGCTTCCAGTGACCTACTAATAGGCATGAAGGTAGATTATTCTAAGGAAGGCGAAGATCCGTCCCAGCAGAAGCAGAAGCCGAAGACTAGAGGGCAACAAGTGAAAGGCCTTGTCAGTAAGTCTCAAGAAGATGTTCAGCACACTCGGTACATACAGAGAAAATCTAAAGTTAAACCGTTTGAAGCGGACAGAACAGAAGGAAAAACTTTTGAAAAAGTTCAAAGGAAAAGGTATGGTATATCGACCTGCTAGCTTTCAATTGCTTTTTTTGCACAATTTCTTTTCCACATGCTGGTCGAATAGTGAGGAAAATGACCATCATGTGGACACGTTACTCGCCGTCCGTCAAAGCAGCGCAGCGCAACAGGAGCAATACTGGAATGGAATGCGCAACAACGCTATGAACATCGCGAGTAGGAGAACGTGTGGCTACTAAGAAAATAATCGGACATTGTGTGGCCGCACCATTACAATCAAAAAGAAATCTATTTTATAACTAGGAGCTGCGGTCGCTGCCGTGGTACTGCGCTGCAGCATGCAATTGAGCGAAGCGACTATTTCTATTACGGCATTTATCAATCTATAAGGAGCAGGTTTTGTTCGAGACCGAATTTTGATTTAGGACCCTCAAAAAAGTTATTGACATATTTTTGGTCAATAACTTTTTTTGAGGGTCTCGAACAGCCTGTTCTCTCTGAGACAGTCTTGATAATGCCTCGTTTAGAGGCGAAACAATTGTCGACGTTTTGTTGTCTTTTTTCATTCTGCGAAAAACAATGCTATTACAAATTTAAAAAAGTTTAAAACGTTTTTTTTTAAATATTTTACTTACCATTGCTTAGTATTTTTTCATTCTTGTCTGTCTTTCATCTCTGAACTGCATGGATTTTCTTGTGGTTTTTAAAGTTAAGCTCAGCTAGCCTGGCTGGCAGGAAAGAAGTTGTAGCCATATAAGCTACTCTAAGCAAGTGGATCTGCAGGCATTAACCGATGCATACTAAAATTTCATTTTCTTTCTACAGTACAACTCAAAAACCAATGGTATCTACTGTTAACATATTCAGTGGAGAACCGTTGGGAATCTTTAAGAAACAAGTTGCACCAAGCTACGGCACACAGTTGGATGTTTGGGAGAACTTGAGACAGCGGGAATTGAATTTGGCAACCTCACAACCACCAACCAATTACTTCCAAAAGATGATTGTTTGGACTGATCAGGGGAAAGTGTGGAAGTTCCCCATTAATAATGAACAGGGTATGTCGACATGGATTTTTTTTAAATGTCTAATGTTCAAGTTTAACTGACTCAAAAAATATTTTTTTATCTATCAATATATAACCCCAGGGTAACATTAAAGGTTATCTAATTCATACCGTGCCTCACAGTACTCACTATTTAGAAATCAACTTCTACATTTTGTCCGAAACTCATGAAGCATTCACAAAAACCTTAATTATATATATATTTCCATACAAACTTACATCCTCTATTTTCATTTTAACACCTAAAATAAAAACATAATTAATTTTTCATATAAAACAATAAAAATCAAACTTCAAAAATGCGCATTATAACCTTTTAAGGCGCAAGCTTAACTATCTCATCACCTGTATTTTTATGAAATTTAAGCCTAATCCTTTATGTTTCAGGTCTAGAATCGGAGAAAGACGTACATTTTTCAGAGCATGTATTCCTAGACACACACCTCGAAGGCTGGTGTCCCAAAAAAGGTCCCATTAGACATTTTATGGAACTAGTATGTGTAGGTCTCTCAAAAAATGCTTTTTACACAATCAAAGAAAAGAAAGATCATATAATGTGGTACAAAGAGTACTTTGAATCGAAGAAGGATTTACTGAGTGAAGTTGGCGCTTGGGATGTTAAAACAAATAGTTCAGAAGCGACGCAACATTCATAGCTTGTATTTATTATAAAGATTGAGGTTTAATTAGAATTATAATACACAACTATTTAAGGTACTTTTATTTCGGTTGGATTGCACTTTGTAAACTTTGCTTATTCTTAATGAAACGCTATTATTGGCTAAAAACCTTATTAGTTAAAATGCTCAGCTCAACTAAAATGACATTTATTATCTATGAAAGTATTTTTTACTAATAAAGTTTTTAGCTGGACTTGATGTTTGCGGAGTGCGTGACTGGTGGCCTTTTAGCTTACTTCTGGTGCTGGGCAAAGATCCAAGGCCCGAACGCCCCCTAAGTAGGGGGCGGGGAAGACGATGGCAGGGAATACATTAGTGCGCTATTTTTTTTTATAAGTTTAGGTTCAAGTTACGTCACAACCGGTCTACCCTGACACCACAAGCGGCTCTGAAACTATATTCAGGAATTGCTATCCAATTACTTATATTTGCTTAACTTCTTCAATAATTGCTACATATAATACATGCGGAGAAATACCAATATTTTTTTGACCAGCCATTCAGACGTCAAGATGGATGGTCGCCGCCGTGTTCAGAATGAAGGACGCAAAATTTCTAAAAGTATTTTATATGAATAATTAGTTACTAATAGCTACAATCACGAATTTAAATTTATGCTTCATACCTACATTAGATAAAAAAATGTAGCGTTTATTAAAAATTATACGAAGAAGTGCCTAATAAATTTGAAAAGGCAACATTTTTTTTATGAGTGCGTCTTGTTCAAATCGTTCAGGCGTTCACATCGTATAATTTTTAATAAACGTTATATTTTTTTATCTAATGTATGTATGAAGCAGAAATTCAAATTAGCGGGGGTAGCAATTAGTAAGCAATTATTCATATAACATAGAAATTTTGCGTCCTTCATTCTGAACACGGTGGCGACCATCCATCTTGACGTCAGAATAGCTGGCCAAAAAATTATTGGTATTTCTCCGAATGTATTATATGTAGCAATTATTGAAGAATTTAAGCAAATATAAGCAATTGGATAGCAATTCCTGAATATAGTTTCAGAGCCGTTTGTTATAGGCAACCAACCATTCTGACGCTAACCACCTGATACTAGTCAGCTGGAGGCGCGTAAGGAGAGCAGCCTCTACACAAATAAGAAGAAAGATACGAGATTGGATGTCTGTGATTTGTTACGCAAGGATATAGATGCTCCGCCGAGTGCTTACTTGAGGTACCCTTAACCTTTTAACCGCCACGAGTTTCGTCAAAGTTAAAGGTTAATTAGTTGATTAAGATAAAAAGAAACTCATTACCACTCAAAGTGCAATCATACCTTAGAGCATTAAACCAACCATACCTTTATTCCGTTCCGTTTATTTTAAACAGGCCAACTCAGCATCACCTGCATGATGCTGTGTTGGCTCTTTTAAAATAAACGGAACCTTGGTGCAACTGCTGACAAGCGGATGAGCTCTGGTAAATATATCGTGCCCGAAAACTCTTTAAGGTTCGTCCTCTATTATTTTCTCGCTCCAATAAAATGACTGCCCAAATCCGAAAGGTTAACAGACAGACAAAAATTTTGTTCGTTACAAATGAACAAAATTGTCGTCTGTCTGTTAACCTCTGAAACGTTTGGACATATTTTAATAGGACTTTAACTGGTAGATAACTGAAGTTTAGATGAGTAACTTAGGCTACTTTTAATCCGGGGATGTGTTCCCGTAGGAATTGACACCTGAAAAACTATTCCATGCTGGCAAAGCCGTCCGCTAATCACTACATCTGTCTATTCTCTTCACTCAAAAACTACTGCACCGATTTTTAAGCTGTTTTCATCAATGGATAAAGTGGTTTTCGAGGAAGGTTGTAACTTTACTATATCACGCGGACGTCTGCTAGTATTAAATAAAACAGTATGTAAAACGTTTACTACACTTTATTGCACTTATGGAAGTACACTTCATAGTTGATTCGTTGTGTGGACAGAGAGCACCACTAGTTAAGTCTAATTAACCTTTATTACGAGTCTTACGACCCAAGTACTGGACATCGAGAATAATACTATAGATAATTACATTAGAAATACACCAATTATTTGTTTTGCTATCCTATATCTAAGTCAAGAGAGCTTCGACATACTACATTATATATAATTATTATTATGATACATAAAAAATGATTAGTATAAAGGTCAGTGTACACCGACGTACGGTAGGATGCAGCAACTATTTTATTTATTCTAATAACAGTATATTAAATGACCAATGTTTAAACTTGTTTCACGTATATCGATTCAAAATATGGATAATATAATTTGATGAGCTATATGGTAAAGAAATAACTAGGTCGGTATTTAATCTAAATTATCGTTCTTGTAGGATTCGACTGTGAATAGGATAAGACGGATATTTGAACAGGACTAATTTTAAAAAAAACGAACCCGGCGAGTTTTTGTTATAGTTTCCTACAAATGTTCTAATACCTAGTTTACCAGTTTTATATACTACTTTATCTAATCTCATACTTTTAGGCATTTCGAGAAACACAAACTTGAAGAAGTTATCGATAATATGGCGGCAAAACAAGGCGGTACGGTCGACAGACATTAGCCTGTTATTGCCAGCAGACTGTACTATAATGACTAAAAGTTACTTTATAATACACATTTGCAGAAAATCTCACAAAAAACCTATCTTTTTTATAGTACATATGAGAATTCGAATTTTTCGACATGACAGTAGATAAAATCATTACCTACCGCACTTTAGTGTACACTGACCTTTATATTATAGTATTATTGACATTATTATAATTTCATTTAGTACAAAAACCTACCCAATCGTTCAAAAAACAAAGGAACTCTTTAAATCTAAGTACATAATTCTTACATTTATCTTCGTATACTTTTAAAAGCCTCCAAAATGACCCGGATTAAAAATTAAAAAAAAAAACAATTTTATACAATGTCATAACATGTAATTAGCCAATTATAGGGCAACAAATTGTACTTCAACAACGTTAATGTAAAAATCCATGCTAACAAAGGCGATAATGCTATAAGGCAAAACCGATCAGAATGTGTTAAAAGTCAATAGATTACTGAAATAGTACAAGCGATTTAGTTCTTTACAGTCTACCTAATAAAAGTGCCGACAATCGCAAGTATAAATTACATAACACAGTCATCAAGCAATTGAAACCGATAACTAATATGTTTTTTTATTATTTATCAAGTTCATTGAATTTAATTTTCATTACATTTTAAGACGAGTATAAAATATCACTAAATTATTATCATCTACAACAACCTAGGTTCCTTCATTTATTTGCAAACACTTGCAGCTGTTGTCAAGTCTTTTTTTTTTTTTAATTTTCTTTCCACATCTTAGCACCTCCTTTCTTGTAATATGTGCGTTAATACGTACCTTACCTTAGTAATATAAAACAAAACAGAACAATTTCAACAAGGTTTCTAAAAAATAGCGGGAAGACTGAAAGGAAGCGAGAGCTTTTGCAGACAAGTGATGTCTTAGACAGATGCTTGTTGATAATATAGACCTTAGTCTATTCGGGTTGAGATATTAAATTATATGTGAGTGACACGGACGAATCGCTATATAGATAGCGACTCATCCGTGTCACTCACATCTAAGCACGGATGCATCACTATACAGATAGGTAGTGACTCATCCATGTCACTCACATCTAAACATGGATGAGTCGCTATATAAATAGTGACTTATCCGTGTAACTTGCTTAAATTAGAAAACCGCGTTCACAATAAAAGCCCTTCAGACGTTGTTTTTTATGAATAAGAAAATTACCTGGTATTTTTATAATTGGAATGTATATTTTACATCAACTATTAATTTGTACGAATCATAATATTATATGAAAGTGTAACTTCAATCTGAGCCATGTTTAATAAGTACAGTCAAGGCTCAAAAGTGCATTCCCATTATTACACTGCAATAACTTGAGTGTATTTTATAATGGGAATGCACTTTTGAGCCTGACTGTATCTATAAGTTTGTATTTTTAGGTTTGACACAAGGAACATGGTGAGTGGCTTAAAATTTAAGCCAGTTTTAGGCTGGTTACCATGATCAATAGTCGCGTGATACTATACTACTTGTCTCCACCGACGACGCCCTGAGGTTATCTTTATTAGGGCGTACCCGGGACGCCCCGGACGCCCAGAAACGGACGTCAAGGCGAACAATTTGATATTTTTACGACAAATTCCACTTCCATACATATTATTATTATATTTCGATGATTATAATTGCATTATTCAACATGGAATGTCACGTTAAAGCCGATATAAGTTTGATAATAAAAATAATATTTATAAATGAGAGCTGTTCTATCATAATTAAACTATTTTACTTTTGTACTGTCGTTTGAACTTAATATTTTGTTATTTACTTAGTACAGTCGATCGACTAAAGCCGACGCTGGAATAGTGTCGTGGCGTATTATTCAAGATTATTGTGACCTATACAAATGGAACGGACGAAATATAACGGAACGATATTGTATGTATTGCATTTTTTCCGATGAGGACGGTATTTATTTATTACAATGTGAAGTTACATGATTTATTATAGGGTAGAAAATAAACTAGAAATATAATAAGGTTGAATGTACAGTCAATGTTCAAAACTGCATTCTCGTTATTACAATTCAATAACTCGACTTGCACTTTTGAACCTTGATTGTACAGTGTACATATCTCTTTTGGAATTCTGTATTTAATAAGAAGGTATTTTATAAGCATCGGTCGGTCCCGGTCCCGGTTGTCGTACGAACATCTATGACAGTCGTTAGGGGTAGTTGGAGCCCTAAATCAAAAATCCGACCGGTCTAACTACAGAACTTCGATATCACCCATGGGTTGTGGAGGTCAGATGGCAATCGCTTCACGGAAAATGTCGAAGTTCAGCCGAATCGCAGTTAGACTGGAAAGCCGACCCCAACTGCGTTGGGAAAAGGCTCGGTGAATGATGATGAATGATGAGCTGTAGTCATCTACCCTTTTTTTAATAAATCATAATGCCAATAATATTGTCGGAAATTACATGATCCATATTAAACTTTATAACTGCATGAATTTAGAATCCCTGAAATGTTTATTTAAATGCATCAATGATTCACTACATATACAAAATGATAGGCTAATTTTGATATAGACAAGATTCCTTATAGTGAATAGTCTTATGGGCGGCATTTAAACTGCACCGCGACTTCAAGTTAGCTGTAATCGGGCTGTTGCAAATTTGTAGCTAAAGTGCAATTGAAAAGTTATCCGTGATTGGCGAGTAAATCAGGAGCAGTTTCCACCTCTTTAGAAGATGCATACAATGTGAATGTGTATTGCACCTCTGACTACACCCTCGGAGATATAGGCGTGATTATATGTACATATAATCAAGGGTTAGTGGTATGTAACATATAAATAGAGTCTGAGCATCAGCATATAGTCAAGTTGCATTGCATTATAATAACGAGAATGCACTTTTGTATTCTGACTGTACCTATGTAAAAGGTAGTATCGTCATTGATACAAGTAAATAAGTAAGCTATACAGATTACGGGTAAAGGTAAGTATTACAATAATTCAGTATTGCCTGTAGCCATGTTCCGTAGTGTTGCCACAGCTAATTATTAAAGTATTGTCACGTGGTTTGGCACGTGTCCCAATTGACTTCGCTCCAATGGACGGTTGTATTGTGAAGTTGTACTGGATACTTTACATTACCTGAAAAATATATTATAATATTAAAACTATGTTTAAATGATTACCCTCTTTACATAGTACAACACTAAATCGCTTCCCAGCCCATCGCTATGGGGTAACACTGAAAACCAGATGTACTGAAATAGGCAATATGCTCGTCTCAGTAAAATATGCTGAGTGTTATCCCATATTGTGCGTCGCAATTTTTACAAGTTGCTGTATGTGGATACGTGTGAGTGGATTGAATTATAAATAATTATGTTGTAAAATAAAACGCGGCACGTGTTTGACACGTATTTCCTGCCACACACACGTCACTCATAAGTGTCAAACCAAACCACACTGTCAGTTATTGTGACACGACCGTGTCACTTGTGTCAATTTTACGTCTGTGGTCGTTGTGACCATAGATAAGTTATATTATTCTTTGTGTAACGTTGAGTGTAAAGTTGTGATGCAACAATAAAGAAATATTTTTATTTCTTTCTTTTTCTTTCTTTCTTCAATAACTTGACTGACATAATAATAATTGGAATTCACTTTTGAACCTTGACTGTACCGTATGTACAGTTGTACGTTAGCTTTGTACAATGAGATTCCGTTGCTTGTCAAAATCTTTTGGGTGCAAAGGGGCCCTTCTTACATCTATCGGGCCCCAGCGACCTCACCTGCTAGTGGCGCACCTGCTGATTAACGGACGAGGTTCGTATATTACGGTACCCATGTGGTGGCTTTGGCCACTACGTGGATACCAGGTGGTACAACAGTGTTGGTCCGGGGGGGTACCACCGTGCAGCTGTGCTAAAGCCCCCCAAGTAACCCAGCCCAGGCTGGGTTGCGTTAGGGGTTCAGCAGCTGCACTGCCGGGCCCGGGACGGTGTATGGTGCGGCAGGCAGGGGTCCAGTGGGGGCGAAGCGGAGTCTAGTGTGGGTGGTGTGGGTCGATTCGCCGGCCAGGGAGACCCTTAGCAACGGCGTTGCCGCGGCCGCCCGCAACATAGTCATGGGGCCCGCCTGGGACCAACCACCCCAGTAGGCTGCCCCACATGTTGCGCATAATCCTGTTGTGGGGTCGCCGCTCCGGGTGGTAACCGGTGTGGGGTAGCGGCGGCCTTGCATCAGGGGGGTTTGGGAGCCCTTCCGTCCGGCGGGTCGGCTCCGACCTAACCACACGGTTCTAGACGAAGCTAGCCTCTGCACTTTGTCACTTACTGCCGCACCAAATATCGCCCTGTCTTCACGCTTCCCCATATTTCACAATGACAGTGCAACAATATAATAGACGGTACACAGCGGCCCCTAGAAACCCCACAAAGTTGACTTCGTTTGAGGTGGAGTTCGCGAATATCCGCGGACTCCATGCAAACCTCGATACCGTCCACCATCACCTGGAGTCGGCACGGCCTTCTGTGATGTTCCTAACGGAGACACAGATACGCCGCCCTGACGACACGTCGTACCTCTGTTACCCGGGCTATATCATTGAGGAACAATTCCGCGATAAAGCCGGGGTGTGCGTGTTCGTTAGGGCGGATGTTTGCTGCCGCCGGTTGCGCTGTCTGGAGAACCCCTCCTACTCCGTCCTTTGGCTGCACGTGGATCATGGCTCCATGAGCCAGATCTACGTGTGCGTCTACCGCTCCCACACAGGGGACACTGGGACAACAAGGCTTTTCGAATACCTCAGCGAGATGGCTGACGATGCGCAGGTGCGGTTCCCGAACGCTGACCTGGTTTTCTTGGGGGACTTTAACGGTCAACACGTTGAGTGGCTGGGGTCCCTTAGGACCGATCATGCGGGACGAACCGCCCATGCCTTCGCTTTCTCCCACGGGCTGACCCAGATGGTACGGGGGATCACCCGGATACCTGACAGGTCAGACCACACGCCCGCCTTGCTGGATCTACTGCTGACGAGTCGCCCAGCCGAGTACAGTGTGTCGGTACGCGCCCCACTGGGCACTTCCGACCACTGTGTGGTGCACGCCAGCTTCCAAGTGCCACCACCTGCTCGTGCTGAACAAATGACTCGACGACTATGGCACTACTCGTCGGCAGACTGGGACGGTCTCCGCGATTACTTTGCGTCCGTCCCGTGGAGCCAGCGCTGCTTTGTAGGGAAGGCGCCTTCGGATAGCGCTGCTGCCATTGCTGGCGAGATCAGTCTAGGGATAGAATATTATATCCCTTTCACTGATGTCGCCAGCATCCACAAAGCTCGCCCCTGGTTCGGGCGTGAATGTGCCGAGGCTGTCCAGAAAAAACAGTCGGCATATCGCGCCTGGGTCAGGGCTCGGGCGGCACGTGACCCGAACGTGAACCGCCTCAAAGCAGCGTACAATCGGGCCACTAGGTTCAGCAAGAGGGCCTTCAAGAGAGCGGATGCCCAGCGCGTCGCGCGGCTTGGTCAGGAGCTCACATCCCATCCCACGGGCAGCCGTGGATACTGGCAACTGGCCAAAGCCGTACAGTAAAATTTTTGTCAACCCTCGCTGCCACCACTGCGTTTTCCTGACGGATCACTGGCTCACAAAGCCCAAGAGAAGGCGGACATGCTCGCAGACCTCTTTGCGGCTAATTCCCGGGTCGATGACCGTGGCCTGCAGCCCCCCGCCATCGCCAACTGTGGCCACACTATGCCTGATATTGTTATCAGGCAATGTGATGTACGGGCAGTGCTGCGGTCACTCGATACGCGGAAAGCCAGTGGCCCTGACGGCATTCCGGCGGTGGTGCTACGAAAATGTGCTGCTGAGTTGTCTCCAGTATTAACGCGTCTGTACCGCCTGTCATACTCTACAGGCCTCGTGCCGGAGGCCTAGAAGGAGGCGAACGTACAACCGATCCCCAAGAAAGGGGATCGATCCGATCCAGGCAACTATCGACCCATAGCTGTCACCTCAGTCATTTGCAAGGTGCTCGAGCTTCTTATTAATAAGCAGCTCATGCGATACCTGGAGGATCACTCGCTAATCAATGATCGGCAATATGGCTTCAGGCCAAAACGATCAACGGGTGACCTCCTGGCATTCGTCACGCATGTATGGGGTGAGGCTATGGAAAAGTTCGGCGAGTCCTTGGCTATTAGCCTGGACATCGCCAAAGCTTTCGATAGGGTCTGGCATGCTTCGCTCCTTTCCAAGCTTCCGGCATATGGTCTACCTCCTCAACTGTGCAGCTGGATTGCCAGTTTTTTAAACGAGCGCCGAGTGCGGGTCCTCTGCGGTGGCCAGGCTTTTCGCTTCTTGCAAGTGAATTCCGGGGTACCGCAGGGGTCCGTACTGTCACCAACTCTCTTTCTTCTGCATATCAATGATATGCTTTCCCTCGGGAACATTCATTGCTATGCAGATGACAGTACATTGCACGGGAGTTACTCGGTTCGTCCGACGGCGGGGCGATCTGTGATAGAGGAGGAGAGACGACATCTCGTGGGTGATCTCGACCGAAACCTCGACAGTATCTCCCAATGGGGTGCCGAGAACTTGGTCGAGTTCAATGCCCACAAAACACAGGCGTGTGCATTTACAGCGAAAAAATCCCCTTTCCTTCCCCTACCCACTCTTCAGAATGCAATATTACCAATGAAGGACAATCTAGACATCCTTGGCATAGACGTTCGTCGAGAGCTCAATTACAAAAACTATATTGAGATATGTATTGGGCTAGCTTCGCGGAAACTAGGAATACTGAACAAGGTAAAGCGATTCTTTACACCGCACCAGAGGTGTCTGCTGTACAAAACGCAGATTAGACCCTGCGTTGAATACTGCTCTCACCTCTGGGACGGCTCCGCGAAGTATTTGCTGGACGCACTCGACGCTATGCAGCGACGCGCTGTTCGCATTATAGACTGTCCGGAGGTAACGGGAAGCCTTGAGCCGCTAGCCCAGCGCCGAACAATTGCTTCCTTGGCCGCGTTCTACCGTATTTACCACGGTGAGTGTTCTGAAGAGCTCTTCAACCTGATCCCACCCTCTCCCTTCCGATCCCGAACAACGCGTGCCGGCCAGAGATGTCACCCTCATAGCGTGGAAACCGTCTTCGCGAGAACCGAGCGTTTTAAACGATCGTTTCTCTGCCGAACGATGGTGGCTTGGAACGCCCTGCCTGCGCACGTGTTTCCTCCAACATATAACCCTGGACTCTTTAAGCGAAGCGTGAAGAGGCACATTACTGGGTCGTCAAGTTGAGGGCCACTCTCTATAGTATTCCTGTGTACTGTGAGAGTCGCCCTCAATTGCCAGACGTCGCCTCAGCTTACCATCAGGCGGGTGGCGTCAATTTGTCGACCTAAATTTAAAAAAAAAAAAAAAAAAAAATCTGCTCAACAGTTTATTCGTGATTGAGACACATATCCTTACAGAATATTATTCTAAAATATAACCATTCTGGAACTAATTGAACCCGAACAAACCCAGGGCGGGCTACATGTACAAGTAAATAGCTATAATTAACTACTGGTTTACTTTTACTATATCCTACTTTTATTCTATAGGTACCTACACAAATTATTATTAGCAAAATAATTGATTACAAGTTTATTAAGTCAAGTTATGGTGTGTCCACACTACTTTCGTCTACTTACGTCTATATCTAATTCATGTATATTTCTCATATAAGTAAAATATTACGTACCTATTTATTTAGTATTTTTATTCAGAATAAAACACATTACCTATTTAAAATAATGTAAATAAATATATTTCTGTCAATAATACTCAATAAACATGATTAACAAAATTAAAAACTTTACTAAAAACATAAAAAGGAGACTTATTATCATTAATTTAAAAAAAAAGTGATTTAACAACTCGTCATGTACGAATTCTGTCCATAATCTTTCTTGAGTTTTGATATAATGCAACATAAACAACGCCTTCTATATCCAGCGTATCAGATATTGGATTTCTAAACACCCTGTACAGACGAAAAGTATAGTTGAGGTTAGAGAGAAGACATTATCCTATTCTAATTCCTCATCTCAGAGTTATATACTTCTGTTGGCTGGAGGTAAGAAAATGGAGTCTCACACATACTTATTACATCATGTATCTACTACAACATATTTCAGATATGGGTAGGGTGAAGTTTGTTCTATGTTCGGGGAGCGCGCTTTCACGCTGTTATCGCAACACAGCGGTTGCGCTTTAAGTATGATGTCATAGTCTTTCAAATGATACTCCCCAAACACGGCCTTGGATTTTGACATTACTTACGTTTACGACAACAAAATACATCAAACGTCACCCTACCCACCCTATATGAAATGGAGTCGCTTTCGTTCATAATTATGTATGCTTAGATCTTTACAATTACGCAACGGATTTTGATACGGTGTTCACCAATGGGTAGAGTGGTTCTCGAGGAAGACTTTTGTGTACGTAAAATTTGTCAAGCGGACAAAGCCGCGAGCATACGCTAGTAGGCTTTATGTGACTAACCTGTAAGATCTGACTGGCCTCGAACGCAGTACCAGGCAGTAGTACTATCGGCGCAGCCACTCGTCCCGCTTCTACACAGACCATGTTCGGGAACTCGTCGTCGCCGAAATCGGGAATCTCTTTCGCGTAGTCTGTCCAGGGGTTCCAGATTACTGCAACAAATTGGTGTTTTATTATTGAATCAATCATTAATATGTATGTGTTCAACAGATGGCGCCACTTGTATTTTTGATAGACTATAATGAAGTTTTCAGTTTGTATGATAATTGATAAGTTAGTTACTTTTACGCTAAGGTACAAAGCTTTTCAATTGACAATGTCATGTTAATACTTCCATGGCAAGTATCATGTTTCCTCTTGAGAGTTTCATGATATGAGTCGTCCTTTTCTTGTCTATGCCCTTGATGAAGATTTTCGACTGTCGAGATCCAATCAAGGTTCTTCACCTTTGATTGGTTTTAGTTTTGTTCTATAACTGATTACTCCTTCGGTGATTTTGTGCTCTATGGGCAGCCGCGGTTCCGGTCCCACAAAGGTTTCGTCAGTCCCTTCTAACGAAGACCTTACGTAGGTCTAGGTATCTATGGGTGTATGTATGTAAGTATGATATTTCTCACCAGTGTCAGGGAAGTTATATTTCTGTATCCTCATCTTGCGTCCGCTGACGACGTTGGTGATGATGTGCTCCTGCATGGTGTTCTGGTAGATTCTGTCCGTCCACTCGTTGATGGTCACCACCTCTCGCGTCTCCTGGTATACTGTGCTTTCCCGAGTCTGGCAACAACACATAATTTAACAGTTTTTTTTGGATGTAAATATTTTGATAAATAAATTGTAAATCACAAATACTAAAATGTCCAGCCTGGACTTCAAACCCACGGCCATTCCCTAACAAGATGAATTCTGACATCATCCAATCTTTGCTTCATATTATTATGAATAATTTGTAGATCATGCTATTAAGGTTACTTAGCGTTTTGGTTATTTTTTTTTTTCGAGAGAATCTGGTGGGAATTCATTCGCAATAGAGCTCACTAAACGGAATTTTCGCGCTATGATTTCACTGTCCCTCCCGGCTTCACATGCTTAACTTACTTTTTTCTATAATAAACGTCGCCTAAGTTACTTCTTATATCATCAGCTATAAGTATCTTGCATTTGATTGTGTTGACCATCAGACACTTTTGCCAAAGTTACGTCGGTATGGTTTTGACAAAAAATCCTTAGAACTATTAGGATCTTACCTGACAGATAGGCTGCAGACTGTTCATGTGAACAACGTTAAGTCAAACGGAACTAAAGTCAAAATAGGAGTACCTCAGGGATCAATTCTGGGGCCTTTTCTCTTCTTGGTTTATGTTAATGACTTGCCTTGCATGATCGAGGCACAAGCTGGCATAGTAATGTTCGCGGATGATACATCACTTATATTCAAAGTAAATCGGCATAGTACAGATGCGAATAATGTTAATAATATTTTAAATGATATTTCAAATTGGTTTTCTACAAACAACCTATTGTTGAATGCAGAAAAGACCAAATGCGTTAAATTTACAATGCCCAATGTCAGACAAGCAAACGTCCATGTCGTGCTGGGTAGCTAAAGGTTAGAATTTGTAAATAACACTACCTTTTTAGGAATAACCATAGATTCTAAATTACAATGGGGTGACCATATCACCATTTTAGCTAATAAGCTTAGCTCTGCGGCATATGCTGTGAGACGGATTAGGCAGTTGACAGATGTAGCTACTGCTAGGCTAGTTTACTTTGGTTACTTCCATAGCTTGATGTCCTATGGAATACTACTTTGGGGGAAATGCAGCAGATATAGAAACAATTTTTATATTACAAAAGAGGGCAGTCCGTGCCATTTATTGTTTAGGTAAAAGAGATTCTATTAGGGAGCGATTTAAAGATATTAATATTTTAACTGTAGCTTCCCAATATATATTTGATAACATACTGTATGCCAGGAAAAATATATCTAGCTATACTAAAGTAAGTGACGTTACAGACAGAAATCTACGTAATAAAAATAAACTACTCCCTCCGTGTTATCGGCTTAGCAAGGTTAGTCATTCTTTCAAGGGGGAAGGTATACGCTTTTATAGTAAATTGCCTGAATCGGTCCTTTGTATGCCCGACAATAAATTTAAACTCTTTGACAATAAATTTAAACTCACTTTGACTGCCTCGGTGGCTCAGTGGTATGAGTATGCGACTGCCGCCCCTGAGGTCCCAGGTTCGATTCCGGGTCGATTCGAATTATTTGTGTGATCCACAAATGTTTGTTTCGGAGTTTGGGTATTTTCTATGTATAATATGTATGTATTTATAAATATATAAGTATGTTTATCAGTCGTCTAGATCCCATAACACAAGCTTATATTAGCTTAATTTGGGCTAGATGACGTTGTGTGAGAATGTCCAAAAATATTTATATTATTTATATTATTTTAAAACCTTTATAAAGACCACTTTATGTCAAAAAGCATATTATAAGACAGTTGATTACCTTAATGATAAAAGTGTCTGGCTTGAGCATGGTGCAGGCGCCTCCTAAAATGCCGTAATTGTAGCATATTTTGTACTTAGCCGACTATAATTTTTTTTTTGTTGCATACACTCTTTTTGATTTTGACACGAGACCAATGTACATTCGTCCACATTTAGTCTTAAGAAAATGTGTAAATGTGTCAATTATTTGAAAAGAGTGACCGAGAGTTTTATTGCCAGGTTCTTTCTCTCGGTTCTACTTATTGCTTTGCGAATCTGGCAGTACATGTAAATATAGAAGCAATGACATTTTTTATTTTAAGTACTTACTGACGTTTGTAAGAGCCATTTAGTGACCTATACAAATAAATAAATCATTTCATTTCATTTCTTCTTTTTCTGTAAAAGTCAAGTACTAATATTTTTATGTATTTTGTTTTGACAGTAAGGTATGAAAAAGTTCATAAATTAAAGAGAACAGTCGCTGGTTGTTTTTGTGAATTAAATTAATTAAGAAAAAGTTAGTAAAATTCATTATCCTAGCCTACCTAACAGTATTATAAAACAAGCACCGCCGCGTCTGTCTGTTCGCTATAAATATTAAAACAACTATTGCACCGATTCTCATGCTTCTTTCACTATTGGATACTGGTTCTCTAGAAAGGTTCTAGTATATCATATGTCACGTCCGCTAGTATTCAATAATACACATAAATATCCCCACTAACCTTATCAATGAACATACACCCGTGCATGCCGGTGATCTGACAGCGCCTCACGTCCGGCACCTTGAAGTACGTGTGCAGCAACATCTGGCAGCTGAACGTCAACTCCTTGCTCGGGTTGTACACGCCGATGTTGAAGTGGAGCTCCTTCTCGCGGAGGATCAGCCTATATGTTAGTCTGAACCTACCGAACGACATTATAACTCACTATTTTGATAAATTTGAATTTGGAAATTTGTTACGGGTAGTTGGAGTCGTAAAAAAATCCAACTGACCGTACAGAACTTCGATGTAGCCCATGGGTTGTGGGGGTCAGATGGCAGTCGCTTCACGGGAAATAGGTAAGCCGCATCGCAGTTAGACTGGAAAGCCGAACAAACCTAACTGGGTTGGAAAAAGGCCCAGTGGATGATGATTTACACTAGCCAATTTCGATGTTTATGAGTATACTAAGTGTTACTTAAAACATAACTAATGTTGCGTCCCCAGAGCAGATTTTTTATATTCCTGGTCAAGCTATAAAGTGAGAAGAATGATGAAAATATATCAGTAGTAATATTAGGAATCTACTTACTGGAAATGCCACATAGATCTTGTGAAGTCATCATCCATCAGACTGAAGACTGCCTCGACGTCTCCGCTCGGCAGTCGGTCGGGCATCTTTTCTACGTGCCAGCGAGCTATCCGCGCGAACCCGTGCTGGGGACCGAACGCCCATGGTCCGAATTGAGCTGGAACATTACATTATTAACTGAAGAAAGGCTTAAGAGCTCTTTAACCTCATCACACTCTTTTTTAAGTTCTTTTCGATTCAGCCATTGCAGAGATGTCACTCCTACACCGTGGATAACATTTCGACAGAACTGAGCGTTTTAATAAATCGTTCCTTTGTAGAACGATCGAAGTCTGGAACGTGGCTGCGGATGTTTCCTTCCTCTTACACCCCGGGGTTAAAGTCGGTTATTTTTATTATTTACTACTTATCCTTATTTTCGATACATTATTGGACCTTATTGGTTAAAATGTGTAAAGAGATCCAACATAGATACTCGAAGGCCAAGCTAATTTGATCTGCAAGTGTTGCACCTGCGGAATCGATGAACGAGGTTCTGGTAAACCTAGAAACTCTAGGTAAGTAATACGTAAATGGTACTAATCGACCCTATGGCCGTTTTAAATCTCATTCTTAATGCAAATTAATGCAAAAAACAAGATAAGTGTTAACAAAAAGACAACAATAGTAGATTGTTAACCAAGGGATGAAAGCCTCCCATTTTTGACAAGATTTGCTAATAGTTCGAGGCAGAAATGGTGTATTCACCCGAGTTACACACTCTACTTTTTTCATTTCGAATACGAGAAAAGCAAATAAAAGTGAAATAAAAAAATTATAACAAAACAATAGAGATTGATCACGTATCGAGTATTGTACTTCCCGCCTTTATTTTAATTTTTGTTTTTCATTCGCACTTTTTTCAGGGCAAGCAAGCAAGTCTTTTGATCATACCGCCTTGTCATTTAGTTATATTTTTTCATACAAAATAGTCTTCAGTTTTTAATTTTTTCAGTATCTTTTTTACGCACATATATTTATGATTTGACGCGTTACGGAGGCGTTTTAGTCAGGTTTCGTCGGAGTCTCAACCTTAAAATACTGAATAAAATACTCAGTATTTTAAGGTACACCTGTCCAAATAATTATTGTTGGTGCTATTTACATTTTATTTTATTGTAATTTAACTCTTTTTTGTTTATCGCCATTCAAAAACCAGAAAGTTGTATTGACTTAATCGAACTTTGGTTGTACCTACACGATTTTGCCGTCGCCTCAAGATGTGCTTAAATTTTTTTTTTACTTTTCCGCCCTTTGGCCGAAATGTATCACTTTCAACCCGCATATCAGGTAAGCAATGACCTACTTTCAGAGCATGAGAGATGAAAAATTACTTACGAAATACAAATGGAATTCCTCCTCTTATCGCTCGCTTGCCGTCGAATACAGCTTGTTTACTGCAAACCAGAAAAATATTATTAAAATTAGCAAAACGTATATTGAACTGCATACCTATCTAAAGATACATAAAGTAAGACACAAAAAGCTGCATGTTTATGCTGTAAGTAAATAAATATGGTAACTACTATTTGACTGCTTCGGTGGCGTGATCGGTAGTGCATCCGCTTTCGACGCCGGAGTCTCGGGTTCGATTCCCGGTCGGGACAAACTTTGTGTGGTGACACATATATACGTTTGTACTGAAGTCTGGATGTTTCCTATGTATAATATTATGTAAGTATTTACAAAAAAAAAATTATATAAGTATTTATATCAGTTTATCTAGTACTCATATCACAAGCTCTGCTTAGTTTGAGACTAGATGGCGGTGTGTGAATTGTCCCAACATATTTATTTATTTATTCTATTTATTTACTCTTTATTATACACTATCAAATTAACAGTAAAGGTTACATGTGTCTTGACCTTATCGCTAAGAAGTTAGAGAGAAGATTTCAGGCCTTCGTTTTATGCGCAAAAAAAAAAAAGTCTTGGGAGCACGGGCGGGTGATGACATCGTGACGTTGTCTTACCATCTCGTAGAAAAAAAGGAATATCTCTACAACCAAACCATATTTTACGATTCTGTAAACGGCAATAGTTTTATTGATATATATTTGATGATCAAGCATCAAAAAATGAATAATAATGCAAACAAATTATTTATTATAAATTGTCCTAAATTTGGAAACCACGTTGTTAGCTAAATTTCAAGAATTCAAATGAATTTCAAGAAATTCAACTGAATTTCAAGAAAATTCAAATGAATTTCAAAGAACAAGGACTTATGCTATCTAATAACGTAAATATTTTGATAAAAGACCTCAAGGTGTTTATAATAAAGTAAAGTTGACTTTTGTTAATGATATTCTTCTTCTTTTAAAGTTGTGGCTCCATCGTGCATCGATGATTTTGACAATGTCAAGGTCTTGATAGCCCCGAATAGCGATAGCACAGAAGAACTAGCCGAACTAGCTCCAGGTGCGGGACTAGATAAGAAATGTTGTTCGGTATTGCAAGTGAGCGACCGGAACCAGATATTTGCGGAGCGCCAAAGGTAACCTAAAAAGCCACGCGCTCAGCAAAAATCGAACTACTGCTATATGATCGATATAAAATAACACCCTCCAGTACAACAATTTTTCTCATATTGCGTGAAAGTAAGTAATAGCAATTAAGTAGTTAAATTGATAATACTTAAAGAATGTTAGAAAAAGTGCTAGGAATGCACACATGTAGGGCTGTTTTGTGTTCATGTATGGCTGTTTAATATGTTTATATTGTAGATAAATTGTAGACTATAATAGACTTAATCATCTTTTATTTCACATAGTATAAAAACGAAGAACTTTGAAAGTTAACTAAAGAAAAAAAACAGCTATGGAAGCCGGCCACCACTTTAGAGCTTATATGGAGGGGTTGTAAACGAGAACGCCAGAAAGTATGTGCGATAGTTCGTCTTCTTAAAAAAAACTACTGATAACCGGCGAGCATGTATGAAGACACTAATGAAAGTTGAGACGGTGAAAAAGTATGCAAGATTACGATCTTGCATACTTTTTCGCCCTTTCAGCTAGTGGAAATCCGTTGTCTCTACCTACTAGTATCTACCCGATAAGAGGTGTACTTACGTGAAAAAATAACAAACAACAAATCGGGTTTATTTATATTTTTCTATTTCAAGGCAACGAGTTTTGGTTAAACTATTCTTAAAATATTAAGAAAGAAATTATAAATAGATCAAAAAAAATGATGTCATCGGCAGGACTCGAACCCACGGCCGTTCCCTAACAGGGGAATGCTCTGACCACCGGTTTCATTTATGTTATACTAGTGGTCGCCCGCGACTTCGTCCGCGTGGTAATTTGGATTTTTCCCGTTCCCGTCGCGCTGCGCGTTTTGAACAATTCACACAATATCTTTATAAATTGTAAGCCTATGTGTTATTCTGATGTATAAGCTATATTACTCAGACTAAAAGAATAACATAGACGGAACGAATAGAACTAGCGAGTGAAGCCGCCAAAAGGGATACTATATAGCAATGGGATACCATTTCGCTCGCCACTCCTTTGTGAGCAGCGAGTGTGTACGCACGTGCGATCACGGTTGAACAAAATATTATAAATATGCCATATTGTGTGGTGAAAAGGTGTAAAAACACTTCAATTATTCATAGAAAGAATGCTGGATTATCGTTTCATGAGTAATTAACTATTTCTTATTAGATTTCATAACATTTTTCTAAATATTTTAGTCGCACAAACTAGGAACACAAAACCTCCGCCATATCATACAGAGTTGCCATAATTTTTTCATCATTTCCACAAAATATTTAGCAGTATTTATGGGAATTTATAAAGTACTGAGTAAAAAAAAATCAGTGTCATCAATGTTGACAACCTCGATGTTTCTAATCATCATCATCATCATTCGTGCGTTAGTCCCGAACTCCCGATCACATCTGTGTCCGGGATCTACTTAATACGTGGCTTGGTTATTTCGGCAATCTTGGAATTGACCGCTGTCTGACCTCCCAGCCTGTGTTCTGATCCAATATATTTATGTTACTGTGTCAGTAGTTTAATTTCAGTCTAACACTACGAAGGCCTCAGTCTTAACCTAATGACTATTGATATCTACTTCAAGTATAGTCAACGACAAAAGTAGCTTAACCAATAATTCTTATCTGTTGATCACTAATAGCTGTTAAACCGATCACAAAATCATAAACAAAACACGAAATATATTAACTTTGTCCTTGGGGATTCTAAAATGACTTGTACATTGCTGTGGCACATGCATTGGGATGTAAAAAAGAATAATAAATATTTTTGTGCTAATCAACTTTTGTTGTTGACTGTACTTTGTACTTACACTGGAATGAAGCTTTGTTCATTCATCTTAAAAAGGATTATTTTAATGATGAGAATTTTTTTGAAAGCTAGTAATTAAAGTGTGTTTACTCAGTGTTTATCACGTTTTTATTTATTTTAACACTTCCCCATTTTAGGCACTTATCATAATAATCATTTGTGTAAATGACAAAATAATTGCAGATAACATTTACTAAAACAAATATTAATTTTCCATATGTCCACTATATAGAGATTTTTAGGAGATTTTTTCATTTGCTGGCAACATTACGCACACGCCGTTAGTGGTATCGGTACACGGAAATCGGAGTCACACGCACACATTGAAAGTGTCATTTGGCTTCACGTGTTTATTCTACATGTTCCGTCTATGTTATTCTTTTAGTCTGAGCTATATTATTGTAAAGTTTCATTAAAATCCATTCAGTAGTTTTTACGTGAAAGAGTAACAAACATCCATCCATCCATCCATACATACATACTTACATACTCACAAACTTTCACGTTTATAATATTAGTAGGATTGCTTCCCCAATCAACATTGAAACCTCGACAGTAATAATTTGTGTACTAATCCGGTGTCCGCGAAAAATCGGGAAACGTATCCTAAAATCTATCTAAAGTTTCAATCTATAACTGTACCAAAATTTATCAAGATCGTCACCTTTACACCCGAACAAACAAACTGCAACATTTTACAATACGCGATATTAGTCGAGGTTATGAACACTTTGTTTAACAACAATAATAAGAGGTTCTCAAGTTTAGAGGTTTTTGATAAAATGATACATTTCATTTCAATTATGAAGATGAAGGTTATGATAATATTTGCACTGTATAATGTTACAGTAATGTGAGTCAGGGTCAAAGCCTCATCATATAATAATCTGTTAAAATGTAATTTGGCCCTGTCAAAATTAGTAAACTAACCTTCGTTTTACCATTTCATCTTATACTTCTGGTATCTTATACGCTTATACTTCTGGCGTATTTACCATACGGTCTTACCGAACCGCAACAGTTTAACGTAACCGCGTATACCACTAACATAACTCCTTCTACATTTGAAACATGATCAATTTTAGCGGTTGCATTCCAGCGCCAGCGGTGTACGCTGCAAAAAGCAACCTTATTTTATAAATGCATCAGTGGACAGGTCGGACGCGACAAAAACGAGGCTTCGAGCAAGTCACGTATAAATTATTTATGCCATTTTTAGCATTTCGGAGTGAATTTGAAGCGAC
This sequence comes from Nudaria mundana, assembly GCA_963556515.1. NCBI lineage: Eukaryota > Metazoa > Arthropoda > Insecta > Lepidoptera > Erebidae > Nudaria > Nudaria mundana. The sequence continues at coordinate 4,988,838 of OY748287.1, read as the reverse complement.
TGCACGTCGCATGATGACCACGTTGTGTGGACAAACTTGTGAGCTTTCTTCCAAGGGCAATAGATATAATTATTATCATAAATATGTCATGTTCAATTGTGTATTGCATTTAAAACTATAATATTTTTTCGATTCGGCCGCGATATTTAAACGCGCCAGCAAGCGGGTTTTGGGAAAACGCAAGTGTGTAGATCTCCTAAATATCGTTCGAAAAGTGATCGCGATATAACATTATGTGCTACAACTTGTTACTGGTTAAACGAAGTAGTTGTATCTTTAAACTCATAAAATGAGATATAAGACTGGTGACGTACATATTAATAAATGTATCGATCGTAATGTAGCAGTCAACTTTTATTCATGCCATATAAAGCTTATAGATGTGTACCGGTTGACCGTTAACACTCATCCGACTAGGTGCCACTGGTTATTAGTGTTTATTACTGTACAATGTCTCGCCGATAATTGCATTTTGACAATGATAAAATATAGCTACAACAGTGTATGATTATCAAACTGGATCTGATCACAATATACAGTAATTTCAACGGCATTATACATATAAATACAATGGATATTCCACGAAGCGACAAAGAGACTAGACAAACTTTTAATTAGAGATTCCGGATGAAATTCCTCCTCGAGTCGCCGGGAGCCAATACATTCCCGTTTCGCGACCAACCGAGTTTTTACCACAGCACAAACTTGTTCCCTACCATCGTCTGCGTCCACATAAATGGCACCAATAAAATAAACTTAAGGAAATTGTAATCAATTTGATAACTGTTACATTAAAGCTTTTTAACCATATAGAGATTCCGGTGTTTGTCATATTTAAAATATTTCTCTCGATGTTTGTAGTATTAGCTCTTTAAAACATTTGAACGATTTCTGCATGTCTCAGCAATAGAATGATTTACGAGGAAGGTTTACATGTATCTGAAGATTCTAAGCTTACTACTAAACGCTTATAATGCATTACTATCATTTATTGACCAATAGAGTGGATAGCAAATATACACTTAGTTTTTACTAATATTTGTTTTAATATATTTGTGATGTACTAATGATCGAAACTCATAATCATTTGAATAAATAACTATAATATTCATAAATGTGTTTTATTCTAATTTTGTTTTTATAAATTTCTTAATCATAAGTTTTTTCATCCATATTATAATGTCTATATTCCAGTGAAAATCAAATTGCTACCAGAAACGAGATGCTACCAGACAAGTAGATTAGGTTAGGTTAGAACTATGACCACAACAACGCGCGAGCCGAGCGAGCGAAGCGAGCGTGCCGCGGCAGCGGCCGGTGAAGCGCCAGATAATTATCTGTTATAAAGTAAGCTATTCTGAACAACGACGTTATGAGTAAGTTCGTAGTAACAACATTATTAATTAAAGCAATATTATAATAGAATGTTATGTAGAAAAAAGATCTGAAAAAAAATGGATTTAAACTGGTTCTTGGTAGTAACAGTATTAATAAAAAAATTATAATCACTAACTGTTATGAGTTACGATGATAGTAATAAAAATGTATGAATAAAAAAAGTATGAAAAATAAAATGATGAAGAGTGATGATTATGAACACAAATCGGTAGTAAGAAAAAGAATAGGATTAAAAATTTTATGTGAGCCAATATGGACCCTTCTGCAATACCCCATACCAATTTTTTAAAGAAAGCCGCGGAATTTTTGAATGTCTCTTATTGGGTGGGTGTGTTGGTAATGGTTAAGTTCCTACCCCTATTTTATTTTATGATCTTGTTTTATTCTTGTGTTAGTTGCTGTTGTTATAAATGTAAAGTTTTGTAAAATATATGTAGAAAAGGTGCAAAGGTAGAAGCATAACAGTATTAACGTCTTGGCGTTAGCTGTAAGTTTATAATTGAAATAAATAAATAAATAAGCAGGCGAAGCTGCAGCGACCAGCTAATCATAACATAGTACAAAACAAAGTCGCTTCTGTTACATAATGTATGGTTAGATCTTTAAAATACGCAACGGATTTGTATGCGGTTTTCACCAATGGAGTGGATCTCGGGGAAGGTTTTTGTGTTTAAAATTTGTCAAGCAAGCGAAGCCGCTGGTGTACTCTAGTTGACAATAAATGGACAAACCCGTCCGCGTCACTCCTGAATTTAATATCTTTAAGATGCTTTTAGAAACTATAGATGAGCGAAACCGCTTTGGACGCTAATGATTTAATCACAAAAAAAACTTAACAAATTACATGAATAAGTGATGATCGTACTAATACAGTTACATCCAAAGCGGCAACAAGTTCCCTGACATGTCAATGTACCTATATGAAAAGAATTGCTAATTTTCGCGAGAGGTAAAAAGATAATGAACAGATCACAAGATCAATGGAAAAACCATGTTTGCTGTTTGACCCGTGACGTGACTGCTTCTCTCATAGTCATTGTTCTAGACTTTCATGTGATTATTGAATATAGCAAAGCATAGAGTTTCTCAACATTGTTAAGACGTGCAAATCTCTACTCAATTATTCAAAACTGTATATATGCACGTATAACACGCATATACATGCAACCCCACAGAGTACATTTATGACACATTCCGCATTTTTAAGTAGACACGCATATTTCTAGTGACACTACTTAACAATGGGTAGTATTTAACTGCTAATCAAAAAACCAATTATGTACAAAAAAAATTCCCTCTCCTAAGCAAAAGTACTGATTGCGCATAAAATAATTACCTCAAAATTTATTAATTTTAGCAGGAATTTAAGTTCGTGACGTATAGCTATATAGACCTAACCTATCCAAGTCGGATTGCCCTAAAACTTTAGTAGGTTTTGCTGAGCGTTATTTTGATATGCAAATAATATTTTGACGTATTTGAAGAAATACATTTCTAGTACTAGTATTGTTAAACAATTGGTTTATTGGCAGGAAAAAAAAATGCTGTAAAAAATCTAATGCTTATAAATTGAGGGGCGATAAATTTTTGACGTGCATTAAAATTTATCCCTTTAACAATTACACAAGATTAATGTAAACATTAAAAAATCCGCGACGTGTATGTTCGAAGTAAATACCTAAAAATCGGGTGCCTGCCGTTTTGCCAAAAAGATTTTGACAAAATTTCATTACCCAAACAAATTTTAGCAACCTTTTTTATACCATTGCAATATTTCGAATGATTTTAGTAAGCATATTTTTATTTGGTTAAATGAACTGTTTAGATTAGGTTAATTTCTTCTTTAAACAAAATGGGTAGGTTAGGTTAGGTTAAAACTGTGACCTCCTACGCCACCACTACTGCCAGAAACGACTTGCATTAATATAAAAAAGAGATTGAGAGATTTTTAGTAGGTGAATAGATTTTTTGCTAAGTAATAATTTGGCAAATGAAATTATGCGAAAACATTTTTGGGAAGTGAACATTTGTCAAATTCCTTTTGGTCAAACAAGGAAGACCCCTAAAAATCATCTCGATCACATCGACTTAGAAAGAAAAACTGGTATCAAAATTGGTCCATCTTCCGACTTCTAGACAGACAGCAATAAATCAGCTTCTGTTAACGATTCGTGACATAGGCTCTGACTTCCTCCAAGAGATGGACCCCAATTTCGATGTCTTCCGCAATGTTCTGAGCATCCTCAAATGAAAAATAACTGACGCTGCTTCAAATCTAACTTAAGATTTTTAATTTATATTGGTAAAAGCTATTCATTACTTGGGCTTAGATAGTATCAATGCTTTGAGGTAGAAATAGAGCTGAAAATCTTCAAACCTCGTCAAAGAAATAAAAGGGGAGAACTGGGGAAATGTACGAAATGGCCCGCAAACGTCGCGGGTGGTCCGGCAGGGGGCGTCCGTGTTGGAAATATTAAGAAATAAAATAAACCTACTATCACACATATGTAGTAGACTACTCAACTCTAACTAAATAGCAAAATAATACTTTTGCGAAATAATGGGAAAAAAAGCGTTTGCGACACATTGCAGCAATAATAAAAATAAGGTGTTCATTTATGATGATACCTTCAATAAATGTTAACACACTACACGTCTACAATACTAGTAATTGCAAAAAGTAAGTAATGCCAATAATGATAAGTCTAGAAGATAAGTAAGTCTTCGAGTGAATTACCCAGAACTATAATTAACATAATTTCAGGTCTGTATAACTGGCGCAGGCGCCCTTACGTGAGTCTATTATGAAGTTACTATTTACTTTTTTTAAGTAGGTAATTTAGTACCTACATTAATAAATAAATTTACCGTTTTTTAACAGAAAAATTGAACAAAAAGTTGTTTTTATAATAACTTTATTTGCGAACTTTTCTAAGAAATCAATAATGGATTACATTATTCAATATAATACTATTATAAAATAAGTTTAAAGTTGTCATTAATCATTTGTAAAATAAAACTCATATAATAAACTTAAGACTAACGGGTCTTTTACGCGATTATTGAGATATATACATACCTCTTTATTACCCGACGTTTCGGCCCTGTTACAAGAGCCGTGGTCACGGGTGGACTGGCTTCAGCTCATCAACAGGGCCGAAACGTCGGGTAATAAAGAGGTATGTTTATATCTCAATAATCGCGTAAAAGACCCGTTAGTCTTAAGTTTATAATGTGTACAAAACGCGAAAGTTTAAAGAAAAACTCATATATGGTGACGATAATTGAGGGAGTTCAAATATTTTTATGATTCTGTTTTAAAATGTAATGAACATTCAAAATAAACGCGGGGGAAGCTTCGGGCAAACGCTAGTCATATTATAAAATTGTTTAATTTGTTCGGGCACTACGTAATTATATCTACTATTGACACATTTCGATGAAACTCGGTATAGATGTTTTCTGCACGCAGAAGAGGTAAATTACTTTTATATTTTATTTTCCCCAGTAGTCTAGTAGAATATTGTAGAACTATGTAGTAAATTATATAGTAGAATATTAAATCTCCAAAGAAGATAGGCAGATATACAATATTACTCAAAATTATTTAGTTGGTTCAACGTAGGATGCGGAACGGCGCGCAACCGGAGACTTTCGGTTTAAAGATAGAAGATTAGCCAAGTAACATGACACTATAGGCAGTTAAAGTACTTCACTTCGCCAACGCATTGCACTTTATTAACTACAGATATCAAGCGTGGAGCCGTTTATTCTCAACTAACTTGTACTTTAGCTGTCAGGATAGTAACACGGGTCAAATTACGTCACCTTTAAACGTTTCGACTTTAGTAGATATTTAAATATAACCATTTCCTGAGTCTATTACAATACAATTGTTTAGAGACTTGAATATAACCATCAGTGGGTAGTGTTCACTGTCAGATACTTGATAGTTCACTTAACTCAAAAGATGCGGGACAACACCCGACCCAATCCATGACAGAAGCCGCATAGTTGGCCAAAGTCGCTGGTGCCCTGTAGTTATCTTTAGGGAGCCTTTCGACTAGAGATGTGCAATGTAGGTATGCTCAGAGGATGTGCTTGTGGGCCAATGAAAATGTTTGTACTTATGACGTACTGTGTGGACTAATGAATATGATTGGTGGATGTCAAACGTATTCATGGCAAGGTAGCATAGCACATCTCTCGTCGAAAGGCACCCTTACATAGGCGTGACCGGGAGCCCAGACAATGGACGATACGGGAGAAAACGGTTCACTTGAATGTTGATTCTTTTGAGAGAAAACGAAGTTGCTGGCGACCGTTAGTACACCATAGAATTAAAATAGTGTTGGTATACCGGTAACCTTGTGTAGACAAAACCAGGGCCACTGAATGAAAGTGTATACCGGAGTCGGCTACCGGAACATGCGTAGGTGCCGGAGGCTGTCAAGCGAACTTACTAAACACGTGCCGTAAACTAATAGTTAACGAATATCAATTGAATTGATTGGAGTTTTAAAAAAACTGATAAATTTCGTTTACTAGATCACAGATTAAAAGAATACTAGATACAGAGGTCCCATTCCCGGGACTCCCTTGTTTGACCGAAAGGAATTTAACAAATGTTCACTTCCCAAAAAAAAATTCGCATAATTTCATTTGCCAATTTATTACTTAGCAAAAAATCTATACACAAAAAATTTTAACGCAAACCTAATGTTTGGGAAATGAACGTTTAAACTATAACTTGTTTACCAACTAGTACTTTTAACATTTTTTATTTAGTCAAATATTTCAGTTGGAATAACAGTTTATACGCAAAATCAAATAAGCCAAATATTTAGTAAGCAAGTCGTTTCTGGCGTAGGAGGTCATAGTTTTAACCTAACCTAACCTACCCATTTTGTTTAAAGAAGAAATTAACCTAATCTAAATAGTTGAGTTCCGGGTAACCTACTAAAACAATATTATCTTTTTTTCTATTAATGCAAGTCGTGTCTGGCATTCGCGGCACCGCTCGCTTCGTTCGCTCGGCTCGTGCGTAGGTCACAGTTTTAACCTAACCTAACCTTCTTCTTATATTCATTCTTCTTATTAATCTTAAATTCACCAAACAACCAACATCATTTCACCAGACGTTTATTGTCTGAAGATTGTTTGCTGTAATAAATCATTTGATTAAAGACGAAATGCCATAATGACATTATACTTGGTAATATTTTGCCAAGTAAAAATTTGATCTAATAAAAATATGCGTTCTAAAATCATTCGAAATATTGCAATGGTATAAAAAAAGGTTGCTAAAATTTGTTTGGGTAATGAAATTTTGTCAAAATCTTTTCGGCAAAACGGCAGGCACCCCCCATTCCCATATAAAGAAATAGGGCCGTTCTGACCTACTGCTTTTCTACCTACTTTTTTTTTAATACCCATGTAGGTAATCAATGTAGTGTAGATTAATGATCTTTCGACACAGCGTCTGTGTACATACATTTTTTTGCAGATACGATAATTTACTGCTCCATATTTAATGTTCCTGAACGGATTCCCGCTTGCCAGTGATCACATCCAGCGTATCGTAAAAGACGAAGTCAATGGCTTAATATTTCTATATAGCCGTGGTATGTCGAGAGTAGCGATGAGATTTTAAGTTGAGAGAAGCCCTATATATAGCTAACTGGAAAACTACAGGAGTGAACGGAATTTCGTGTCTCTAGGAGCTACAGTTGATTTATGCATTAGGAAATTTTAACTCCATACATTTCACACATCACGTTATAAAAGAATCTGCCGACAAGAAATCGTATGATTTTCCGCGATGTTGAATTAAAACAATGTTCTTTTGTGTTACCACATAAATTAGTTAAACCTTTAATGTGATATGTAGCTCGTTAATCAAGTTTCGTGTAGCGATTACAATCAAACTAACTACGCTACATGACCTTACATTTAAATTAACATTATCCAATGATTACCGACCGAGTAAAACAGAACTTATAATATGTTTTATCTTGTTTCGTAAAGCAAAACAAAATGTATTTGAAGCAGACTATTCCGGCAATTTGAGATTGCATTCCCGCTAATTTACTAATCTGATTCTGTTGATTATTATTGTGAAGAACAAGTTATACTCATAGTAGACTATATACAAAACGGAGGGTCTTTTTTCCCAGTGGTTAAACTCTTGACATTATGAAATGTTGTTATGTTAAGTCTCGACATTTTTCTCTGCCAGCAGATACTGATAATTCAGGCAAGGGAGTTCTATTGTAGCATAACCACATAATAGGGATAGTACTTACATAGCATAACTATAATAGGGAGTTTTCCTCTGAATTGTTTGCAGAGTCAGTCTGTCACTTTAATATCTTCATCGCAACAAACGGCCGATTTCTGAATTGAGAATTTTATGTTGAGTGTTGGTTGAGTACGTGAAATGTCTTTTTTTTTATTTGGATCTTTGACGTACTCGGTGAATGCTGAACTTAAAATTCTGATTTTATTGATTTTTTTTGATTCATGATTTAGCCTCAGACTAGAAGAAGAATATAGACGGAACATGTAGAATGAACACGTGAAGCCAAATAACACTTGCAATGTGTGCGTGTGACTCCGATTTCCGTGTACCGATACCACTAACGGCGTGTGCGTAATGTTGCAAATGAAAAATCTCCAAAAAATCTTAGTGGACATATATGATGGATAATTAATATTTGTTATAGTAAATGTTATCTGCAATTATTTTATATCATTTACACAAATGATTATTATGATATGTGCCTAAAATGGGGAAGTGTTAAAATAAATGAAAACGTGATAAACACTGAGTAAACACACTTTAATTACTAGCTTTCAAAAAAATTCCCATAATTAAAATAATCCTTTTTAAGTTGAATGAACAAAGCTCCATTCCAGTGTAAGTACAAGTTACAGTCAACAACAAAAGTTGATTAGCACAAAAATATTTATTATTCTTTTTTACATCCCAATGCATGTGCCACAGCAATGTACTAGTAATGTTAGAATCCCCAAGGACAAAGTTAATATATTTCGTGTTTTGTTTATGATTTTGTGATCGGTTTAACAGCTATAGTGATCAACAGATAAGAAGTTAAGCTACTTTTGTCGTTGACTATACATGAAGTAGATATCAATAGTTGTTAGGTTAAGACTAAGGCCTTTGTAGTGTTAGACTGAAATTAAAATACTGACACAGTAACATAAATAAATTGGATCAGAACACAGGCTGGGAGGTCAGACAGCAGTCAATTCCAAGATTGCCGAAATACCCAAGCCACGCATAGTAAGTAGATCCCGGACACAGATGTGATCGGGAGTTCGGGACTAACGCACGAATGATGATGATGATAATTAGAAACATCGAGCTTGTCAACATTGATGACACTGATTTTTTTTACTCAGTACTTTATGAAAAAATTATGGCAACTCTGTATTGTATGGCGGAGGTTTTGTGTTCCTAGTTTGTGCAACTAAAATATTTAGAAAAATGTTATGAAATCTAATAAGAAATAGTTAATTACTTATGAAACGATAATCCAGCATTCTTCCTATGAATAGTTGAAGTGTTTTTACACCTTTTCACCACACAATACGGCATATTTATAATATTTTGTTCAACCGTGATCGCACGTGCGTACACACTCGCTGCTCACAAAGGAGTGCGAGCGGAATGGTATCCCATTGCTATATAGTATCCCTTTTGGCGGCTTCACTCGTTAGTTCTATTCGTTCCGTCTATGTTATTCTTTTAGTCTGAGGATTTAGCCTAAATAGCTGCATATTTACTCCGACATAATATAAAGATTAGATAATATTGTAACGTACGTGTATACAAGATTTACTTCGATTATACTATACTAAAAAATTACCTTAGAGAACTTTATAGAAGACCTAGTAGATAGGGGGAAAATGTGATTTTCACTCTCACCTAAGGAATAGTAAATAGCCTTTATCACAAAATAAACGAAAACAATATTTCCGAGTCAGTTCTCGGATAATAGATAAGAGCTAGCAGTTGACATCAGATTTTTATAAGCCATGATTATCATGGCTATTTAGTAGAAAACTTCAAAGCGGATACAGAACAGAAACAAACTACTCTACAAGTGGTATATTTACACAAATAGAGGAACTGAATCATTGAAAATTTGATAACCGAAATTATTCTAAGGAAACACGGTTATTAAAATTGAAGACATAGACAATAAAACTACTATTATTACCTGCCACTATAGCTCTAATTAACAGACTTCCATTTTGAAATCAGATTTAAATCCAAAGAATTACAGTTTACTGGTAATTCAATGGCAATTTGCTGCATAAATACTTGAACAAATAAAATGTGTGCAATTTCTTTAGATATGCAATTTTGACGGTTATATTCGGCTAGGGTGTCTATTCTATTACTATACATAGAAATGTTAGAAAAATTAGCTGAAATTTGGAAATTGGCTTATATGTATTTAACATGGAAGGACACCATAGGACATTAAAATCCTAAATTACAACTGTCTTACTATATCACAGTCCATGAGATAAAGTCTAGTAACAGATGGACAGACAGTAATAGGTTTTACCCTTTGTGTACGGAACCTTAAAAACATAGAGGCGTAACAAAAAAGCGTAACGCCATGCCGTAAAGGTAAAATTAAAGCTTTATAGTCCTGAACCTTATCATAAATCGTAAGGTCACACAGAATTAGGTACAGATTTACGATGTGCCGTTAATTAATGTGACGCGTTGTTACAAAACCGGGCAGATACAAATGTAGGGACAAGAACTAAGTGGTCTTACAACAAAATTCCTTTTAGCTCGACAACAGGGTCAGTGCGGCTGTATATAGCGCTAGCAGATGCTCCGGACAGCCGATTAATAAGACAGGGAGTCCGCCCCGGGCTGCGGTGGCGACTTTACAGCGCCAATTTACCAACCACTCTGTAGATAAACCGCTTACTCCAATCTGAGGCAAGTTGGTACAGATAATGTGGAAATGTTAATTCTGGTGCTGATAACAGTTTATTTTTGAAACGCTTTAAGGCACAACAAGTAAAACCGGGCAAGTGCGAGTCGGACTCGCGCACAAAGGGTTCCGTACCAAAATGGCAAAAAAAGTTTATTGTATGGAAGCCCCCTTTAAATATTTATTACATTCTGTGTTTAGTATTTGTTGTTAAAGCGTCATCAAAAATACGTCATCTGTGAAAATTTCAACTTTTTAACTATCACGGTTCATGAGATACAGCCCAAGAGAGACGGCCGGACGGACAGCGAAGTTTCAGTAATAGGGTTCTTGTTTTCCCCTTTGGGTACGAAACCCTAAAAATGACATTTTTAAAATAGTATCGCTTGCGTTGCGACCATACAGATGAAAAACTCAAGTTAGAAATGTCACTGTCATTTTATTAAGTACATTTAGCTGTATCACTAGTTAAGAATAAATAATATCCACCTGTTTATAATTAAGCCGGTTAATCATAAAATAATTCCAATAATTACTTATAGGTAATTGTTTGATCGCAATTAGAATTACATCGCGGTGTCGTAATATTCATAAACTATATTTTTTTGTATTCTATACAAATAAGGAAAGCAATTTATACAAACTACAATTTATTACACATACACACACACACACACACACACACACACACACACACACACAATACGGAGGGGTAGACTTAAGCCTTTAAGACGCTCACATTTCAGTCACTGTGTTGGGCCCAGATTTTAGGAGGCGAGTCAATTACCTACTGTACCAGGTACAATAAGTATATTTACGATAACTTCCCTCTAAAAGGTGCACCACCTGTATGTGTTCTCACATACAGGTGGTGCACCTTTTAGAGGGATTCTAGATTGATTTAAACTCCGGGATATGTTGATAACCAAGAAAAAGTAAAAGGCGTTGACACAGTAGTTCAAAAAATATATAAATTGACAACCGCCGAATGTTTGTAACCATATTTGGTCAGAACCCGAACTAAATATCGCGTCACATTCATAATCAGCTGATACAAGTGGCTGTTAGTCAATAGATCATACGCGATGCGACCATGTAAGGTCGCACTAGACATTAGGATGATGTCATGCACTCAGCTTCAGATTAAGGCCTCGTACACGACCGTGCTAATAAACCATCTGAAAAAAAAATGCCGGCTTTTCCGACACGATTAAACTCTGATTAGGTACGATGTTTAAGAGAAGAACCAACCGTCTATAAAGTTATACAGTCGTAACGGTAATCATTTGCACTACAAAGATCAAAAAAAGAAACGGCATTGCATACAAAGAAGACAAAGGCGCCATGGAGACTCACCAAAGAGTATGCCAATTATTCAAGATTCTTTAAAGGTAAACTTTGCAGCAGTCTCGGCTAAGTTCAGCATAACTTGTCCAAGTTTGAGTTGCGCTCAAGTTAATGCAAGTACTTTGCATTTCAATGAACCAGTTAATAAACATCGTGAACACTTAAGCTTGTCTAGCTACAGTAGTTTACTGTTATAGCAATTATAGCATATAAATATCTATTCTATCAACATAATTATCCTCGACATTTTGTAACTTTGCGACTGAATTTTTGTAATTGGTTGGACCGTTTTAGACACATTTCTTGTTACAAAATACTCAAGCCAGAGAATATCTCGCATACTTACACTTATGAAGTTACATATTATTGTTCGCCCAAACAAAATGAGGCGGAGCCATCATGAACAGACGAAAATTGTGATCACCACGCGATGTACCTACGCGTAGGTGGATAATAAGATAAGTAATAGCACACACCGATAGGGCTCACAGAATTATTTCTTTCATGCTGTTTTATTTACCGTTGCAGACAACCTTGTCCAACTATAGAAAATGTCTATTCAAACTTTTTGAAATCAAAGGTCAACTGTTGTCATCTTGTGACGCTAAGAAGAATTTACGTCATGTTTAAAGATGCCTTAATTGTGATTAATCGTTTTTGTAAACGTTAATTACATATCTAGGTTAGCACACTAAAATAAATAAAAAGTATGGTTGTTGGGCATAAATCATATTAGAGTTACACTTGTGGGATAATTGTATTCAATCATAGAGTAAGCAATCCGACAATGAATATTGTAGGTGGGTGTTGTTCGGATAACTAAATTATATATCAGTCCTCTAAATCTCGCTAGGCGGAAATTACGGGTGAGAGTCGTTCGACTCGTAATTTCACCATACTATTATACCACAGCTGTGTAAACTGTGGAACAATGATGCCTTGGGTGCCATTTGAGACGGGCGGCATCAAAAAAAGCGCAACATGTGTGTACACGGTCGTTGTTAATGGGGCAAGCACGTGTAGTGGACATGGACAGTCAGTCTATGTGACGCTTTAATTAATGACAGCAAAATAGATTTCGTCCAAGACACGGACACATCGTGGAATGGTTAGTAATAAAATATTTGAAACATTTTAGTTCTCAACTCATTCTTTGGGTTTAAGGTATAATTAGTGTTGGTCGAAACGAGCTTTCAACCGAGTTGCAAGTGAGGCGAAGACGGAGATAATGTGACGGTCGCTGAGCGAGCCTAACTATTCAGCGGAGTCAATGGTGTGTGACTGGCGACGCGGTCCTAGAGAGGTCACCGGGCGCTGGCCGCTGGGTGACGCTGACATTCTTTACCAATGTCTGTCTTATTTCTTTTTTAATACAAGACCATTCCGTGGTCCGGCACGTAGTATCAAGGCCCGTGTCGCTCCTAGTTATTAGAAAAACTTAACAGATTGATGCACTCCATCCAACTAAGTAAAGAGTTTAAATTTTACATCGGTATCGTGAAACGGGGAAAATAATTATTGCGATCGTCATCAGTTTGCACCTAATGGAGCAATAAACCCGTCTCAGGCATCGTTGATCCGTGAAGCTGAGCATAAAATATAAGCTTGCACTCATTGACGCGCTTCAACGACGATCGATGTGGTAATCTCGTGGTCATCCCGTCACAGCTTTGTCTGTGCATCGGGTACGGCATAAAATTATCTGGACATTAGCGGGTTGGGGAGCAAGAGGGGTGTCCGGAGACCATTTGTCATCGGCCGGGGTGGGAGGGGGTAGGAAGAAAGTGGCGGCGCGACTCGGGGCGGTTGCAGACGCGACCACAAAAACAAGACGCGGAGAGCAGGGGCGGGTCTCGCAGCTACCGCGCGGTGCCACTGCCACCCGCTAGGATGTGCGCGCTACTTTATGATACAAATACAACTGTTTATTTACTGCATGTTTTTGTACATATTTATTAGAGAGATATTGAACATTAATTTCATAAAAGGTGGATGCAAAACTAAAGAGGATTAGTTAGATCGACTATTATTTTTAATTTAAAGAGAACTGTACCTGTCACTTTCAAAAATCATGGTTGAAGTTCAAATGAGCATTGCACTGACACCAATGATGTTTTAGTAAAAAAGTACTTAAAAATCATTGACTGACACTGGTTAATTAAATATATCATATATTTAATTAACCAGTGTCAGTCACTCCGTTCCGCACACATGAAATACTGCCAATTAAATCAAATCACTAAGCAGCGAGATCGGGAAGAGATACAAGTAAGTGTGATAAGGAGTTGCTGCAAATACTAAAAAGGTGCCATTTTCTAAAAGAAAAGAGAAGTTCAAACGGATAATCGGTTACTCCATAAATCACTGTTCTGCCTGAAAATCCGAAGGATTCACTGCCCTCGAGCTCTTATAGAAGCTATGGTTCTGTAATAAAAACCAAACTCTGGAAAGCGATGATAAGGATGACTTGTACATATTATACATCCTGTTACCATGAGCCGTAGACTACTCATTAATAACCGGGTAGCATTGAAAAAGCTGTCGACTCCACCCGTTATGAACGGCTGCTCCAAAGTTGGGATCGGTCTAAAAATCCCACAGTCATAAAAGGGTCAAGCGTTTGCGTCACGTTCGGCTTAGCGACGACAGTGCCGCAAAAACGTCAAGAGTACAAACTATATTGGATATTAGAACAGAAGGCGGCGCGTGCCGACCACTTTTTGTTGGCGAACAGGAATCTCGTGGACATATTATTTCATTTACTGTAACGACGCCTCAGAGGTATTAGAATCTATGCGAATCAAAGGATTTAATTTAGCAAACGAACTTTTATCAGAACTAATAAGACCAAATCACGTTTTTATCTTCCAAGGGGGTAGACAGGTGTTTATTACGCCTACATTACGCCAGTAACTTTGTTGGTGTCGGCGAGCGTATTGTAGATGGGTTTGTCCGTCTGTCAGAAGGTGTACCAAGTGCAGGCGAGGCTAACTTATTGTAGGTATATCTCTATATTTCTCCATACTCAGTTCATTTCTGTACCTTTCCTTTCATAACTTTCTGAATCTTTCTTTTAATCATACGCCAAAACCTGTCTACTTTTTATTTCACTTCTGTCTACTTATGTCCATCCTAAGGTTGCCTGTAAGAGATCACTCATATAAAGTATATTCTATTCTATTCTATGCTAACTTTTACACGGAGATGTTGATAAAACCGTTTCGCACCAAAGTATTTAATATATCAACCACTTTTATAGGTAGTTAATCATAAAATCTCTACTAATCTCCATGTAAACGTAATACATATTGGTAGCAAAAAATCTAATGTAAAAACTTGAAGATATAAAATGGAAAGTAGTATAGAGATAAGACTTTCACCATACTCAGAAAACTATACTTAAAAACTTGAACCGAATTCGAATCGAAACACCAGTGAGAAAAAATCCAAAAAAAAAATAACCGGTAAGAAAATATTTTACAGGTGTTGGCAAATAGTAGTTCAATCAAATCAATTTGTCTCATACAAACAGTTAAACTTACAAATGAATCAATACTAACGGAACCTACTACTCGGAGTATAATCTATACATATAAATAAAATTGAAATTTGTAATTCCAAATTAACAGAATTTCACTATTTCTTTTTCTCGTGTCTATTTGTTCTCTTTGATCGTGTCAGTGTTATTTTAAATTCTTTTATTTCCACTTGTCCATCCAAAGGTTGCCTTTAAGAAATCACTTTTTAGTAATAAGGCCGCCATTTGTACATATTTAAACTTGGATATTTTATTATGTATATATATCATAAACGGCTTCTTTTCTTTGTTTAAATTCCGCGAGACCTTGGCCGCTCCTATGTGCATTGCCGCGGGCATCTCTGTAACGCACCAAAAGGTATTTCCAGTGTTGCCTCTTACACGGCTGGACCGATTTTAAAGGGACTTTCAGAGGCAGATAGCTGATAATATTACAAGGAGTAACTTAGTTTACTTTTTATCCTGGGAATTTCTTGGGATTGGGAATTGAGATCCATTTCCTAGACTAACCAAATTATACTTATATTCAAGGTAGTGAATTCCCGAGATAATTAGTAGAACACATTATTACATTATTATGAGCTAAATTAACTGGAAAGTTTCAATAAAATTTATTCAGTAGTTTTTGCTCGAGTCTTATTCAACAACTTACTTACATAATAAGCTATAGCGGTGCTTGGCTCTTTAACTTACAGATATTTAAAAAAATCAGGCCAAGTGGTGGCATAAGATAGGGTTCCGTAGTTACCCATAAAAGCCTCTATAACTCCGAAACTAACAGAGTTGTACCATTCGTTATAGTTTTCCTTCAAAGTTCATAACATGCACTACCCTTATAATTTTTTTTTAGGTTCTTCACGCCAGCCGTTTAGATTTTATAGGGGGGCACACACACATTCTGTTTTGGAAAAAATATGCTCTTCAAAGCTAAATATCTCGCAAACTAATTCTTAAATCAAGAAATCACTTTAGGAACCTCGCAATAATCCCCAATGATAGTCCACACGATGGAGTAGACGCGAGAAAAATATATCACCCTCACTTTACGTGTAGGGGAAATACCTCTAAAAAAAGTATTATTCAAAATTTTTTGCAGCACTGTCGGCGTTTTAAATATACATATTCTTGCAAAGGTTCTTGCAAAGCCGAGGACTTACAGACATGACGAAACTATAAGGGTTCCAAGACTTTTACTACGGAACCCTAAAAGGTTTACAAAAAAAACTAATTTAGAAATGTAACTAACTAGTATTTTCTTAACAAAAAATATGCTATAGCCATTATTATGATAAATTAATATAATTAATATATATATTAGTTAACATATAATAAATTTTAACATCCGCTCAATTGAACTTTGCACACATTTCACACGTAATATAATATACATGTTATATACCGGTTAATACGAAACTGTATATGTAATGATGACACAGCAAAATATTATTAATGTGCTACTCTAAGCTCTTAAATAAATTCAAATTCTCTAAAGAATAATGTGGATTTATTACTCAGGCAAGTGCCAGGTTAGCAGCAAGGTAAGTGCGCCTTCTGTTTATTCACACATCAATGAAGCCTCAGTTCCGACACAGTAAGTATATTATTTTCTACATTTTCTATGAACGCACCCCCACGAGTCAGTGTCAGTGAAAACTGAATCGGCACGTCACTGACATGTGGGGATGCGTTCATAGATAATGTATCGGTATGATAGAATATTTTGCACTGATACTGAACTGTGCCGGAACTGAGGCTTCACTGATATGTGTGAATCGTCCTTAAAGTATGCTCTGACGTCTGACTACCCCGTCGGGAAATTGATTGTGTGTGTATCTAATGTATCTTCTTTAAAAGTAGCGGACGCCCGCGGTTTCGCTCGCGTGATATAGTTTTATGGTTCCCAACTCCCGCGAGAACACATTTCCGGGATTAAAAGTAGCCTATATTGTCCCTTAGTACATCAGCTGTATGCCTGTGAATGTCCCATCAAAATCGGTCCAGACGTTGCAAAGATTAGCGGAAAAAAACAGACAGACAGACCAAATTTTTTATGTCCGTTTCGTGTATACTATTGTATGCATTGAGTAAAAAGCTGGTATCTAATTTGAATTTACACACAGACACTTCTATTTTATTTATCTATATGGATTAAAATAATCTCAAGAACAAGCATCAAGTCAGAAAGACAAGAAAGTATCGTAGTAAGTACCTACAATTACATTTACAAGCCAAAATACTTCACAGATCCACACTAATGTGTTTCTCTGCCTCTACGTACATGGCACATCACATGGAATCATTAGCAGCACTCGGTCGTTTGTTAAAACCATTCGCGGTCCAGAGACGAGTTTTTGTCCCTACGCCAAATTGCATCCGCACAATACGTGTTGCCAGTAAATTGATTTGGAATTAATTGCGCTTAGAACACTCGAGTGCTATTTGTACCTACAGAGGTAATTACGATGAAATGGTGTTTTTTTTTATTTGAGTGTTGTTATGTGACTTAAGGTTTTGAGTGTTCTTTGACATGTTAAATATTGGGTATGTACGACATCGAATCATTGAAAGATAAGGGTAGTTGCGCCATAGGAGTGTTGTGGTGTTGTATCAATGAACTTAGATTCCAGGAGATATCAAAAAGATTAACAGTACCCTGGTAATTCAGAGTTAAAGAAATGAATTATACTGAAGCACCATCAAACGCGGGTCCGAACAACTCTCGTATCTTAATTGTAGTGTCTTAATTAAGAGTTATTATTAGTAAGCAAAGACATATTTGAACAATCAAATTAATAAATGAAGTAAGTGAGTTTTATTGCCAGGTTCTACCTATTGTTTTGCGAATATGGCAGTAAATGTAAGTTTAGAAGCAATTTAGACTTTAATTGTAACCTTTATAACAGAGTGACTTTCAAAAGTGTTACCTTGTAACCCACTTGAATAAACATCTTTTTTATTTTCAATAAAATACGAGGGTGGATTGAAAAGTAGTCGACCTAACACTGATCCATTTAGTTCTAAAAATCAAATCTACCCACATTATTTAGTTCAGTTCAGACCTGTTAATTGTGTGAAGTTTGAAACGTGTGCGATAATTAGTTTTAATTTTATAAAATTATTAACTAAGCAATCTGACATCATTTCCACAAATCTAACAAATCAAGCAGCGTGCCATCCATGATATTATGGTCAGTACATTAGGGGATTGCTCTCTTTCATATTCATCCGTCAAAAAATGGATAGCAGAATTCAAGCGTGGTAGAGAGAGTGTGAAAGACGAACCCCGCTCTGGAAGGCCTTCGACGTCCACTACTGACGAAAATGTTAAAAAAAAATACTCGACTTAATTATGGGAGACCGCAGATTGACAATTAGAGAGATAGCCGAGATTATAGGCATCTCTTATGAACGTACTCAAAACATAATAGTCAACGTGTTGGGTTTCCACAAGGTGTCTGCGAGGTGGGTTCCGCGACTGCTTTCAGTTGAGCAAAAAAGGATGCGATTGACTATTGCACGCGACTGTTTGGAGTTATTTGAAGCTGATGAATGTGATTTTTTGAATCGTTTTGTTACTATGGACGAAACATGGGTACACCGGAAACAAAACAACAATCAGAACAGTGGAAAAGGCCTGGTTCACCACCCCCCAAAAAGGCTAAGTCGATTTTGTCGGCATGTAAGGTGCTGTCATGGCTTCAGTATTCTGGGACTCGAAGGGTGTGATTATGGTTGATTATCTTGAAAGGGGTCAGACTATAAACTCTGATTATTACTGCACCTTACTACGTCGTTTACGAGAGGAAATAAAAGAAAAACGTCCAGGAATGATCAGAAGAAAAGTCCTGTTTCATCAAGATAACGCTCGTGTCTGTCCAATCATTGGCAGAAATTCACAACTGTGGCTTTGAACTGTTACCGCTTCCACCTTATTCACCTGATCTGGCACCGTCAGACTTTTTTCTGTTCCCTAACCTAAAAAAGCACTTGAGAGGTCAAAGATTTTTGACAAACTCTAAGGAAGAATCTTTTTTTTTTTCAACGGGCTAAATGCTTGGAAGGGCAGATGGCAAAAGTGCATTGAAGTTGATGGTGATCACGTTGAAAAATAAAAATATATTTCATTTATTATGTATTTATTTTCTTGGTTAGGCCGATTACTTTTCAATCCACCCTCGTACATTAAAACATTACGTCATTATGTCTCTATCTAGTCTCAAACAATGTGCTTTGAGAAGTATGAGAACTAAATAAGTAAAACAGATACTTATACAATTTTTTGCTCAGCCCGTTAAGTGATATTGATACTTAAAAATACCTATACATATGCATATAATTTAATCAACAGACATATTGTATAATACCGAGCGCAAATAAACATCATTGTATTGAATTATCTAATGGATATCGAAGAATTACATTGTCTTATCCATATATAGAAGATTGCTCGAATCTGTTCATAGCTTTTTCACTTCAATGAGACTCATAATCATTACGTGGAATAAAAATCCTTGTAGCATCAATATGTCTATAGTTAATTGCGTATAGATTGGATTGTACGCGATAAGTCATGTTTAATTATATGATCTGGCTTGAGCATTAGTAAATTTTGGATGTTCAAGGTTCTGTACATCAGAATTTTCACAGTTTTAAATGAGGAACGAGAATATAAATACGACGATGGAGCAATTATAAGAATCCATGAAAACGGGGTTGTGTTACAAAAAAATACATTGAGAGGCAAAAGCTTTGTCAATTTGAAATTATTCCAAGGTTTATAACGCCCCGCAGATTATTCTCTTCATTCTCAATAGCAAGAAACTCGACAAAAACCCAAGTTCACGGCAGTGTGGACTAGCATGAGCCTTTGCTCTATGACCTCTGACGTGTCTTAATAGTGACTGTAAAGTTGCCCAAACAGCCTACCATAGGTAGTATAAACTCTGAAAGATGGCGACCCTGTAAAAAGCGACACTAAGTCCCAATACTGATAATATACTTTATCCGTTCATATAATTATGAGTGCAGATTGTGGTGCCTTGGTCTGTTGTTTGAGCGTTCACCCTGGAAAGGGAAGGAAACAAGCCAAGATGGTTCAACTTCTCCCCAAGGACTATTGTTTTTGCGATTCTTATTGTAATATTATTTGAAGAAGTTATAAACATATTATTCCCAATAATAAGGATAAATATCCTATCATAACACAATTGAATATGAACACAAACTTCTATTAACCCTAAAACGCTAACAATTCGGAACAATGGTCGTCAATATCCTTTATCTATAAATAAGGGTGCAGGATCCGAAATCCTCACTAATCGACCGTGTCCTCATTAAGTATAGCTTTGGATGTTCATCCTGTGGAGGCAGATACTACACAGGCGGCTTTTTAATCTTCGCCCGGACTTCTAAAGGTTTAAATGTCCTTTGACCTGAAGTTTTTCATCAAATGTAAATTAAGATCGATAGAATTAAATTGTTTGGATTTGTGTAAATGAGTGAAACTTTTATCCAGACAGAATTTGTTCTCTAAAATGGTATATTCATTCATTTGGGTATTGGAAATAAAATGTAATGATAACACTCGAACTAAACTCTTCTGATATAGGTATTTTGATTTCAAATCCAAAATTGCCATCCCTACGGACACCCGCGGCTTCGCCTGCTTGACTAATTACATACCTACACAAAAACCTCTTTAGTCGTATTCCTCCATACATTTCACGCAGTTCCCTGACGTTATCGCTAGGGGCGTTGGTGTGAAATGTATGGGGAATACGAAAACGTATTTCGAGCAAATTAACGTAAGGAACTGGTGCTAGACAATCTGTTCCGTTTCGTGAGTAAAACTCGTACTGTCTATTACTGGTTCTGTGATAGATGCACCGAACATATTGATTTAGGCATTATATTTTTAGTCTACAAGAATTTGGTTTTTCATTGAGATATAATCCTTGAATCACTATACAGCTAGTCAGCTCGTTACGACCATTCACCAATGGCCCAGTAAATGTCATTGAACAATTTGATTTAACACCCGCCTTCATGGGTGCAGGATGCAGTACTGTCTAAATGTCTACCTATGATCTGACCTCAGAATAATAACTCGGAGGATCTGACCTTATTATTAAAAAAGAAAGAATTTATAACCGCTGTTTAGTCAAATGATGTGTGCTCACTTAAATTCTAACTTATAACAAAAGTAATTTCCTTTCCTGCGTGACTAGGCCAGATTTTTAAGTATCATCCGCCTACAAATATGTTTAAGATGTTGGAAGTGTAATTTGGTCATCATATCGGGTAGTGAAGGGGACAACGGACCGTGTACAATTGTCAGGTTCGATTAATGATTCGTGCTTCTTTTCTTGAGGACTTTTCTACCGACATAGGACCCGTCGACGTTAGTGGAACAACTATGAGTTACTTGTTTTTACTAAAGTTGACAGTGGCTTTTTTTTAATTCCGCGGCCCAAGGCCGCAGCCGCTCTAACGTCCGTTGCCGGGCATCTCTGGTTACAAGCAGAACGTATTTCCAGTGGCACCCGGCGGACTTTGACCACCTCTGTCGTCGTTGGGGTAGGGTTTAATCCCGCGTCAGTGAGTGAATCTGGTTGCGTGCTTTGGGGCAAAGGCCCCGCAGCACGCAACCCTTCTAGCCTGCTTCTGTACGGACCGCGGGTGGCAATCCCGCCGTCCTCAGGCCCCGATCATGGAGGTCGATGGTCTTGGGCGTAGATAAGTCTACGGCGCCCTCGCCGCTGACTACGGAACTCGGCGGGGAGGGTACGCTCCCTCTCCCTCTCGGCCGCCTCCTTCGCGAGCATGACTTGCTCGCAGAAGGACACGGCCGTGTTCCACCTACTCCCGCTGGGGACCATGGCTTGAAGCATGGTCTCCAGCGAGTGGGTATCCACGCCCAGACCCACTACGAGGTCCCGGCGCTGACTCGCCCACGATGTGCACTCCACCAACGTGTGGAGTGCGGTGTCGTCGTCGGAAACCTCGCAGTGTTGACACAGTTGACAGTGGCTGACAAATCATTTGTCGCAGAAATCTACTAATATTATATAGCTGAAGAGTTTGATATAACGATCTAATATCAGAAAATACTGGTTTGAATTGACAAAATATTTGGCTGCATAGTCCATTGATCGAGGATGCTAAGGCTGGATAAGATCACGCTGCGACCAATAGGAGCAAACGCGATATTTAATTTGTGTAGGTGCTCGTTACGCGTGTGGGGTATAATTTTTTTTCGATATTTAGTCCGATACTGCAGACTTTTTACCTTACTGCGTAAGCGAGGGTAATTGTCATATCTGGTTGCAGGTCGTGCACCACCAGACTAACCGAGGACGACCTTCTTAAATATTTATTCACATATATCGTGGTTCTGGTTTTATTTCAAAGACGAAAATAGTTAAAATACCAATAAACTATTCATCACAACTTCATAATGTAAAAATTCTAAGGTGTATATTTCCACAAATAAAATAATACTATACTAGTATATCTGGAATCCCAGTAATGAGGCTGTACTTAGAGGAAAGGTAATATATAAATAACGGGCTCGCGAGGCACGACGGGGCCACCTACTTATGAAACATACAAATGTAACTGGACAGACAAGGCGCGTGTTGTTGATAGAATTATTCATATTTAGAACCAATGATATGGGGGCATAATGGGGACGTAGCTATGGGGCACGATAGAGTTGCCCATTAAGTAAGGGTGAGGTGTCTTTAACTCAACTCCAGGTAACCTTAAACCAAATGGAAGATGAGCTTTGAGATATATTAAACAAATGAAGAAACGGTTTTTTGGACTGACCACTGTCGTTCTACGAAAGCTAGCGTATCATCTTGCTGAAAAAAAAAATAATTACGCAATAGATCTCTCTGGTGTGATTTAGCCAAAAGGGTTTCTGAGACGTCACACACACACCTGCTAATTCCGTGAAGCTAAATAACTACATGCTCTGCATACCCCATACTGCCCCTACTCTGGGGCACGGTGATGTTTTAATGAGGGTTTGGTAAAAATTAATACAAAAAAAATATCTTATTAGTTTCTTCACCAAATTATATACCAAATAATCATTTATTAGGAACCAAGGGCTTGTGATTACTTTTAATTAATAAATACAAGTCATACCCTCCCTTCCGCTACTTGGACTCATATTTTTTACCTATAGATGAACTTAGTGTAGATAAACACTATTAACACAGAGTCTGTGTACACACATTGGGGTTCCTAATAGGGTGTAATTATTTGCCAGACATAATCATTTACAGTTCAATTTTTTAATGTTCTCGACAGATTTCTAGCTATATGTTACAGCGTTTGAAACTTTCATTTCTTTTAGTATGAGAACCGCTTAATTATTAGTACACTTACCTTACAAATAATTGTTCTTGATTGTTGACCCTCCATGATACCACTGTAGCACCTATGACAAATAATAACAGAATTATAACATATCCTGCTTGAAACAATTGTTGCAAATTCCCACGGGTACCTAACTGAATTCAGTTAAATGATGTTGTATAATAGGTTGCCTTTTTATTATAATATCATAGTGTTTTATTTAACCATGATTTTGATATTTAACTTGTATAGGCCCTTTATTTACACTTTAGTATAATATGGTATGATTATAAAAAAATATGTTGGAAAAAATAGCATGATATATATTGCATTAAATGTATTAAAAATTATTATTTTGAAAGAATTGAATTTTATTTTATTTAAATAATTAATAATATAATATAATTAAAAGTTTATGTAGGTATGTATTCAAAATAATTACAACTTTTAATTTTATTAGATACGGTTCTTACCATTATGTGACATTTACAATTTCAATTATAAGAATAGGAATTCAAGTCTTTAAAGTAGGGAAAAGAAACAAATAGTTATAGGTACCTACATAGTTGTTGAACTAATGTTATTTAGAAGAGCATCCTCATTTCTTAATACATTAGTCAAATTATTCCTAGAGTATGACTTATGATTATTTTTTGTGAGTACCTCAAATACCAACCTACAATTTAAAAGCAAGTATCTACAGTTTACTTCCTACAATCGAATAGCCAAGGTCAGAGCCACAGCCACCGCAGACAACTTTATTCTATTCATAATGAAAAAACTAGTTGCCAGCCCACTAAACAACATCAACTACATTACAAGTTTATTAGACTTACTGTACTCTTATTTAACTATAAGACAAAGTAATGTATTCAAGTTTGTTATTAAAAATACATTTTAGAAGATTACTTTGAAAAAAACGCGCGCATGCAATTTCAAAAAAAACAACAAGGTTAGATTGCCGCTTCATAAAAATCTCTGTAAATCGAAATTCCTGCAATAAGAAAATACTGGCGAATTGAAGTTAAAATTAAACTAATGCGAGTATTACTTACCGAAGAGATTGACGGTACAAGTTGTATTATTGCCTCTGTCGAGAACGACGACACTCGTCGCTGCCATTTTCGTTTTGACAGCGAAGCCGACTGACTAACTGAAGTACTGAACTGAATGACAACAAAAGAAGCGGAGAAGCGGGTTGGTTGGTTGGTGTTGTTGTGTGTTGGTGTCTCGTGTTTCGATATCTCGCTATCTCGTTTTCGTTTGGTGCCACCACTCCCTAGCGCTAATTATTACCACGCGTTTTTAAAATCTACCACTTCCTTCACAATAATGCTGTCTAATTAACAATCTGAATAGAGGCGAGAAAATTATATAGAAAGCAGTGTCTATTGCCTTAGGATTCTAGCACAAACATCTGAACTAGGTCGCCGCAGTCGCGAAACGTACCGTTACGCTGCAGCATATATTTGAGCGAACCGAGTTTAAATTCAAAATTCTGGCATCGTAATAACCTGGGTAATTCTGTAAGCTTTTGATGAGTGCAAGAAAATCCGAAATCAGCCGAGTATTCGCCGAGAAACAATTTAACATAAATCGTTTGAAAAATAATTTGAGTCACCCGTTGATCGCTCAATTATACACGTTGATTTTATTACCGTCAGCACTACGCAAGGGTTCGCTTTCGGAATAATTTTTGAACCAACTGGCAGCATTACTTTGAAAAACAAACACATTTTTTTTAGAAATCTAAAAATTAATATTTAGTTTCTAGACATCAAATGAGAACCCGTTGTAGTGGACTCACTCTCTTAAAAACTTAAGTTTTACAACGATAGTTACGGTACAGTTCGTTTTCATTCAACAATGCGCTGGCACAGAAGCAAAAGCAAGCGTAGGTAGGCCCCCACCTAGTAGCGACGACACTGCGGGCTGTGGCTCGCCTGTCCAGTATACCTCGTGCCTGTTGCGTAATCGTGTGTGTCAGTGAGTAAAATGAGTCGTCAGTACGAATATTCGAACGTGGAGTATCTAGCAATGGTACAATTGTATGCCATTGCTAACTACAACCTACAAGAGGCTAGGCGATTGTACTCCCAGCCGGAGCACTTAAATGCGTTACGGCTACGAGGAGTCAGTGATCCTCAAGTGCCGACACGCGGGACCATCTTGGCCGCAACCCAGCGCTTAATCGACCACGGACTGTTCCGGACACCGTTACATGCACAAGCCCGAGTACATTTGAATGATTATTCCCAAATGGAAGTCATCAAACCCGCGAAGAACTACGCAGTGCGATAGTGGACGCTTTTGATATTGTGAAAAGTGATAGAGACACATCGAAAAGTTGAAAGACAATCAATTAACACGTGCACGTTTGTGTATCGAAAGGAATGGACTCCATATCGAGCAGTTACTTCGGTACAGAGAACTGTAAATTAGTGTAAATAAACTGTAAATAGGTATGTTAGTTTGATTTTATTTGTAAATAGCTCCAATTTTTTAAATACGCCTGAAATACCTCCTCGCATTCAGTTGTAGTTCAGTGTATTTTTATTATTATGTCGTTTATTCCTTTACATTCTTATTTCATACATTTTTAAATACATTTATGAAAAAAAAATAAAAAAGAAACAAATACATTTAAAAATATAAAAAATAGTGACCCACCAGTAGCGGAGTAGGACCCAAACTACCGGCGGTGGAGGCTACAGACTAAGAAACCTCCTAACAATACGGCACGTGTCGAGGATAACAGCCTTCTGAATCTGACTCTTGATCCAACAATCTAACGAGAGTCTCTTGAGATGTTGATCGAGACTCTTCGCTATTAATCCGTTTGCCGAAACGACCACCGGGACAATGATCGTCGAGTCTACGTCCCACATGGCGGTTATCTCGAAGGACAGATCGAGGTACTTACTAAGTTTGTCCTTCTCTGCCTTCACGAGATTCTCGTCATGCGGGACGGCGATGTCGACGAGCACTGCCCGACGCTGGGTCCGATCAACCAACACGATATCGGGCCTATTGGCAACAATAGTCCTGTCCGTGATGATTGATCGGTCCCAGTAGAGCAATGCACGACCATTCTCAAGAACTGGCACTGGTGTGTACTTATAGTACGGTACTTCAAACTCAATAAGGCCATATTGAAGAGCAAGTTGCTGGTGGATGATCTTGGCTACTTGATTGTGCCTATGCAAGTACTCGGTGTTAGCAAGATACGAACAACCGGAAATAATATGGCGAAGTGATTCACCAGGACGGTGGCATGCTCGACAAATGTCGACCGTACCGTCCTTCATGATGTATTTCCGATAGTTGTTCGTCTTGATAACCTCATCTGCAATTGCACAGGCAAAACCTTCAGTTTCCCCAAAGAGGTCACCAAAACGCAGCCAGTTCACCGATGCGAGCAGGTCTACGTCGGGTCCTGTTAAGACCCGGTAGAACCGCCCGTGTAGCTCCTTACTCTTCCATACGTCCCTACGGTCCTCAGTACCTAGTACCTTTGGTTTACGCCAGTTCTCGTTAGCCAAGGAAAGAGGTGTCAGGCCCTTGTCAACCATCACGACATCGCAATGAATGTCACACCCGTTCTGTAGAAAGTAATCTCTCAGACTGCACACTTCACGGTTGTGGAGGTTCTTGGCATTCAAAAATCAATTATTATTATTATTATTACATAGTTCAAAAGTCATTAAGTCGCTATTGTTAATAATAAAGTAGGTATTACAGACGGTCCTAAGCCCGTGTAAAGTACGAAGGAGAAGTTGGAGTGTGTATTTTATGTTCAAGTAGGTATGTTTCGTAGTGATACTGGCCATATCGACTGCGAGGGGGTCATTGCTCCCTAACACATGATTTGCGCGGTACTTAGAAGCGCTCGAAGGATGGATGTGTGTGTGCGATACGTGCAGCCTTGAGCCTGGCGTCCGCGTCAATTCATCAATGAAATATCGTACTGCTACTAATGTTAAACTTGATCGAGTGAGAAGAATTACAGAAATGACTAACTTTTTTATTATTATCAGTACAGTAATTTAGATGTTAAAAAAGGAATCCAAATATTATTCCGAGAGCGAACCCTTTCGACTGCTGACGATGATAAAATCAGCGTGTATACTAAAAAATATGATTATTGAAACACAACGACATATATTTTTATCATTGTTAGGAGCCAATATGTTGAGTTACAAGTTGTAATCGAAGATTTTTCAGGTCATATAATTCAAATCACTTTTATTTTTTCATAACAGATATTTTTCTAAATTTTTAACTTAAATTTACATAATTTTTAATTTAAACTTAATCACACAGATAGTTAATCTCTGTTATGTTTTTGTACTCAATACGGACTATGTGAGAGAAAAAAATAGAGAAACTTTGTTATTATTTAAAAAAAATGTGCGGTCGGGGACCCCCAACCTGGGTTTGGGTTACGCTAAATAAAAAAAATGGAGACCATATTTTGGCTTCTGTAGACCACCCGGTGGGAACCACTGATAAGCGTAGCGTTACGATTTCTACTAAATCGAACTACCCGTAAGCCACGTTAGAGAACTTCGTTCCAAAAAAAAAACTATCATACTTACTTCATTCACACGCTCGTCTCGCGTCTCGTCTCACCACTCGTGGCTCGAGGCACAAGCGTCTGTTCACAGTCTAGTCTCGTAGGTACGTACCTCGTCTCGCCACTCGCACGTATGTGTGAATGGGGTATCGCAATTATTACTAATTGGCTACTAGTTTTATAAATGGCAACACATATGGTAGAAGTGTTTTGCTTGTTTTCTTGTACAATATTTTTTGAAAATAATTTCGTCCGTTCATGTTTAAAAAAATCAATCGTATAAAAAAAATCAAACACTCTAATAAATTGAAAAACTAAACAAATAGAACAACAGTAAAACATAATTCGATGCTTCTCAGGACGCTGGCTATTTTCTGGCCCAAAGAATAAGTATCGTCCTGTATCGCCATCCAACGTGGCAACACAGCCAGCATTCTGGGAACCTTCCCAGTCGGCAATGACGCTGACTGAGGACTTTTTAAACGATATTTTGTAATGTAAATATTTTCAGTAGGTATATAATTGTGTATTGTAATTCTTATACTAATTAATTAATCATAAGCTGACTTTAAATAAATTCGTCTATTAGCAATGTTAAAATGTCAAACTGGTTTTAGAACGTATTCAAAATTAACCAATCAGAATTAGCCAACACCGAGCCGGTCTAATGTCATCATTGGCATCATACGTGTATTTTTCCGGTCCTTGTCCTTTCCTCGTTCGTTCGATTCTCGAGTCAGCTTTACTTGGGCGGTGAGGAATCGCAGACGGTTCAGGAAAGAGTTGGCCAATATAAAATGATGGGATCACTAAAACTTGTATTGCTATTAGGCGTAATTTATTTATGTAAAGCTGCCGAAGAAGATGTCCTAGATCTAACAGATTCAGACTTTTCTACTGTATTAGCCCAACATGATACTGCTTTAGTCATGTTTTACGCACCATGGTAAGTCATTAACATTGGTACTTAAGTGTAAACTGATAAATGACTCCTAAACAAGGTCATTAATTGGTTTACGAATGTGTTTATCAAAAGGTGTGGGCATTGTAAGAGATTGAAACCGGAGTTTGCGTCGGCTGCCGGTATCCTGAAACACGATGACAATCCCGTGGCACTGGTGAAAGTGGACTGTACCGAAGGCGGCAAGAGCACGTGCGAACAGTTCTCAGTATCAGGATACCCCACATTGAAAATATTCAGAAATGGAGAAGTGTCACAAGAGTACAATGGCCCTAGAGAGTCAAGTAAGTTCAACAATGTCCTGCTTACCATTTAGAAATATTGCATATATTTAATTATTGTGTGAAGGTAGTTTTCAAAAAATGTCTAGAAATCTACTTCTCATTAATTTAAATATTTATCATTGGTATATTACCTCAATTAGGTACCCAAAAATAAGTTTTATCAAGCCTTTAACTACACTTGTATTTATAACTACCCTTTTAACAAACAACATCATAGTTGTAGCTTACCAAAATCTAATTTGAATTGCTGCTTTCCAATAAAGATACCTTTTTCCTCTATTCTAATGGCTCTATTGTCATGACAATACTATAAAGTATGAACTAATGATGTTAGTGTCTGTGGTTGTTTTTTAATAGAAAAAAAGCTCTCTGAAATTAAAAAAAATATCTAATCATCATGACTTCATTAGTATTTCTTACATAGGTAACTACTTGCATTAAAATGCAAGTGGAAAGATGTCACAGTAGTTTAAAAACTAACCTTTCTAAAGGACTTTCACCTTATAATATCATACTCACCTATTTTCTCGAAAGGGTACAGGCAGAAATTCACCCACTTTTAACTTTACTGTACTTGATAGGTGGCAAACCTATGGCCACTAATTATTTATATATGTTTCTTTTAACTAAGAATAATTCATTAAAATAATGAAACAAAAGCATTCACAATAAGCATTTATTAAAATATAAAATGAGCCCAAAAAGCTGCAATATATTTAGCTACTAATTTAAATGTCTAATATTGTTACAAAATTGTGGGTTTTAAAAAAAAAAGTCATGATATGTGTATGATGTACTAGTCTAAAATTAAGTATGCTGTTGGTATGAGAACTATGATCTAGTTCTCATAGCAATAGCTTTACTTAATTTTAAATAATTTTACATAATGAAACACAAAAACCATAGTGTTGTGCTGGACTCTAACCAATGACTGATCCCTTTCCAGAAGGAACGTTCTACCAACTGATCAATACACCGTAAGCCCAAGACATCTAATTTTGTGATCATATTCTCCCATACTTTATTGTATTTCCATGAGAATCAGGAAAAGTCCTATTGATATGACAGACATACATCACGCCTATATCCCTGAGGGGGTAGACAGAGGTGCATAACACCCACACTTTGCCAGTAATTTTGTTGGTCCCACATAATAGGTGCAACTTTATAAACAGACTAGCTGACCCGACAAACGTTGTTTTGCTTTAGGGGTGGACTACCCTTAACATTTAAGGGGATGAAAAATAGATGTTGTCCGATTCTCAGACCTACCCAATATGCACACAAAATTTCATGAGAATCGGTCATGTCGTTTCAGAGGAGTTTAACTACAAACACCGCGATACGAGAATTTTATATATTAGATAACTGACTTAGAACACCTCACAGATGGCATCGTCAAATACATGCGAGCCCAAGTTGGTCCGAGCTCCAAGGAGATTACATCCGTTGCTGACTATGAAGCGTTCCTGGCCAAGGACGAAGTGGTTGTAGTTGGCTTCTTTGAAAAGGAAACGGATCTCAAGGGTGACTTCTTGAAAGCTGCTGATAAACTGCGTGAAGAGGTTGTATTTGGACATACAAGCAATGAGGATGTTATTAAGAAGGCTGGATACAAGTAAGTAACTTTTAATTGTTTATCTTACCGATTTTTACATCAGTACAAAAGTGATACGTGGGAAATAAGGGAAGCCCAATTTCGAAGTACATAGTGTTAAGGGGTCCTAACAAAGACTCAGTCTGCAGTTTGCAATGCACCTACTAAAAGACTGATGAGTCTGGCAAATATAATGAAAGTCCTCAGAATAGACAATGCCTACCTATTCTGTCTACCTCTTTAATGAGAAAGATGTGACTTGTGTAATAGTTTTCCAGATCTAAGAGTCCCGGGGCATACTCAGAGATAGGAATAATGTAGCATTCAAAAATTCTTTCAAAATATTTAATATTGGTTGAATAATTTTCCTCTTTAAAATATCAGTAGGTACTAGACAAACATATTCATTCTTATTTAAATTATTATTGAAAAAATAAATAAGAAAATTAAAATTGGCATTTAAAAATTATTGTGTTCCACTGTTGGAACAACTGGTTATGTTTGTTTCTTTGTGTAGCTGTACATACAGACCACATGACATACATTACGTAATATATAACTAGTAAGTAGGTCTACATAATAATTACCACATAAACCTATTTTTTTAATCAATAACAGAGTTATGTGCATATTGTTGAAAAAAAAAACGTTACTTGACTACAAATAATACTGATAATGTTATCTGTACCTACAATACTATATAACATTATGAAAATATAACGCTTTAAGGGGTTGCTGATAGCAATTGCATAGCTGTAATGCTACTGCATAGCGTGTGAGAGAGATACGGGAAGTATGAGTGATAAGGACGAACTCATCTTTAATTAGTTGGAAGCGTTTTTGAGCTTTCAATTTTACACTCATAATTATCCACATGTATATCTGAACCATTCTGAAATCCAAAGAATACAGCAAAGCCATACCTATCACGGTAGGTACCTAATCTTTTCTTTCTTTGAAGTGGGCGTTACGAAAAATCTGAAATGTCTTGAAAAATTTTAAATAATAAGATGTTGCCCATTAACCGGAGTTGTGTTAAAAAATCAATGATTTCAAATTAAAAGTAATGAGTGTGCGGAAAATTGCATAAGCAGTGTGAAACTGACGCTAACGACCCTTATCCGTGACGCCAATATTGATGTACGATAAAAGGTTAAAAATCTCACGTCCTTATTATGATTAGCCTATTCCATGTATAGGCCTTATCAACTTATCACATTAACATTTTTATTTAATTCCGCGAGACCGCGACCGCTCCCATGTCCATTGCTGCGGGCGTCTCTGGTGACACTAGAAGGTATTTCCAGTGGCGCCCGGCTACACTAACGGTTTGAAAACACAGCGGAGGTTCAGCGAATTCGTCACAGACGCCCGGCTGATGCAAAGCGGTGAATCCGCTGCGCCCGCTGCTCCTCCGCTCCGGTTTCAAACCGTGTGTTTCCGTTTCAAACTAGTGTGATAGTGTCAACGTATGCACTTTTGTGGTAGATAACACTGCATTTGTTCTCGGATAACTTTCACGTCATTTTATTTATTACTAGCGGACGTCCGCGGTTTCGCCCGCGTGAAATAGTTATGGTTCTCAATTCCCGGAATAAAGCCTATATTACACGTTATTACATCAGCTATCTGGCAGTGAGAGACCCATTAAAATCGGTCCAGCCGTTACAGAGATTAGCGGCAACATACAGACAGACACAAAAAAAAAAATTGGATTTTTTATGTAAGTATCGTGTCTATCGTACCTATGCATTGAGTAAAAAGCTGGTTATTTGAAATTACACACTTCAATTTTATTTTTATGTATGGAGTATGGAATAGGTAGGTATGTTTAAAAAAATTAAAGTAACGAACCAATTAAATTACCTATTATAAAACAAGATCGCATCTGTCTTATCAATATCATAGAACTTACAATAAGAAATACCTAACTTACGTGTCCAACGATAATTCTGAAAGTTTGATAACCCTATGACCGCCACAATCACAAATAAAGTCAAGTGTCGATTGATGAATAATACGATGTATCAAATCGGTGACTTACTACGGTTATGTTGTTAGTGTACGATAGGGAGCGAGCTTTTTGCCGCATACCGGGAACTTATGTTTGCCTGAGTCTCATCGTTGTTCGGTAGCGTTCGGAGCGAGACAGACGGCCAAACACAAAACACTATGTATTACAATAATGAAGATAAAGTTTAAAATCATATGACACTGAAAAAGCTCGCCGCTGCGCTGCCATTTCGGTGTGATTTGAGCCTTACGTTAACTTCTCGAATCACATTAGAAGTAAAAGTAACTTTAAGTATTTCTTATCAACATCTCCACATCTCACGGTATAATTTTCGAAATTAAAATAAATTAAATTCGAAAATTTTACCTAGCCCGACCCCTTAGGTCAAAAGTTATAGGCCAAAACCTATGGTGTGGTGCGGCGCGAAGCACCGCACAAGACACCGTACTAGTTATTAAGAAATCGTCACTATTGCGATATGACGGACGCGTAATTTATCTTACCCTTCTATTATCTCCGGCGGAAGCACCGCACTTCGGCTACATGTGGACGTTGGTGAAGTGCTCAGAGTGGGCTAGTCAGCGTCGGGACCTTGTCGTGGGTCTGGGCGTAGATACTTTCTCATTGGAGACCACGCTTCGAGCCATGGTCTCCAACGGGAGTAGGTGGAACGTGACCGTGTCCTTCTGCGAGTAGGTCATGCTCGCGAAGGAGGCAGCCGTCAGGGAGAGGGAGCTTATCCTCCCTACTGAGTTCTGTAGTCTGAGTCAGCGGTCATAGCGCAGCAGACTCTTGTACGCTCAGGGCCATCGACCTCTATGATCGGGGTATGAGGACAGAAAGGTTGCAGGCAGATTTTTTAGATTATTTAGATTTAGATTCACTCACCGACGCGGGATAATACCCGACCCAACCGCCCGCGCCGGCTCCACTTGGGATTCTTCCGAGTATGTACCAGGGGCGCACGACAATGGACGTAGACGCAGCCGCGGAATAAAAAAATGAGAGAAACTGGGACATATGAAGTGAAAGTTTCTGAAGATGATTGCACGTTTCTTGCTCAAGCGTAAAGGCATCCTCTGCCAACTTCACATTATTTAAATGTGATGTAAGAAAGTACATTAATTTACCTAAATCCTTTTATTGTCGTCACACTACCGCATTGAGTTACACCGCTAATAAGTAAATGCTTCATAGAAGAGTCCACTGACTGACACGTTTTGATCCGTTGTGTCGCGGTTGTACATACGAGTACAAATCCCCGCGTCAAACCGCAGCGAACTTGATCGATTTTGCTGGAAATTTTTTCAGCTCATATTTCATCTTATCATGAAATACCTTTTTATTATTAATTTATGAGTATGTTTCTTTGTACAGGGACAACGTTGTACTATTCCGCCCCAAGCGCCTTCAGAACAAGTTCGAGGAGTCTTTTGTCGAATACAAGGGCACCGATGACTCGTATCCAATCAAGGCTTTCATCAAGGAAAATTCGTAAGTATTGAATTACTTTTCATTTTTAACTGCACTTCTGTTCGACTATTCGTCAAAGAAAGTCTCAGAAATTTGCAGATCGATCGATCAATACGTATGTATTTAGTTTTAATAAAGTAAGCTCAATAAATCGACAAATAAAAAAAACAATTTTTTTTTAGTGTTTATTTGTAAACTAAGCTATATGTAAGTAGTCTTTTTTTGTTATCATGTTTATCGTGGAGTAATAAATTATTTCTTTCTTTCTTTCTTTCTAGCCCAAGATTTATAATTTTTACGATTCATATTGTAAAAATACTTAAATCTTATCTACACTGCAATCTTAATATCGTATCTAATCTCAATGTAACATTTTCAGCCACGGTTTGGTCGGCATCCGTCAAAAGGACAACTTACAAGACTTCAACAACCCCCTGGTCGTCGTGTACTACGATGTCGACTATGTCAAGAACCCCAAGGGTACCAACTACTGGAGGAACAGAGTACTCAAGGTAAGTCCCCCTTATTTTAAACGTCAATATACCTTGACAGGAAGGGTCCGACGACACGGCGACGCTGTAATGGTCATCATTATCCACCAAGCCTTTTCTCAACCCAGTTGGGGTCGGCTTTCCAGTCTAACTGCGGTACAGTTGCACTTCAATATTTTCCGTGAAGCGACTGCCATCAGACCTCCACAACCCATGGGCTATATCGAAGCTCTGTACTTGTAATGACTGCCATAGATGTTCATATGACAACCGGGATAACTTGCTCTCCTAGGCACCCATTAGCTACAATATTAGAATAGATTACGGAAGTTTCCTTCTATTTAGTTTCAATAATAGATTTGTGTTATTTTCCTAAAATAATAAAAAAATCGATGGAAGTTCTACATGTTTATCCTTTCGTTGGTATCTACCCACAGGAAATACTTTTTTATTATTATGACTAGCGGATGCCCGCGATAAATGGTTTTATGATTCGCTATTCCCGCAGGAACACATTCCGGGGGTAAAAAGCCTACCCTATAATATACCTTATTCCATCAGCTGTCTGTCGATGAAAGTCTTGTTAAAATCGCTCCACTCGTTCCAGAGATTAGAGGGAACAAATTGTTGTGTTTCACGAAAATATTTACATGACTTTTTTTAATTAAATCACTGATTATATATGAGTTTATTTTAGACTAATTAACTCGAATGTGACTAAGATTAGATTATAAAGTACTTTCAGACTCATTAGTAACTGTAAAATAATAATTTTATTGTATATTTGCTGTACATACACAAGCTCATAGGTACTCTCCTACATATAATATTATAAACGCGAAAGTTTGTGAGTATGTAAGTATGTATGTGTGTATGTATGTATGTATGGATGGATGGATGGATGTTTGTTACTCTTTCACGTAAGAACTACTGACTGGATTTTAATGAAACTTTACAATAATATAGCTTATACATCAGAATAACACATAGGCTACAATTTATAAAGATATTGTCTTAATTGTTCAAAATATGACGCTGCGCGACGGGAACGGGAAAAAATCCAAATTACCACGCGGACGAAGTCGCGGGCGACCTCTAGTGTATTATATATGTAATGTTACACAATGATAACTATGTAAATTAAAATATAATTTATTACTATCTACAGGTAGCCAAAGAGCAAACAGAAGTGACATTCGCCGTTAGCGACAAGGATGACTTCACCCATGAACTGAACGAGTTTGGCATCGATTACGCGAAGGCTGACAAGCCCGTGGCCTCTGGACGCGATGCTGATGGAAATAAATTTGTTATGAGCACTGAGTTCAGGTATGCCAAATGAAGGATACATACTGTCACTGTCCCCGTAATATGGCAAGCTAGACTGACATACTGCCTCCGTAATATGGCAAGTTAGACTAAAATACTGCCTCCGTATGGCAAGCTAAACAGACATACTGCCTCCATAATATGGCAAGCAAGACAGATATACTGTCTCCGTAATATGGCAAGCTAGACTGACATACTGCCCCTGTAATATGGCAAGCTAGACTGCCCTCCTTTAGCAATTTTTCACCACTAGCATACTACGAGATTTTGCTAAAAAGACAGGGGTCATATATTATCTATGTTCTATATTCGATCGCATAATGAGGAGGTCAAAAATACTGCGTCATTGACACCAATCATACTCAAAATCCTCATATAATCTCTATATATTATATAAAAATGAATCCCTATTTCCCTTGGTCACGCCATCACGTGTGAACGGCTGGACCGATTTCGCTTATTCTTTTTTTGTTGTGTTCGTAATTATCAGAAGGATCTTATGGAAGAAAAAAAAAGTTATGCAGAACATTAGAAAAATTAATGCGGTACGAAGTTCGCCGGGACAGCTTGTTAATTAATATTTCGAGGAGTGCGACCACAGATACCGTGATTTACTATTAAAAACTTTTTATAGTGTATTGGTAAAAAGTTTGTGGTTTATTTCTAATGAACGATCATAATATGTCATTTTTGACATTTATTTCAAAGACAGCTTCCTTATAAACGACTAAATTTATATTTTTTTATATTTATTATAGTTATACATTTTATACATTAGCAAGTTGCTGCAAGAGCACAGAGAGCCGAAGGAAATAAATTAAAAATATACTTATTGAAATAGATTTTAACCATACATAACCTACTCACATAAATTATTCGAACTAGTATTTCTATTACTATTAACGATGTTTATATTAGATATCTTTACGGACACTTTCTCCACTGGGTATATAGTTAACGTGTTAATGTATGACTAGTTGAGCCTCGCGTCTAGGCTCGCAGCCCTAACTGCGAAGTATAATCAGATCTAACCAGCTCTAGCATATAAGCTATAGCATACAATAATAATAACACATTTACAAACAAATTTTACTTCAACTTTACCATAGCTAGTATCTATAAACTGTGATAGATGGCGCCTGGCGTTTTGACCAAAGGCCAGGAGTACCCAGAACCGGAGTGTGTGCATGAAGATAGTTATGAAAGTGGAAGAAGCGAAAGATGTATGCCAGGATCGTAGCTAGTGGAATTCCATAGTCTCTGCCTACCTCCATGGGAAAGAGGCGTGACCATAATGTATGTAGATAGCGTCTCTGCAAATAGCGACGCCTTTTGTCGCGATCTATTATCAGTTAATATGAATGCAAATTTCCATCTTTGATCGCCAGTTGGTCGAGCATTCCTCTTGGAAACAATACGATTTCAATTGGATACAATGTTAATACAGATTGTCTTGTTTCCTTTCAGCATTGAAAACCTGTCAACGTTCACAAAAGATCTGCTGGATGGTAAACTCGAGGCATTCGTCAAGTCTGAGACAATCCCGGCTAACAACGAAGGACCAGTCAAAGTTGCAGTCGGCAAGAACTTCAAGCAGTTGGTAACTGACAGTGGACGCGATGCACTAATCGAGTTCTACGCTCCCTGGTGTGGACATTGTCAGAAATTGGCTCCTATTTGGGAGGAATTGGGTGATAAGGTATGTTTCAAGGATTCTAGCACTTATTTCTATTTCATGGTGCGGCCATATGTTGTTGTTGCCGTTAATATTTCCCTAGTGGCCACACGCTTTACCTGTCCTATTTTTAGTTGTAGCTTAAAATGTTTTCGGAAATAGTGCAACTTTGTTTATGACTAATACTGCTTCGAGCGCAAGTCTTAGCTTATCACGTACGAGTAGTACTTTAGTCGCCATTCGTCGAGTCGTATGGCCGCAGGGTCATAGGACTATGCTCAGACTGCAGAGATGCATCATGGTTGTTGGAACTTTAGTACCCTTATATTACCATGGGACTATTTTATCATCCATTGAACCTTTTCCCAACCCAGCTGGGTTCGGCTCGGGTTTCCCAGGGCCTATTTACTTAACCATAATTTATTTTATTCAAACAGCTGAAGGGCGAGCCTGTAGACATTGTGAAGTTGGACGCCACAGCAAACGATTGGCCCAAATCAGAGTATGATGTGTCCGGATTCCCAACTATCTTCTGGAAGTATGCAGACCAGAGCAAGAAACCTGTCAGATACAATGTGAGTACATAATGGAAGTAACGCAACTTGACTTGAATCTATTTGTTTTTAACTTCCAAAAAGGAGGAGGTTCTCAATTTAACTGGATGAACCGATATTAAACTTTTTTTTTTGTAGGCTCGTACTTTCCCTGTGTTGGTTGCATTGCAATTTGGTCCCAATTTATTTATTAAATTTTTTAATTAATAAGGCTTTATGCACAAACAAATGTACCAACTCGGACTTAATGCCGGAGGCATTTTCTACCAGTCAACTTTAGGGTGATGCAGAGAATGTACTGGGTAGGTGCATACACGGTATACTTAATCATACATACTATCTGAAATACTTAAAAAAAAATACATACCATCAATAAACTACATAGATAATTATATACATATATAATACTTACATATACATACATACATAAAGCAATTATACTAAACAATAAGGATACTTCCAATGCTACTGCGACAGCTCTGTCAGTAGCTTGAGATAGTGGTGGCAAACTTTTTTCTTAAACTATATCGGGTAGTGGACATGCTAATATCCAGAGGAAGGGCATTCCAAAGAAGGACAGACTGAACAAAGTACGAAGAGTGGACAAGACTAGATGTATGACTAGGGCACAAAAGAAGCTGATTATCAGCAGACCGCAAATTGCAACTGTAATTGGCGCACAAATTTTAAGAGCTTTCGGTATTTTAAGAGGTTTGGTTTAGTAAAATGATTAATATACAAAACTTTTTAAAGTTTTAATAACAATTTGTAAAATACTTTAAAAGGGGTAGGCAAATGTGCATTACACACCCACAATTTGCCAGTATTTTTAGTCCCACGCAATGGGGGTTATGTCCAAAATGGCCCGAGTAAATTTAATAAAAACAAGCAGCTAAATGGTAATTTAGAAAAAAAAATTGAAACCCGTTGCCTTGCGATGAAATGTGGATGAAAGACGACAAAATGTTACGTGCCAGCCGCTGTGGCACAGCCTATTAAAGTCCTGGGCGTCTCGACTTTACTCACAACACTTCTGATGAAAAAGTGTATAACAAACCAGTAAGCTCTCTGGTTTGGGCAATAATTATTCTAATTTATGTTTGCAGTTTGATGAGGTATGTGTTAGTAGCTAATTATATCACAGGAATAAATAACATGTCTTACATACATATCTATGCTAATATTCTAAAGCTGAAGATGATAAAGCTTTGCTTAGTTAGAGACTAGATGACATTTATTTTTATTATTTATAAACTGGAAAACAAATCATTTTGTTTACATAGACAACGCTCTAGTGATTTCAATTCACAGCTGTATTACGTGCGCTATATGACGGCACCGCTATCCTAGGAAACCTTTATTTAAGCATAGTAAAGGGTCCCTTAGACTAACAATCCGCGCGCCGTATGATATCCGCTTGGCGGTTGATAAGGTCGAATTATACTATGGAATAACGAATCATTTTGTTTACATAGACAACGCTCTAGTG
This sequence comes from Nudaria mundana, assembly GCA_963556515.1. Classification (NCBI taxonomy): domain Eukaryota; kingdom Metazoa; phylum Arthropoda; class Insecta; order Lepidoptera; family Erebidae; genus Nudaria; species Nudaria mundana. The sequence continues at coordinate 4,948,761 of OY748287.1, read as the reverse complement.
ACGTCAATTCACAGCTGTATTACGGGCGCTATATGACGGCACCGCTATCCTAGGAAACCTTTATTTAAGCATAGTAAAGGGTCCCTTAGACTAACAATCCGCGCGCCGTATGATATCCGCTTGGCGGTTGATAAGGTCGAATTATACTATGGAATAACGAATCATTTTGTTTACATAGACAACGCTCTAGTGACGTCAATTCACAGCTGTATTACGGGCGCTATATGACGGCACCGCTATCCTAGGAAACCTTTATTTAAGCATAGTAAAGGGTCCCTTAGACTAACAATCCGCGCGCCGTATGATATCCGCTTGGCGGTTGATAAGGTCGAATTATACTATGGAATAACGAATCATTTTGTTTACATAGACAACGCTCTAGTGACGTCAATTCACAGCTGTATTACGGGCGCTATATGACGGCACCGCTATCCTAGGAAACCTTTATTTAAGCATAGTAAAGGGTCCCTTAGACTAACAATCCGCGCGCCGTATGATATCCGCTTGGCGGTTGATAAGGTCGAATTATACTATGGAATAACGAATCATTTTGTTTACATAGACAACGCTCTAGTGACGTCAATTCACAGCTGTATTACGGGCGCTATATGACGGCACCGCTATCCTAGGAAACCTTTATTTAAGCATAGTAAAGGGTCCCTTAGACTAACAATCCGCGCGCCGTATGATATCCGCTTGGCGGTTGATAAGGTCGAATTATACTATGGAATAACGAATCATTTTGTTTACATAGACAACGCTCTAGTGACGTCAATTCACAGCTGTATTACGGGCGCTATATGACGGCACCGCTATCCTAGGAAACCTTTATTTAAGCATAGTAAAGGGTCCCTTAGACTAACAATCCGCGCGCCGTATGATATCCGCTTGGCGGTTGATAAGGTCGAATTATACTATGGAATAACGAATCATTTTGTTTACATAGACAACGCTCTAGTGACGTCAATTCACAGCTGTATTACGGGCGCTATATGACGGCACCGCTATCCTAGGAAACCTTTATTTAAGCATAGTAAAGGGTCCCTTAGACTAACAATCCGCGCGCCGTATGATATCCGCTTGGCGGTTGATAAGGTCGAATTATACTATGGAATAACGAATCATTTTGTTTACATAAACAACGCTCTAGTGACGTCAATTCACAGCTGTATTACGGGCGCTATATGACGGCACCGCTATCCTAGGAAACCTTTATTTAAGCATAGTAAAGGGTCCCTTAGACTAACAATCCGCGCGCCGTATGATATCCGCTTGGCGGTTGATAAGGTCGAATTATACTATGGAATAACGAATCATTTTGTTTACATAGACAACGCTCTAGTGACGTCAATTCACAGCTGTATTACGGCGCTATATGACGGCACCGCTAACCTAGGAAACCTTTATTTAAGCATAGTAAAGGGTCCCTTAGACTAACAATCCGCGCGCCGTATGATATCCGCTTGGCGGTTGATAAGGTCGAATTATACTATGGAATAACGAATCATTTTGTTTACATAGACAACGCTCTAGTGACGTCAATTCACAGCTGTATTACGGGCGCTATATGACGGCACCGCTATCCTAGGAAACCTTTATTTAAGCATAGTAAAGGGTCCCTTAGACTAACAATCCGCGCGCCGTATGATATCCGCTTGGCGGTTGATAAGGTCGAATTATACTATGGAATAACGAATCATTTTGTTTACATAGACAACGCTCTAGTGACGTCAATTCACAGCTGTATTACGGGCGCTATATGACGGCACCGCTATCCTAGGAAACCTTTATTTAAGCATAGTAAACGGTCCCTTAGACTAACAATCCGCGCGCCGTATGATATCCGCTTGGCGGTTGATAAGGTCGAATTATACTATGGAATAACGAATCATTTTGTTTACATAGACAACGCTCTAGTGACGTCAATTCACAGCTGTATTACGGGCGCTATATGACGGCACCGCTATCCTAGGAAACCTTTATTTAAGCATAGTAAACGGTCCCTTAGACTAACAATCCGCGCGCCGTATGATATCCGCTTGGCGGTTGATAAGGTCGAATTATACTATGGAATAACGAATCATTTTGTTTACATAGACAACGCTCTAGTGACGTCAATTCACAGCTGTATTACGGGCGCTATATGACGGCACCGCTATCCTAGGAAACCTTTATTTAAGCATAGTAAAGGGTCCCTTAGACTAACAATCCGCGCGCCGTATGATATCCGCTTGGCGGTTGATAAGGTCGAATTATACTATGGAATAACGAATCATTTTGTTTACATAGACAACGCTCTAGTGACGTCAATTCACAGCTGTATTACGGGCGCTATATGACGGCACCGCTATAATAGGAAACCTTTATTTAAGCATAGTAAACGGTCCCTTAAACTAACAATCCGCGCGCCGTATGATATCCGCTTGGCGGTTGATAAGGTCGAATTATACTATGGAATAACGAATCATTTTGTTTACATAGACAACGCTCTAGTGATGTCAATTCACAGCTGTATTACGGGCGCTATATGACGGCACCGCTATCCTAGGCAACCTTTATTTAAGCATAGTAAGGGGTCCAGTCCGCGCGCCGTATGATATCCGCTTGGCGGTTAATAAGGTCTATGGAATAAAAAGCTTTAACTAACTGACAAGCAGATATCCTACGTCAAACAGACGGACTGTCAGTCTATGAAGCCCTTAAGCAGCCCACATACAGATAGATAGCCTGCAGGCTCAGATCGTTCAGCTGGCATTTTTTGTTCGATTTTCAACCTTATCGACTAGCGTTGGTAGTCAACTTTAAACCTAATCGACCGTCTGAACGATATGAGAGTGCTGGCGGACTGGACTGGTGTTGTGTAGGCCCCTTAAGAGTCCGTATGCAGAATCGAAACGGGCGGAATTAGGTATTTGACACATTTTGTGCGTGAGTCCGGAGTTACCGATGGTGGTCAGCCAGTAGGTACGGCGATTACATGGTTTTGATCTTTTGTTTTTCATTTTATAATAATAGTGTCTTGTGTGGGGGAGGTGAAAAGAGGGCTAGGAGGGGGGGGTTTCTCCCCTTAAATTCAAGAAAAGACCCTCTATACTCGTATGATCCCGTAATCAAAACTCCTCTACCTTTCCTCTGTCGTTGCACTCTCAAAGGGGGGGGTGAGGGCTAATTTTTTTTCCTAATCAAAATCATTTGACCTCCTCTATACAAAGGGGCTCTACCAACATATTTAGGGCCCCAGCGAACTCATCTGCTAGTGGCGCACCTGCTAATCAACGGACGAGGCTCGTTAATTTACGGTACCTATGAAGTGGCTTCGGTCCCTACGTGGGTACCGGGTGTTGGTCCGGGGGGTGCCACCGTGCAACTGTGCTAAAGCCCCACAAGTAGCCCAGCCCTGGTTGCGTAAGGGGTTCAACAGCTGCACCGCCGGGCCCGGGGCCATGTATGGTGCAGCAGGCATGGAACCAGTGGGGGCAAAGCGGAGTCTAGTGTGGGTGGTGTGGGTCGATTCGCTGGCCAGGGAGACCCTTAGCAACGGTGTTGCCGCGGCCGCCCGCAACACAGTCATGGGGCCTGCCTGGGACCAACCACACCAGGAGGCTGCCCCACATGTTCTCGCGCATAATCCTGATGTGGGCTCGCCGCTCTGGGTGGTAACCGGTGTGGGATAGCGGCGGCCTTGCACCAGGGGGGTTTGGTAGCCCTTCCGTCCGGCGGGTCGGCTCCAACCTAACCACAGGGTTCCAGACGAAGTTAGCCCCTGCGCTTTGTCACTTATTACTGCTGCACCAAATGTCGCCCTGTCTTCACGCTTCTTCTTCAAATTTATAATGGCAGTGCAACAGAAATAAGTAAACGTTCCACAGCGGCCCCAGGAAACCCCACAGCTTCACTTTTCGAGGTGGAGTTCACCAACATCCGTGGACTCCATGCGAACCTCGATGCCGTCCACCATACCTTGAGACGGCTCGGCCCGCTGTGACGTTTCTCACGGAGACACAAATACGCCGCCCTGACAACACGCCTTACCTGTGTTGCCCCGGTTATGTATATATGTATCGAGGAACAATACCGGAGCGCCGCAGGGGTCCGTGCTGTCACCAACTCTTCCTTCTGCAAATCCATGATATGCTATCCCTCGGGAACATTCATTGTTATGCAGATGACAGCACATTGCAGGCGTGTGCATTTACAGCGAAGAAATCCCCTTTCCTTCCCCTACCGTCTCTTCAGAATGCATTATTACCAATGAAGGGCAACCTTGAGATCCTTGACATAGACGTTCGTCAAGAGCTCAATAATAAAAACTACATCGAAAGATGTATAGGGCTAGCTTCGTGGAAACTAGGAATACTGAATAAGGTAAAGCGATTCTTTACACTGCATCAGAGGTGTCTGCTGTACAAGACGCAGATTGGACCCTGCGTCGAATACTGCTCTCACTTCCGGGACGGCTCCGCGAAGTATTTGCTGGACGCTCTCGACGCTATGCAGCGTCGAGCTATCCGTATTATAGATTGTCCGGAGGTAACGGGAAGCTTTGAGCCGCTAGTTCACCGCCGAATAATAGCTTCCTTGGCCGCATTTTACCGTATTTACCACGGCGAGCATTCTGAAGAGCTCTTCAATCTGATCCCATCTTCCTTCCGATCCCGAACAACGCGTGCCGGGCAGAGATGCCACTCCCACACAGTAGGTACAGGTTCGCGAGAACCGAACGTTTTAAACGTTCGTTTCTGTGCGGAACGATACTGGCCTGGAACGCCCTGCCTGTGCACGTGTTTCCTCCCACATATAATCCTGGGTTCAGTAGGTCGTCAAGTTGAGGGCCACTCTCTATAGTATAGTGTGCTGTGAGTGACCCACAATCGCTTGACGTCGTCACGACTTACTACCAGGCGGGTGGCGTCAAATTGGCGAACCCAATACAAAAAAATAAAATAAAAAACTACCTCTATAAAATTATTACTCATTTTGACTCTACTCGGGAGCCCACCTTGGGGGACTGGAGGGCAAATCTCAAAAACTCGGAATTTTCCCTAGGTCCCCGAACCCCCTTTACATTTCTGCAAAAAAAACATAGATACCTTCCCCTCCACCATCAAGGAGAACAATAAAATTGTGTCAGTGAGTGAGTGAGTAATCCAGCTTTATAAAATATAACAGCTTTTTTTAACAAAAATAATGATAAATACATTCTACATAATCACTTGTTGTATTTAAAAAGAAACCTAATCATCACAAAATAATAACTAATATTACCAAAGTATCAAAATCTCACGCCACGCTATATTCGTCTGTAGACGGCGTCGAATTTTGGCGCGCAGAGCGACACGTCCTCTCCCTGTAAGCGCTTGGCGCGGACTGTTTACTTGAGGCATGCGTCGAGTATTATAAAGCGAAATTTAGGTGTTTTTAAAAGATTATTTACAGCCTATTTTTTATTATTTAGCTTTCTTTTTTTTTGGAAATGGATTGATTTTGAACCAAGGTTTATTTATGTTGTTTTAATTTTATGAACGAGAGTTTTATGTAGCCGAAATAAGAACCAATTCATTGCCCATTTTCTCTAAAATTTGACTAACTTAAATATTTGTTTACTCAATTTTTTTTTATGAAAGTGATAAAAAGTAATCCATACATTTGATAGATGACTTTTACAAGAATACACTGTATTTTTGTAATACTTTTTAGACGTCAAAACGACTAGTGAATTTGTGATATTCTAGACCTCTTCCAGCAAAAGATACGAAAAACTACCGATTGTTTTAGGTCGATTAATCAAAATTTAATGCCAAAAATAAGAAAGTAGCTCACTTATTAGATCATTATTGAAATGATATTTCATGTTGTGCATTAAAACTTATAAAAATACAGTATTTTCAGTGTAAAAACACGTCTGTAAAATCAGCGAAAACGGTAAAATTTAATAGGACTCTTAAAACGCTTCAAAGACTGTAACTTTACGTCAAAAAGTTGTTTTTTAATTACAGGGTGGTCGCGCTCTTGAAGATTTCGTCAAATACGTAGCGCAACAAGCGTCTACAGAGTTGAGCGGCTGGGACAGGAAAGGCAATCCCAAGAAGGAGGAGTTGTAAACACTAACTCATGTAAAACATTTCCAGTGAGAGATCTGTGTGTGAGCGACGTGTGCGTGTGTGCGTGCTTGTGGCGACGATACTTGAGGCCCCCACTGACTATGCGTCCATCTATCCAAATGGAGTGGACGTCTTATAAAATGACAGCCAGATCTTCATGGACGTCCAATTGTGATTTGTATTGAGATCAATGTGTCGAGTCCAAAAGTCGATTCAATTAGTGGTGTAGTCAGTGGGAGCCTTTACATCTGACATTGACTTTGATATAAACTTCAAGCCGCCATTTTTCTTTAACGCTTGTCATTGGCGTTGGCGGCAAATATTCTGCGTCAGAGTTCACATTTCACTTTTATTTTCTTATTTAAAGTGAGTCACCACTTCTCATAAATCTAACTTAGATTTGTTTATATACAGTAATTTTGAATGCATTTCTTTATTATAATGTTGGTGGAATAACTAATAAATTAGGTTGTATTTATATTTTATTTGTTTCATTAAAACCCATTTTACGTGTCGTGCTAAGAGGCAGCTGCTGAAAGAGGGATAAGGCTCTGGCAAATATACACCAAAGTTATTACATAGATCCTACAAAGTGACCAAAATGGCCGTATTAAGTAAGGTTGATTTACATATTATATCAGTGAAGCCTACTGTGCGGGAGACTTCACTAAAGTGTGAATCAACCTTATAACAATAATATGACTACCACTACAGCCTTGGTCTTAGACTAGTCACATTTAGACAGCTAAATAGATGTGGGCACTTTTTACCAACCAATCAGCACCACTTGCAGATGAGGTTGCACACAAAACATAAAACAATATGGTACTACATTATATATTCTCCTCTTTCCACCTCTCTATCCATTCAACAATAGTGTCTATATTCTTATACAGGTGTTCCTCTGAAGCATTCTCAAGTTCCACAATTATTTCTGGTTTGTATGATGATTTCGCTTCTTCCAATAAAGTTTCAAAAATCTCACATTGTATATTGTCATCCAGCTTTTTGCCTGTGTATCCTCTGTAAACAAAAGACATATAAAACAATCATACCTTTATGTATATGAATTATCTGTTACTGATTTCAATAAGAGGGACTTTGTACTTGTAGAACAGGCTGTTTTCCGCAATTCCACAACTAGGATGCGGGTGCGTGCAATAAGAGGGAACCCATTGATTTTACTTGGACTATTATAAAGCCTTTGACAAAGTCCTGATCAGAAGACTTCTACTCAAATGGAACATGTGAGAACCCATGGAAAGCAAAGAGAATACAATACTACATGGAAAGTGGCCAATGAGGATTGAGACGATTCTGCAGCAACAGATCTTTGTATGTGTGTTGGGCAAACCTCATAATTGCACAATTACCAGTGTTCGTCAGGATGGCGGGTGGAGAGGCATGAAATCGAATGAAACATGCTCTATTATTTAATACTGTTTTAGTAGCTAAGCAAAAATATTTAGTAGTATTACCAATACGATATGAAACGAAAAACAAATTCCGCCGCCAAACTGATGTCTGGTTGGCGGGTGGTAATTAAATGGCGTAAAATGCTTTAGATTTTTATATGTCATATTTTAGTAGTCTATTGGTAGGTAAATAAAATAACATTAAATCTTATCTACGTGCTAACAGTTTACAAATTAAAGGCATCACTTTGTATCGAGTACGCCTACTATTACGCGTATATTATCATGTTATTATGTTACTTATGAGTGTCATTGTTATTAGTCTGGAGGAGTATTTATATTGTATGTTAATGTTGATAAACACTAATCCCTACTAATATTATAAATGTGAAAGTAACTCTGTCTGTCTGTCCGTTACGCTTTCACGCGTAAACGGCTGGAGCGATTGAGATGAAATTTGGTATAGAGGATAATTTGAGGCCCTGGGAAGGACATAGGCTACTTTTTAACCGACTGCGTAAAAGGAGGGTTATGATTTTACGCGATAACGACTTCTACGCGGTCGAAGCCGCGGGGAACAGCTAGTATAAAATATAATAATTTTAATAATGATTTTAATAAAACAATGTTAATTAATTTGAAGGAATGTTTATTGTGTACTACATATTTAGAAGAAGCTATACCAGATATCATCTCAATCGCTCCAGCCGTTTAGGCGTGAAAGCGTAACAGACAGACGGACAGAGTTACTTTCATATTTATAATATTAGTAGGGATTAGTGTTTATCAACGCTAACATACAATATAAATACTCCTCCAGACTAATAACAATGACACTCATAAGTAACATTGCTGTGATAATATGCGTAGGCGTACTCGATACAAAGTGATGCCTTTAATTTGTAAACTGTTAGCACGTAGATAAGATTTAATGTTATTTTATTTACCTACCAATAGACTACTAAAATCTGACATATAAAAATCTAAAGCATTTTACGTCATTTAATTACCACCCGCCAACCAGACATCATCTTGGTGGCGGAATTTGTTTTTCGTTTCATATCGTATTGGTAATACTACTAAATATTTTTGCTTAGCTACTAAAACAGTATTAAATAATAGAGCATGTTTCATTCGATTTCATGACTTCCCACCCGCCATCCTGACGAACACAATTACCAGCAGGTGTCCTGGGCTCACTTTAGTATGTATACACTTTTGATCTACCGAAATGCTTGGAATGTGTGATGTTAGTGTATTTGCTGATTGGGTATACTAAAGTATTTACTAATCAATTTCTTGATCAATTGGTTAGTAAATAAATTATACTATAATATTATTATTTTATCTGTTCCCAAATAAATATAAACCTCTTCAATTTAGGAAAACAGGAACAAACAGAAATATAAGGACAGTTCTGCTAAGAGAGAAATAGTATAAAAATATTCACCTTGCACTTAGTCTGTCAAATAATACAGTATTGTTGGTTCTAATTACAAATACTCCATCAAACCATCGTTCCGGGAAGAATTCACAGCCGTGATAGTCCACTATATTGCCTCCTTTTGCCATCATACCTTCCATGATATCCAGTAACTGGAATTGATGAAGGAAAATGTAAAGTTTAGCATAAAATCATCACATATTTATCACCAAGAGCATAGACAGAGACGCTTACACTAACTTGTAGGTCCCACCGAGTCCCACGTAATAGGGAGGCCAGCCTATTACTGTTTTCTGGCTTATAATATATGAGATACTAGTCTATCGTCTATCAACAGGTGCACTGCTCGCCCTGCAGAGATTGAAAAGATATTTTATTCATTTCTTTCATTCACTATCGTCCAGCTTGTCTGCAAATGATTGCTTTTACCAATAAGACGTATAAAGCTTACCTTATCTTCATTTAAGAAAGGACACTGGTAATCAGGATCATATTCATCTAAACAATTGTGTTCCTCAGCTAGTTGCGAAACTTCTCTCCATGTGTATTTTGTTCTCTCCGCAAGTAGTTTTGAAATAGTCGACTTGCCAACCCCCGGGGTACCTGTGAGGATATAAAGGTTTTACTTAACACGTATGTTTTCAATGTAATATAGCAACTTGATGTCATAGGAATATAAGATTTACATGAACGCCAAACCCCAAGATCAAGACCACATTTGTTTTATAATTTACCTGTCAGAAGTATATTAGGCACCACTCTCTTTGCCATTCTCTCAGAATTGGTTCAATTCAATACACAATAAATTTATTAGCAAAAGGATTTAAGAATTTGAAACGATCATCAAATTATTCAAAACGAAAGTGAGGGACCCGGGGGCCGGGAGGTTATTTGAGTCTTGTGTCAATTGTGTGAAACTTGACTTGACAATAATGACAGTTCACATTAATTACTTCCAGAACAGCTGTTACCTTCTCCACCCCTATATACGTACGGAATAGTACCTAATCAATCTTATTCTCATTCCGTGGGGATTACGTATTGGTATGGTACCTATAGCTCTCCATTTTATTACACACAGACAGAGCCTCAATAATTAAGTTTGGTCGCATCCACTTTATTTTGAACAAACTTCAAACAGGATGGAAAACTTGAGATTTATAAAAGAGGTATTTTTTGTTAAATATACGTTTTGTTGTTCCCTTGATATTTTTCTTTTCATTTCTCTTGATTTTTTTCTTGATATTTTTTTAATTTTGGCTAAATAATGAAATCTGTTATGTCAACCTGTCAACGTCAGTCAGATCCAGATCTGAATAATAGCAATGGTACATATTTGGACGATATTATACTAAAAACCTCATTGACATTGCATTTACTGCGTTATTTTATAATGCGTATTCGCCGACCTAAATCAATAACAAGAGGTCAGTTTGTTCTAGTGACTACACTGGGTGTTATTAGCGGGGTATACATTTGGAGACCGCTCTTTGACGATTATTTTCTCAAGAAGAACACTGTTACGACACCAGTAACTCCAGCAGAATAATGGATCGACTTTCACAGTGGTTTAGAACTTCAAGTCCGCTTGTGAAAACGTTGATGGCTGTGTCTATTACATCAATTGCAGTAGTTATACACAGAACACTTTATGCACCTCATGTGAGGAAGCAAAGGTATCTACAAGCCGAAGAATGGGCAAATACTATCATAGAGGCGGAAGAACGAGGCGAATCAACCAATATATCATACTAGCACATTATTGTAAATAATACCATAATGTAAAATACAGCTTTACCTATTTGTTATTCTTAGGTTATAGTAAATATAGAAGTTTAATGAATATTTTGCCTGCCAGGCATTGTATAGATTACACATACACAACCCACATCTAACAAGGGCAATATGAGCTTAGCTTTATAATGGACTGACTGCAATCTATTTAGTGAGTGAAGTTGCTCTATGTTGTCAGTATTCTATGTACCTGTGTAGAAATTTTGTGTTGTCTATCTGTGTACCACTCTCATTGAAGAACCTGAAGAGAATAATTGTATTAACGCCTCACAGGGTTGTACCTCATCTCATTGGACTAATTTGGGGTTAAGGGTGCTAAGGGGCACCATCAACATCTCAGGGTCCATAATATTAGAAGTCATCCTCTGATGGTGGTGTATAGTTAGTATGAAGTCAAGGTTTTAGACTATGAGGGTTCTATGTAGTTAGATAAGCTTGTATGAGTTGTACGGACATGTAGTTTGCTAACAAAGACTAAAATAGTTCATGGGATAGTTAACTACTTAAGGGCACCTCACTCCGGGTGCCATTGGAAATTCTCTGTGTGCTCACCTGAGGTGCTCGGCAATGGAGGTAGGAGCGGCCGCGGAATTAAAAAAGAAAAAAGGGCACCTCACAAACATTCAGTATTATCTAGCTATTAAGAACTCCGTGATGACATTAATGCCTTGAACCAGGGGCGCTCGGAATAGGGAATAGTACCACCTACCTAAGTCCTAATCCAAATCGTGTTTCATCAACAATGGGTCAAGGTGCAATGATCTAGGTGCCCACCCTTAAGTCAAGTCAGATATACCATTTTCCACACAACTGACCGTACCTACTGCATGCAATATTTATCATGTCCAAAAAAAAATGTACAGATTGGAATTTCTTTTGTTTACCTGTCTCAATTCTCACACCAACACATTAGGTAGGTACTCAGGAAATAGTCTATCTATGTGCTAATTTTTATCCAAATCCGTTCAACAGTTTACACTTGGTTAAGTAAACAACACTGCTACCCAATCTACACACTTTAAGGGCAAGGGCTCTTTTAGACGTTTCATATAAGTACAACATACCGGCGAAGGGTGGTCGCAGTGCATTCGGCGCAATTTGTTCGACGGACCTGTTTCTGTTGCGTGTAAAAGCATTAATTATTTGCCATACACCACCGGTGAATCCGGTGAAAACAATGGTTCATTTGTCCGTAGAAAAATACGCACGTCTAAAGGTCGATTCACACATATCAGTGAAGCCTCCGGCACAGTTCTGTATATGATTAAGGTCTATCCGCACACAACAGTGCCAGGACAGTGCTGACACGTGGCGATCAGTAACGTATCCATCAGTGTCAGTGAAAAATGATATTGTAGCATACATTTTGTTCAACGCTATTCGTACTCGTCAGTGACAGTGACGTTCAGTGATGTCAGTACTGCGCCGACGCTCGCCGTGATCCGACGTGAATTTCTGGCGGACAATATTTTGCCTGACACGGTCGCAGTATTCCAAGATGGACGACGAAAAGTTGATTGAATTGGTCCGTGTACATCCTGCAATTTATGACCTTTCATATAGAAAATACATGGACAATAATTTTAAAGTTAACATATGGAATACTATTGGGCTACAATTGGGCGTAAGCGGTATGTACCTTCCTATTTATTTTTTGTTTTTAAGTATAGTTTGAGGAAGTTTTATATACATGTAAAAATAGGACTGAAAATAAAAGAAAAATATGTATTTTATACGATTTGTATTTATCCTTATTAATATTATAAATACGAAAGTACTCTGTCTGTCTGTCTGTCGTGTGTACAAAAAATAAAATCAATCAAATAAACAGGTTATACTAGGCGAATTCGAAGTATTAATTTAATTATATTCTTGTCTCTTGACCATCTAACCATCCTGGTTCAGCGTTGAAGTAGTTTTTAAATACTTCTCTGGTCATGAAAGCTTCATTTGTGGCATTTCCACCCTGTAAAGGGAGATGGCGAAGTATATCTCTACTATCATTTGCCTCTTGTCCATTTCAGATTTCATGTGAGTATGTATCATTGACATGTTTCTTTATAAAATTATGTAGGATTAATGTTGATAGTATCATGTTGTCTACATTTTCTGGCTTAGCTTGAATTGCTCTAAAATATATCCTAAATTTTTGAGCCAGTAATCCAAAGGCATTCTCTACGACTCTTCTGCCTCGAGATAAACGATAATTAAATATCTTTTTAGATACATCCAAATTTCTTCCTGGATAGGGTCGCATTAAATAGGGTTTTAATGGGAATGCCTCATCTGCGAGAATTACATAGTGAGTTTGTGTATCTGTGCCTGGTAATGGTGCATCTGTTGGTACAGATAAAGTACCTCGTTCCAATGCCTTGCCTAAATTGCTATTTGCAAATATGCCACCATCACTGTTCTTACCATACGAACCCACACTGATAGCAATAAAATTGTAACGAGCATCTACGAGTGCTAACAAGACGATTGAAAAGGTTTTCTTGTAATTAAAGAACATGGAGCCGCTATTGGCAGGGGCCTGTATAGTAACATGTTTTCCATCTAATGCTCCCAAACAATTAGGAAAATTCCAGTTAGTATAAAAGTCATTAGCAATGGATAGCCACATCTCTGTTGTTGGTCTTGGTAACATTTCTTCCATTAAAGTCTCCACTATTGTTTTGCAGGTTTCATTAACGATTTCATGTACTGTGGTGTGTCCTAAACGGAAACTGAATGATATTGTTTTAAATGAGTCCCCTGTTGCCAAAAATCTGAAATAAAAGTAATATATAGATCAGGGTTAATATAAAAATTTTCTGCGCACTTAAAAAAGTAAAGTTCAAACTGCTCTAACTTCGTCAATTTTTATCGTATCATGTTGAAACTTGTACCAAAATTTAAGTATTGGAAAGTTATTTATTATAAAAAATAAATGATGCATATTCCCTATTATCTATACACCTATACAAATAAATAAAATTGGAGTGTCTGTTTGTAATATTAAAATAACCGCTCTTTACTAAATGCATATGGTATGGTGCAAACGGTACATTTACCAAAACAACATTTTTTACAATTTTTGTCTGTCTGTCTGTTTGTTCCGGCTAATCTCTGGAATGGGTGGACCGATTTTGACGGGACTGGCAGATAGCTGATGTAACAAGGAGTAACTTAGGCTACTTTTATATCAGAAAAAAAAAGGTCTCACGAAAAAAAATTAAAACCAATGAAAATACCACGCGGACGAAGTCGCGGGCAACAGCTAGTGTTACAGCTAGTGCTACACAATAAATTTAAATACAATGTATTGTGTTTGTATGAATTAAACGGGTATTTTTGTTTCAGGTCCAATATGTAAATCAAGATGGTCGAATATAAGGGACAACTTTAGAAAGAGTATTCAAAAGAATGTTACTAAAAGTGGTCAAGGGCGCAAGTCAACAAAACCATATAAATACCATGAGCAACTAAGTTTTTTGGTAAAATTTTTTGACGACAGAAATAACATTGAAAATGTCAATAGGGACAACGATACTACACAAAACCATGAATCTAATATTCCAGAATCTCCACCGACTCAAGCAGTGTCGCCCGCTCCTGAATCCCATCGTACTGATACGCTAACATATTCACCTATTCCATCACCAGTTTCACAAAATTCGCAAGCTTCGTCAACAAATCATTATCAGTCATCATCATCAGTAAGAAGTCGTGGATCCCGAGGACGCAAGGTGAATAATAATGATTCTGTAAGAACAGCTTCATCAGAAGTTATAGATTATTTGATTCGTCAAAATGAGCATCCGGTTGATATATTTTTGGCATCTCTTGCTCCGACTTTAAAAGAATTACACCCTTGTGATTTATTTGATGCTAAATCAGAAATGTTTGCGATTATTCAAAAGTACGAATCAAAACTATTGAGAAACAAATTTCCAAGGCTTGCTCATCAATCAAGCACCATTACAAGCCAAAATAGGTCTAATGTGACTGACTTGGAAACTGTTGTGGTGGAAAACCATGGAAGCGCCATTACGAGCCAAGACAGGTCTAATGCGATTAACTATGAAACTGTTGTGGGGGAAGATCATGGGAGCGCCGTTACGAGCCAAGACAGGTCTAATGCGATTAACTATGAAACTGTTGTGGTGGAAGATCATGGGAGCGCCGTTACGAGCCAAGACAGGTCTAATGCGATTAACTATGAAACTGTTGTGGTGGAAGATCATGGGAGCGCCGTTACGAGCCAAGACAGGTCTAATGCGATTAACTATGAAACTGTTGTGGAAGATCATGGAAGTACCATTACGAGTCAAGACAGGTCTAACGCGTACTATGAAACTGTTGTGATGGACAATAATTTAGATAACAGAATTGTACTCGTCAAAGATTCCAATAACAAATACACAATTAAAGGGTTCTATAATTCTTTCAATATCTAAGTTAATATAAAATAATTCAATTATATTTTCTTGTTTTATTGACACATACATACCTTAAACAGACTGCTAGACGTTCCCTTGGTGGTATAGCTTTTCTCCAATGAGTATCTTGTTTTCTTAAATTTTCAGTAAGTTTGGATAAAAGTATGTCGAAACAATGTTTTGACATCCTGAAATACTCAAAAAACTTTGTTTCGTCATCTATTAGATGTTTATAAAGGGTGGCGAACTCTCCTTCTTGTTCTCTTTTCCTCCACGCGCTATGAACCCATTGCCTTCTTCTCACGTAAATTTCTTCGTCTTCATCTAATATTAAAGCAATCGCTGCTAATTGTGATTTTGAATATAGAGGCATTTTCACGTGAAATTGCTGTGATACTAGTGTAAAAATTACTGCACCTGTCGTGACGGTACTGACATATATGAATAGCACGTCACGGAACTGTACGGTACGGAACTGTCGGTCACGTGCCGGTACTGTTGTGTGTGGATAGGTCTTTAATCGGAATAATATTTTTATAAATTTTCTATGAACGCCTCCCCACATGTCAGTGAAATACGACTCGGACATCACTCACACGGACTCTGACATGTTCATAGAAATAGAAAATATGAAAGAATATTTTGCACTGATACTGACTGAACTGTGTCGGATGGAACTGAGGTTTCACTGATGTTTGAATCGACCTTAATGAACCTACCACACACACACACTCATACACACACACATGCTACACCACAGTCACAGATAGTTTGACCCATCATCAATTCATCACCCATCCAATAATGTTGCAGAATGTGACGCACACACACACACACAAATGACAATGCCCTACAACTACAATCTAATCTTTACAATTATTGCGCAATAAAGTTTCAAAAACACCATTCCATATTTCTTCGCAACTGAAGTCCCCACTCCCGAAAACGTAACCACATACATCATTAAATCATCCTTACATCCCCGAAGGGGTAGGCAGAGGTGCATTACACATCCACACTTTGTCAGTATTTTCATTGGTCCCACGTAATAGGGGCAAGCCTATTGCCGGTACCGAGAAACGAAAATCCATAACCACCCTGTTTTTCAAATTTCAAACCACTAATTAGAATATCAGCAGTCCGAGCAATCTGGATAATAATGGTACTGTTACACATGCGTATTAGTAGCATGCTTATGACCTGTTTACATTTGCTAGTAATAAGCATGCTATTGAATAAGCATGCTACAGAATAAGCATGCTAAGAGCAAACACTACAACACACATGCTATTTTGTAGCGTGCTCTGTCAGTTCAAACAAAACCAAGGACAATCAAACAGCCGTGCGTATGGAGCTGAATAAAATTATACTTTTGCTGGCGATGCAGTGCATCCGAAATCTTCTCTTAGTTAAAAATAGAAAAAAAGGAAGATTTGGATCCGTGATTGGCTTAGTAGAAGAGAAGAACTTGGAGCAAGTACTCGATTGCTAGTAGAAATGCGAGAAGAAGACAATAATGGCTCTCTCGCGCCAACTATTAAGTTTAGAAAAACAATTATATTAGAAACCTCAATTTCATTTTTGATAACCTATCCATAGATATTATTTATTTTAATTTTAGGGCTCCGTACCCAGAGGGAAAATACAGAACCCTATTACTAAGACTTCACTGTCCGTCTGTCTGTCTGTCCGTCCGTCCGTCTGTCACCAGGCTGTATTTCATGAACCGTGATAATTAGTATACCTTGAACCGTGACATAGCAAATAATGTATTTATGTTGCCGCTATAACAACAAATACTAAAAACCAGAATAAAATAAATATTTTAGGGTACAACCCATACAACAGACGTGATATTTTGCCGTGTTTATTTATTGATCAATAAAAAAATATAAATCATTATATAAAACTAAAACATATTGGATTGACTATTAAAAAAAATGGTTGATTCGTAACATTCGTTTTATTACAATAATCATCATAGGTACCTACAACCCTTTTTTTTTGAGTTTACTCGTTAAGAATCGATTTTCATATATAAGGCGCCCGGTATGAGAAAAATCCGAGGGGTAAAACCTACTAACAAGTAACGAAAATCGTGTCACGTTTTTGGTGCGCACCTCTAGTGCGCAACTTTCTAATTTGTTATGGTTAGATACTCGTACTTAAGGAGTAAACTCCAGTCGTGCGTCGGAGCTGACACACACACTTTTTATTTTTTTTGAATCCGCCGCCCGAGGTCGCGGCCGCACCTACGTCCATTGCCGAGCGCCTCCGGTAGAGACTGAGAGAACTCCCGGTGGTTCTCGGCGGACTTTTGTGGCCACCCGCGTGGCCACTGCGTGGTGGTCGGGTGTTACCCCGCATCTTTGGGGTCGGGTTTTATCCCTCGTCGGTGAGTGAAGGCGTGCGTGGGGTGCAGCCCCACATCACGCAGCCCTTCTAGCCTGCTTCTGTAAGGACGGTGGGTTGCTAATCCATCGTCCTCAGGCCCCGATCATGGAGGTCGATAGTCCTGGGCGCAGTCACGTCTGCGGCGCCCTCACCGCACACTTCGGAACTCAGCGGGGAGAGGACGCTCCCTCACCCTACCGGCCGCCTCCTTCACGAGCATTACCTGCTCGCAGAAGGAAACGGCCGCGTTCCACTGACTCTCGCTAGAGACCATGGCTCGTAGCATGGTCTCCAGCGAGAGCGTATCTCCGCCCATGCCCACAACGAGGTCCCGGCGCTGACTCGCCCATGCTGAGCATTCCACTAACGTGTGGAATGCCGTGTCTACGCCGGAAGTCTCGCAGTGTTGACACGCGGGTGTGACCTCACGATGCATGCGAAACAGATACTCACCAAAGTTTCCGTGCCCGGTGGTGAATCTGTGTCGCACGATACGTGAGGCCACCGTGCTGCCTCTGCAGCCACTCCTCCATGATCGGTCTGCGCCGCGATGGTGGTGGTTCCCCACTTTGGTTGCTGAAGTCGCACCTTCCCTGTCTCCATGAGATCCTGGCGGAGTTGAGACCGCTGCGCCTCGATTTCTCGAGACGCAGGCCTGTGGTCCCGCTCCAGCGCCTCCTTGTGCCATTGGAACAATGCCGCAAGGGCTCTCGCTTCCAGGTCCCATGGAGGGTCGCGGCTAGGAGACATGCAGCCTCTAGGGAGATCGTGCGGTACCCTCTTATTGTTCTGACGGCCAAGGTCCTCAACGATCTGTGTAAAACAGCAGCGTTGTTGGCCGTCAGACTCGGCGCCCATACGTGAGCCCCGTACACGGCCATACTCCGCACGATCCCCAGGTACAGTCTCCTGCAGGAAGCGTTGGGTCCCTTTAAGTTGGGCATCAGTCGCGAAAGCGCGGCTGTCGCCCCCGTCACTTTGGGGACCAAACTTCGGAAGTGTGGTCCGGAAGTTCCACCGGCTATCGACTACGAGCCCCAGATACATAGGTACAACCCTAGCGCATTCTTACGATGGCGTCACTCGCACGGCGGGCAACACAGTCTCGACTCTACCCACGCGTGTTTAAGGTACAATTTTCCTCGTTCTGTGCAGCAGGTATTATTATTAAAATTTTGTAGGTTAATATAGGGTAGGTATTTTCGCTTTTGAATGGGAGTGATGTATCTGTTACGTAGTAACTATTTATTAATCTGTTGCTACGCTCCGTCTTAATTATCGAATATGTTAAAGAAAATTGTAAAGTATTATGTATAATTGTAAAGTATTAGGTAGGTCATAGCATTTATTCGATCGTGTTCTTGTTAAAATTTATCTAAAATACTAGCGAACGCCTGCGGTAACACCCGCTCGAATAGTTTAGCCTAAAATTACGTTAGGTTCTAGAAAAATACCGATAAAGCCAGTCTTTGTCATTCATTACCTCTGTAATGAGTTAAGCCAGAACAAACAGACAGACCGACAAACAAAAGTTTTGAAAATTGTAATTACACCTATAATTTGTTAATTTTGAATTTCAAACAGTCAAATTAATAATTTATAAGTGTATTAATGTAGAGATAATAATAAAACATGAATAAAACTCATATGCACTTCAACAACGATATGGTAAAAGTACCACCTCTGAGTAGTGCGGTACAATACTACAAAACCTCATCTGTTTGATGTGTTGACTCTCAAAAATTGACGCTATAAAGAAACTAGCATGCTCAATGAGCAAACGTGTTCACACGTGCTAAAAGCAACCCTCTTCCACCCGCGCTGCAGGTAGCATGCTCAATAATCGCACGACCGTCGATTTTTAAGCATACTCATTACTAGCAATGTCTCGACACACATGCTACTAGGTAGCAAGTGCTACTTAGTAGCATGCTTTCGGGCAATTAATAAGCATGTGTAACCGTACCATAATACCTATTAAATTATGTCTGTTAACTAACATAGGATAAGGATACCATCTAATCTTTAAAAAGCCAGGTCAATTTTATTATGAACTAGGGGACGCCCACGTGAAATAGTTTTATGGTGTCCAATTCCCGCGGGAACTTCCGGGATAAAAGTAGGTAGTCTATATTACATTAGCTATCTGCCAGTGAAAGTCCCGTTAAACTCGGTCCAGCCGTTCCAGAGATAAGCGGAAAAAAACAGACAAAAATTTGTGTGCGTCAGAATGGCTGGTTGTCTGTGGCGTTGGTCTATGAGAGTTGATTCGAAAATTGCTACATAATTGCTTCTATTTGCTTCATATAATAAATAATTGCTACATTGGATATATACTTAGAAATTAATTTTTTTTTTTGACCAGCCATCCTGACGTTTGGTTGGCTGGTCACCCCCTAGTTTAGAGTCAAGCATGCAGAGTTTCCCAAAATTTATTGCGTCAATAATTGCTTCATTTATAAAATTTAGTTGTAACTTCAAACATATGCTCGTATGTAAATTAAAGGATGTAACCATTATTTAAATTATCCCAAGGACAAGTGCCCGATGAAATAATAAAGGCAAATACTTAGTTATGTAGGCGTCGGTTTTATTCGTTAAGGCTCTGGTACCCGTGTAAGTAAAGTAAGTAGGTACGTACCCCGAAGGGGTAGGCAGAGGCACATTACACACCCATAATTTGCCAGTATTTTTAGTCCACACGTAATAGGGGGCAAGCCTATTGCCGTCACCGGGCACACATATGATGGGTTATGATGTCCAAAATGGATTTTTAAAATAATTTGAAACCCGTTGCCATGCGATGTAATGTTGATTAAAGGCATCAAAATCTTACATGGCACAGCCAATTAAAGTCCTGGGCGTCTCGAACTACTTTCTTCAACGCAAGAATTACTACGTACTTACTTCACTTACACGAGTACCTGAGCCTTAACGAATAAAACCGACGCCTACATAACTAAGTATTTGCCTTTATTATTTCATCGGGCACTTGTCCTTGGGATAATTTAAATAATGGCTTCATCCTTTATTTAACATACAAGCATATGTTTGAAGTTACAACTAAATTGTATAAATGAAGTAATTATGAAGCAATTATTGACGCAATAAATTTCGGGAAACTCTGCATGCTTGACTCTAAACTAGGGGGTGACCAGCCAACCAAACGTCAGGATGGCTGGTCAAAAAAAACATTTCATTTCTAAGTTTATATCCAATGTAGCAATTATTTATTATATGAAGCAAATAGAAGCAATTATGTAGCAATTTTCGAATCAACTCTCATAGACCAACGCCACAGACAACCAGCCATTCTGACGCACACAAAAATTTTCATTTCGCATTATCTGTACCTACTTATAGATTTGAGGACACGAAAGTAGGTACACTGTACCTGATATACAGACTCAAGCGATATGATTATCCTTCTTGTCTAATAATAGTGCTCTCAATCTATTTCCTACTTTTAAAATAGCTGGCAGTTCATTCACCTTAGCAAATTATTGAGACTATGTACACACCACATACTGTCTAATAGATGATACATTATAGAATATACTTTTACAGAGACGTACCTACCTTCTCCTGCCCATGCAAAGTAGGAATATGGAAGTAAGTAGGTAGGTACCTCTATTGAATGAACAAAGTAGTTAGGTATACTACCGCGTGGACCAAACTTTTTGTACCGGCCATCTGAAACAAAACCTACATCCAGTAGAATTTTAGTAACTTCAAGTAGGTATTGTAGTAGGTAGGTACCTACCTTTGGTAAGATCTTACAGACGGACCAGAATAAGGATACCTATCCTACAGCGCTAGGTAGGTACCTATAAAGGTAATCTCAATACCTAGGCAGGTACAGGTGTGGTCCTTTCGGGTCAGTAGGTACCATAGCATCGTAGGTGTAGCCACTTCATTGATAATGATAATAGTTGGTACCTACTTGTTATTCAGGGAGGCTACTCAAAATAAAATTTGTTTAAGTACATAAGGAGTTGGATTATATAATTTCTAATGGTACAAAGGAAAATAAAAGGAAGTTCATTCAAGGAGGCTACCTTTAATCTATGAATTTACACATTAGTTTCCAGTTATAACAAAATAATTCAGATATAACCTTATATAAATTATAAAATAATGTTACAGTATAAGCCTTGTAAAAAATATAGAAAAGGAATGAGTTTGTAGCCCTTCTTTCCTCCTGAACACCTTTCGGTGAATGAAGTATCGCAGTTGAATGAAAAATTGTGCTGTTATGAGTACTAGCTACTTCTTGCCCTTAGTGGCCTTCTCAGCGGCTTTGGTAGTCTTACCACCACTGGCATCCTTGAAGTTTACTGATTTAATTACACCAACAGCAACGGTCTGCCTCATGTCACGCACAGCGAAACGACCAAGGGGAGGAAACTCTTGGAATGACTCCACGCAAAGAGGCTTGGAGGGAACCAGAACAACAATGGCAGCATCACCAGACTTGATTGATTTAGGGTTATCTTCAGTGGATTTACCAGTACGACGGTCGACTTTCTCTTTAATTTCGGCGAATTTGCAGGCGATGTGGGCCGTGTGGCAATCCAGCACAGGTGTGTAACCATTTGAGATTTGACCAGGGTGATTGAGCACAATAACTTGTGCTGTGAAGTCAGCAGCTCCCTTGGGTGGGTTGTTCTTGGAGTCACCAGCGACGTAACCACGACGCAATTCCTTAACAGACACGTTCTTTACATTGAAACCGACATTGTCTCCGGGCACAGCCTCCTGAAGTGCTTCGTGGTGCATCTCCACAGACTTGACTTCAGTAGTGATGTTAGCAGGAGCAAAGACTACAATGGTACCAGGCTTGAGGACACCAGTTTCGACACGGCCTACAGGCACTGTACCAATACCACCGATTTTGTATACATCTTGAAGGGGAAGACGGAGGGCCTTGTCTGTGGGTCGAGCAGGCGGCAGGATGGCGTCCAGGGCTTCAATGAGGCATTTACCTTCAGCCTTGCCTTCCTTACGCTCGACGTTCCATCCCTTGAACCAAGGCATTTTGGTGGAAACTTCCAACATGTTATCTCCATGCCAACCAGAAATGGGTACGAAAGCAACAGCGGCGGGATTGTAACCAATCTTCTTGATGTAGGAGGATACTTCCTTCTTTATTTCTTCGAAACGGGGTTCACTGAATGGGGGTTCAGTAGAGTCCATTTTGTTGACACCCACGATGAGCTGTTTGACACCGAGTGTGAAAGCGAGCAGGGCATGCTCACGAGTCTGTCCGTTCTTTGAGATACCAGCTTCAAACTCACCAGTACCGGCGGCAACGATGAGTACAGCGCAATCAGCCTGGGATGTGCCAGTGATCATGTTCTTAATAAAATCTCTGTGTCCGGGGGCGTCAATGATGGTGACGTAGAATTTGGCTGTTTCGAACTTCCAGAGAGCGATATCGATGGTGATACCACGTTCACGCTCGGCCTTCAGTTTGTCCAACACCCAGGCGTATTTGAAAGAGCCCTTACCCATTTCCTGGGCCTCCTTCTCGAACTTCTCGATGGTACGTTTGTCGATACCACCACATTTGTAGATCAAGTGACCAGTGGTTGTGGACTTGCCGGAGTCGACGTGTCCAATGACGACGATGTTAATATGAACCTTTTCCTTGCCCATTTTTGGTTAGTCTATAACAAAACAGAAAACAACAATGAATAACTTGCTAATTTTCATTTATTCGCAATGGGAAGAGTGATGTTAGCCGGCATCTGCAAGGTCGCAACCTCATGTACCGCGCGGCCGGCAATATGGCCGCCGCATGGCCGCCTCGCCCAGGCTTGACATTTCACAATGGATGTCAGCCATTATTACAAAGTACACACTAAAATTAACACAATCTTTAAGAAAAACTAAGTTTAGATATTATAGTAAATCTATTAATTAACAGCACAATTGGATTAAAGGCCCATAATGAGGAAAACAAGTCCCCTACCACGTGGTTGCAACCGGTCTTCGAGCAAGTGTGACGTGACGCGTAAGCAAACGCGACTGTAGTTAAGTTTGTATTTAGAATGGAAATCAACTCAACAATTAATTTAAACAAAAGAAGTTTACAACATAAAATAAATGTGTCATTCTAATTGAAATAGACACCACATCTGGGTTGCAAATTGCACACATTCGAAATAGGAAGTTGTAAAACAAGTAGTAGAATTTGGTTTTACATTCGTAAATCCTTACGGAATCACTTTGAAACACTGCACTTAACAATTTAACAATTTTCCGACACTCACCACGGATTACAATCCACGTGTAATATCCGAGATAGACTCCAACAGAATGAACGAGAAATGGTGGCACTTTCAGCTGGCTGGAATGAAAGTCACTTCCGGTTGTTCAGTGTGGTTACATACGATCCTCAACTTCCCATTTTTAGTGAGCAAAAATTATTATTACAGCCTACCAAGTATAAGTTGACGTTCCAATGGGGGCGCCACAATACATTGAAAAACGTCAAAAATGCTATTTCAGAACAATAACTTTATACAATTATATTTGTTGCCACGATCGATATCTAGTATACTTACCTACTTGAAGTTATGCTAATATTATTAATGATACAATAGAAATCTCAAGTTCACTCTATTGTCATCTCCAGTAAGTAATTACAAAATTGTTTGATAACAAATACCTAACTATTAAGGTTAGCTTGGTACGTGACCTGTTGGATTCATCACTACACTTTGATCAACATATTACAAATGTAATTAACAAGACCTACCGTATGTATGGCTTTGTCAAAAGGTCCTCTCGTGACTTCGTGCGTCCTTCCACACTGCTTTCCTCTACAATACCCTCAAAAGGGCTGTAAGATTGGCATGGAAATGATTGTGATTTTAAAATCACGATAATATTATTTCCAGTCACGTGATTTCACCAGTGATTAATCACATGCCGTGATTTGTCTACCAGTGAGTAGTAGTGACAAATAATATGCACAGTGATAGTGATTTCTATTTTCCTAGTGATAATCGTGCGTGAAATCGAGGTTATGCTATTATTACTGTACTGTTGACTGAAAAATTTATAGGTTTGCAACATTCGCATGTGCCAACTTTGGCGTCAATTGCATTGGCCCAACGTGTAGATCTAGGAAATGGTATTGGCACCAAAGTTAAGGCGAGCGTTGATAGTTGACCGTCTAAGAGGAATCTGCGCCCACGTATTTGATCCGTCCACGTTTGCGCACAATATAGAATAAATTTAGACTAGTACTGAAGCACATCAGAGCAATTTAGATTTCTGCATCAGATATCTTCATATTGGCCGGCCGCTACGCCAAATTTATAGGCACATTCGCATGTGCCAATATGTACTAGTCTAAATTTATTCTATATTGTGCGCAAACGTGGACGGATCAAATACGTGGGCGCAGATTCCTCTTAGACGGTCAACTATCAACGCTCGCCTTAACTTTGGTGCCAATACCATTTCCTAGATCTACACGTTGGGCCAATGCAATTGACGCCAAAGTTGGCACGAACGTGTGGAGCTGGCGTCTAGGAATCTCATGGATGAAATACACGTAACAGTATACTTGCGCACACCCAATTTTATACTAGGTTTGCACAAGTATGCCGTTACGTGTATTTCATCCATTAGGTCCCGGTGAAGAACAACTTTTATTGTTCAGTCTCACGTCAAGCACGTATAAAAAATAAACCTAATTTCATGCTGGTACGGTCTAGTTTTGGATATTTTTACGTACTTAATGATTGTACCAATACCAAGCAACGTTGGGACAAATGTGTGGAGCCGGGGTTAAGCATGGACAATACCATAGAGTAAAAATATGTTTCACCATTGAGTAAAAAGGGACACCGAAATTTCATTATTTGACTGGTTTATTTGGATAAAATATCACTTCACTTTTAGCTCTGTAATACATATTCATCATGAAAACAGGTGTACCAAACCAAAAAACATTTATTTCTATGGGGGAAACGTTTTTATATAAATAACTTGTTTTTTAAGATTTCAACCATAGACAAAAGTTACTGATTTCAACATTCGAATGTCTTGTGCCCAGATAAATCGGAATTTGATCGATGTCTTCTTATTAACATAGTATATAGCGATCAATGGATCTCAATCCATTTGGTAATCCAAAGTTGGACGACATCCATCATATCTGTGTGTCAATTTTGAAAGGGGCGAGACGTCGTCAACTAATCTCTTATCTAATCTGTGGTCTACCTACAACACAATACAATTTTATTCGTATTGAACAAAACAAAAATAAAAACCGTAATACGGGCCGGGATATTTTGGGATGAAGGAATATTATACTCGTATCTTAAGAAAATATGCGTACCTAAAAAATAAATTTTGTAACGAAACAATAAAATAAGATTCATTTTTACTTTAATTAACCATAACAACATTTACAACATATGTACACCATAAAAATATGTTTATCTCTGTCGCACCCGGTTCCTCAGCTGTTACGCATTAACGGTCACCGAAGAACGGTAACTGCGATACATACGATATCGATACAAATCACTGTTCACTAGTGTTCACTGTTCACTTCACAGTCACCGAAGAACGGTGTGAACTGCGATACGATACGAATCACTGTTCACAGTCATCGAAGAACGGTGTGAACTGCGATACGATACAAATCACTGTTCACAGTCATCGAAGAACGGTGTGAACTGCGATACGATACGAATCACGGTTTAAAATCACAATCACCGTGAGTTCCCAGTCCAGTCGCTGCAGTGATCTATGATTGGTGAAATCACGTGATTTATAACCTGTTATTGTGATTTCATTCCATGCCTACTGGAAGATCTCAATTGGAATAGGTAGTTGCAGTCTGGAA
Source organism: Nudaria mundana (assembly GCA_963556515.1). Classification (NCBI taxonomy): domain Eukaryota; kingdom Metazoa; phylum Arthropoda; class Insecta; order Lepidoptera; family Erebidae; genus Nudaria; species Nudaria mundana. Next base: position 4,922,323 of record OY748287.1, on the reverse strand, counting down.
TCCTTTCTACGCAAAGTAAAATAATAGTTAAGAGATAGTGCAGATTTTTTTTTTACGTAGTGTAAGCTATAGATGTTCTCGAGCGTAAATGTCGTATCCAAACTTAATGAAAAAGTACAAAATCTTAGAATTCGAATCTAGGTGCAAGCTTACTGATGCTATGATGCTCCATGGTTTATGCAATAATAGATATGATTGCCACGAACTCACCAACCAGTTGTGTTACTCTGTACCTAGGGCATTGCTTCGACGGGGGTGCGCACTCCGCGTCTGTTTCATACAGGTGTAGACAACAGTAAGACGAACGAAGAGTTGCGCGTACCCCTTCGTCGCCTTAAGGATACCTATAACACCTACTCCTCTGATATTCACATCTTTGCTCTCTCATATCAACAATTTAAAGTTCAGATTTTCAAAGTGCTATCAGCCAGTTAACACCTACCTAACATGTACTAAATTTATTACCTTTTGTTAACTTTATTTAATAGTCTATTCTAATTATCTATTAATAGTCGTAATTTCTGGGTGGTTCTTTCAAACAGCATTGTGGGTTATGTGTTTAATAATAGGTATAATTGTATTTTGTAACAATGTTTTAGCATAGGCTGTGATTGTTCCAAATAAATAAATAAAAAAATAAAACATCGCCTTTTTGTGCAGCGTAGAGAGTAAACTCCAGAATAGGGCTTGCATCCAGAATACGGATACCGTAAGTGTGGTTTGTGACGGTACATGGCGAAAATCTACGGTTACGTATCGTATAGGGAAGATCAAAATTAGTCCACTTCACGGTCTCAAAGACGGAGGAACGCCAGTCAGGCAATAAAAGGTATTTACTACTTTCCTGCAGGGAGCGTTGGGTCGCCTTATGTCGGGCATTAGTGGAGAGAACGCACCATCATCATCAAAATCACTTGTGGTCCTGGTCTAAATAATAAAGTCATAATTTGGTTTTTTAATAAAATAAAATAAAATGAGATTAAATAAAGTTATAGATAGAAGCCACCAACAGTCTCGATATATATCGATATATATCTACTGAACAAGGTAAAGCGATTCTTTACACCGCACCAGAGGTGTCTGCTGTACAAAACGCAGATTAGACCCTGCGTTGAATACTGCTCTCACCTCTGGGACGGCTCCGCGAAGTATTTGCTGGACGCACTCGACGCTATGCAGCGACGCGCTGTTCGCATTATAGACTGTCCGGAGGTAACGGGAAGCCTTGAGCCGCTAGCCCAGCGCCGAACAATTGCTTCCTTGGCCGCGTTCTACCGTATTTACCACGGTGAGTGTTCTGAAGAGCTCTTCAACCTGATCCCACCCTCTCCCTTCCGATCCCGAACAACGCGTGCCGGGCAGAGATGTCACCCTCATACCGTGGAAACCGTCTTCGCGAGAACCGAGCGTTTTAAACGATCGTTTCTCTGCCGAACGATGGTGGCTTGGAACGCCCTGCCTGCGCACGTGTTTCCTCCTACATATAACCCTGGGCTCTTTAAGCGAAGCGTGAAGAGGCACATTACAGGGTCGTCAAGTTGAGGGCCACTCTCTATAGTATTCCTGTGTACTGTGAGAGTCGCCCTCAATTGCCAGACGTCGCCTCAGCTTACCATCAGGCGAGTGGCGTCAATTTGTCGACCTAAATATAAAAAAAAAAAAAAAAAAAAAAAAAAATTTACCACGGTGAGTGTTCTGAAGAGCTCTTCAACCTGATCCCACCCTCTCCCTTCCGATCCCGAACAACGCGTGCCGGCCAGAGATGTCACCCTCATACCGTGGAAACCGTCTTCGCGAGAACCGAGCGTTTTAAACGATCGTTTCTCTGCCGAACGATGGTGGCTTGGAACGCCCTGCCTGCGCACGTGTTTCCTCCTACATATAACCCTGGGCTCTTTAAGCGAAGCGTGAAGAGGCACATTACAGGGTCGTCAAGTTGAGGGCCACTCTCTATAGTATTCCTGTGTACTGTGAGAGTCGCCCTCAATTGCCAGACGTCGCCTCAGCTTACCATCAGGCGAGTGGCGTCAATTTGTCGACCTAAATATAAAAAAAAAAAAAAAAAAAAAAAATACCGGTGCCTTACGATTGAATAAATACGAATCAACCTAACAAAGAAAACAATGAGCTATATGAGCCAAGATCATTACCGAGCTTCTTTATCTACCTTAAATTCTCACCTGCACTGCAGGTCAAACGCTGGAGACAGGACTGCTAGCGAAGAGAAACCGCCGGGGTACGGAGTGTGGGACGTCCGAGAAGTTGGCACCCCACTTATCGATTATAAAAATTTTGAAAGTTGTTCTGGGTTGTTTTAGGTTTGTTCTACTTTGTTCCAAAACATTATAGAGCTGAGAAGGAAATTTTCAGAGAAAATCCAAAAAACCTAATTTCTGAGCTGGCACCCCACTTTTAAGATATCACGAATCTGGCGGTTGTTCTGGGTTGTTCTAGGTTTGTTCTATATTGTTCCAAAATATCGCGCCCGTAAATAAATTCTTTTTCGCAAATTTCGCAAATAATAATTTTTGAACTGGCAACCCACTTTTAAGATATCATGATTCTGGCGGTTGTTCTGGGTTGTTCTAGGTTTGTTCTAGATACAGAAAACAAATTATTTTTTGCAAATTTCACAAATTATAATTTTTGAGCTAGCACCACATTTTCGAGCTATCGGGATTACAAGGGTTGTTCTCAGTTGTTCTAGGTTTGTTCTACTTTGTTCCAAAACGTTATAGAGCTGAGTATGAAATTTTCAGAGAAATCAAAGAAAAAAATTAAAATTTAAGCTGGCACCCCACTTTTAAGATATCACGATTCTGGCGTTTGTTCTGGGTTGTTCTAGGTTTGTTATATATTGTTCCAGAATATCGGGCCTGGAAACAAATTATTTTTCGCAAATAATAATTTTTGAGCTAGTTATTTTGGAACAATATAGAACAAACCTAGAACAACCCAGAACAACCAAAGACCCAGAGTGAGTGTCACCGGACCTCTCCCTAATTCTACGTCCAACTCCGTGAAAACGCTCTTGGCTTCGGAGCCCCAACAGCCCAATGTCTCCACCGCTAAGGGCACAAATAAATAACGTGCCTCCAATGCAGCGTATTTAGCTCGTTTTCTATCCGCCGCGCCCTCAGCTGCCGCAGCCGGAGCGTGGACGGTTCGACTAAGGTGAGACGCGGCGACGGTGTTAACGCACGTAGCGTCCCACACTAGGCATTTGCCGTTCTTCCAAGGAATCAAGGTCAAACTATCCGGACGCTTGCCTTCAGTCCTGCTCAGACCAGGAGGGTCCAGGACGCAGGGCACGTTTGCTGATATCAGGGCCCGCCAGACAATATTAATTTATTTTATTTATTACCTGTATATTATTTTTACCCACGGTAATGGGACATTATCATTTCAACTGGTAACTTAAATAATTTAACAGGATATGACGCAATACCTAACTCCGTTCAGAAATAAGATTTAATAGGTGCGTTTCCAATAATAAATAATAAATATGAAATTTATGTATGTAATCTTAACTCATATTTATATGTACGTAAGTAGATTAGGAAATTGTTACGTAATTAAAACATAAAATTATCAATCTCCAACGGTTATTTGTTAATGTTTGATATGTGCTTAACAAAAATATAGATTAATTTTATTCTCAAATATATTATGTTATTGATTTTTTAAAGTAAAAATAGTCCGCAAAATTATTCAAGAACTTAAAATTTTAATAGTATTTTTGTAGAATAATCGTACCAAATGTCAAATTGTCAAAGTGCCCCCACGTCACACGTCCCGTCCCGCTTCCTTCCCCTCCCTCACCCCAAAAACTCGAACTCCACCCGCACCCCTACAATTCCCGTTTCCTCATATTGAAAACGAAATGAAACAAATGAATGAATATTATTACTAATTAAGGGATTTTGAAATTAAATACGATTCCACTATGAATTGGTTGTGTAGTTATTTAGTTTAATAGTGCCGAAATACTCGAAGCAAGCATGTTCAAAAGCCGTGGAGATATTGTTTATAAATGCACAGTGAGACTTTTAGAGGATACAGAAATATTAGAGTGCGAATTTCATGTAAGTGCGGTGTAAATCTATACACTGTACACAGTCCCTAACTATTTTATTAATAAAGTCTATGTTTTCAGCCAAGTTACAAGGGTAAATTTTTGTTGGATTATGTATGCCATCAGTTGAACCTCACTGAGACTGATTATTTCGGACTTCGCTATGTCGACGCCAGTGGGCAAAGGGTTAGTGAATAAATAATTATTAAAGCAGTACCTAACACCCACAAACTCACTTCACATATTAAAATTTATTCTATTGCATTCCATCAATTATTTTATCCAACTTTCAGCTCAGAGCTGCTGAGCATAGATAATAATTTTGGTCTAACAGCTGGCTTTAAAATATATACAGTCAAATAATTATTTCTGCCTTCTGTAACTTATTTTTTTTTAGCTTTGGTACCTGCTGTTTTTAGATGTGAAATAGGTGGTCAGTTTCATAACCAGGTTCATCTACACCAGCAGCAATTATTTTATTTAGTATTTCACTTGGCACATAGAGATTGCTTAAAGCATGAAATACACATAACGGTATTGCATATACCTAGTACAAAATGTCTACTCAAGTCTAATTTGTACTAGGTTTTTGCAAGTAAACCGTTACATGTATTTTATCCATAAGTATCAGAAGTTATGGTTTCTTTTTATATTTCAGCATTGGCTACACATGGCAAAGTTGATTTTGAAACAAGTAAAAGGTAAATTTTCTAACTTTCTTTACAAATGTCGAAACCGGTTATATTTAATTGTCTATCTTTATTGATGATGTGATATGAAGTATGTGGGGCAGACGGGCAGGTCCTTTGAGATCAGATACAAGGAGCATATGGCGGCGTTCCGCAACGGTTGTCCCGAGAAGTCCCTCTTCGCGAAGCACCTCCTTGACACTGGTCACCCCTTGAACAATAGTAACACCTTTAAAGTTTTACGTTTATGTGAGAAAGGGTTCAAGCTGAGTGTTTGGGAAAGGCTAGAAATAGTTAGAAGAGATGCGGACACCTTACTCAATGAACAAATAGATTTTCACACGTTTTCCAGATTTTCACTCCCTTACTTAATCTGGTTGTAAACAGACAGACACATTAGTTGGTTGTTGGTTTGTATGTGTCATTTGGCATTTCTACACAATTTATTAAAAATTAAGAACAAAGTCTTGTATTGGTGAATACCTATTTTTGGAACTTAGTTAGCATGATCTGAGGTTTCTACCCACGTTAGTTATTGTGAAAAAATCCTACATCGCGATAATGAAATTTGCACACGTTTACTTATAAGCAAATATGTTCTAACCACAAATTTTGCTGTTCTCTCTGAGACAGTCTTGATAATGCTTCGTTTAGAGGCGAAACAATTGTCGACGTTTTGTTGTCTTTTTAATCCTGCGGAAAATAGTGCTATTAAAAAAAAAAAAAAAAAAATTTTTAATAAGTTTAAAACATTTTTTTTTAAATATTTTACTTACCATTGCTTTGTCATGGATTTTCGCCAAGTAACGCCTGGTTCCATCCAATATTTATCTTTATTGTTGATACAATATGACTCTGTCGCTGGATAGTGGAGTTCCTTTACCACTCCAGGTAGGTATGTTAAAAGCTTCAAATCAGTGGATCAAACACAGTTTGTCGAAACGCAAGACCAACATAGGCACCTAAATGCTTCATCTATTTTTATTGAGTTTATAACTAGCTGCTGAGTTCATAACTAATTACCACCACGGCTCTCCCGAATTATTCAGTTTTGGTTTTTCCATGAGAACATGTTACCGATGCCTATGTGCCTATGTCACTCGAGTATAATGTAGCTACTTAAAGCAGATTCAAAGAAGCAATTTCCTCACTTTTCTTATTTATAATATTAGTAGTTATAGAAAATTACAATAGACTATTACTTTTCACTCTTATTTGTTGACAGATGCGTCACCAATATTATTCAGCTTTCGGGTTAAGTTCTACCCACCAAATCCTCTGCTGCTTAAAGAAGATGTCACAAGGTTTCAGATATACTTGCAACTCAAAAGAGACTTGTTACATGGGAGACTTTACTGTACAGCCAATGAAGCGGCAATGCTCGGGGCACTTATTATACAAAGTATGTATAAGTTCCATCCAAAATTCCAATTTTAAATTACCTTTTTAAGATCCCTAACTGTATTATTGGCTAAATGTAAAAATATGCAGCCATACAAAAGTGGGTAAAAGAAGGCACAGGCCGAATGTATAGGAATTTGAATTTCGAAATTGAATGATGGAATTCTTTTACAGAAAAATCTACAAATTAAAAAAAAATATCACTTTCAAAATTAAATTTAAAACTGCAGTTCCAAATTTTTTATTTTTCTGGTCTATACCATTTACTGTTAACAATAGATATTATAATATCAGCATGTCAAAGACCAACCGATAAAAAATTGTACAGGTATTATGCAATATTTGACAATCAGGACAATGAACTTTTACATTCATCTCAGCCCCATTTAACGCCACTGCTGGACATAGGCCTTCCACGCTGGCCAGAAGCATTGGTATAGGATTTTTGGTTTTATGTTGAGTTTTCGTTCTCGAAACATACTTATATATTTTTAAATACATAGAAAATACCAAAAACCCTAAACACACATTTGTGGATCACACACAACTTTTGGTTCGACCAGCTAATGGAATCCGGGACCTCAGGGACGGCAGTTGCATAAACATACCACCACTGCGCCATCGATCGTAATATTGTGTAATTTGTGTAGAACATTCATAATATTGTGTATAATTCGTACAAAGCTATTGCGTAATATGACTATGCTAGGTCCTGCCTATGATATTCTCTTATAGGAAGAAAGTGATAATTAATGAACACTCCCTAAAACAAGTATTTATTTCAGTCGAGCTTGGAGACTATGATCCAAATATTCACGTTGGTAATTACGTGACCGAGATGAGACTGTTACTGAGACAAACGGACATCATTGAAGCTCAAATACAGGTGAGAAAGCCACCTTCTGTTGTATTTTTAAGGTTCCGTAACCAAAGGGTGAAACGGGAACCCTATTACTAAGAATTCGCTGAAACCGTGATGGTTAGAGTTGAAATTTTCACAGATGATGTACTAAAAAACAGAATATAATAAAAATTTAAGGGGGCTCCATACAAGTGTGATTTTTTTGCCGTTTTGGTACAGAACCCTTTGTGCACGAGTCCGACTCGCACTTAGCCGGTTTTTATAATCAATCAATCAATTTCGTTTATTCAGTTTAGGCACATAAAGAGCACATATGAATGTCAAAATTTTACAATTTTATGTCAAGCAATATTATAAAAATACTAAATTAAGTACATAAATAACCATTTGAAAATGATTCTTTCGCTGGTTCGGTAAGTTGGTTCTCCTGAGAAGATACCAGCAAGAAACTCAGGTAGATTATCCATTTTCTTTTTAATATTGTTTTGTTTACATTGTTACAATTTATATTGTATTATACGAGTGGCCAACAACAGAATATTAGGGTGACCATGCATTTTTATCATTAAGATATTCGTCTACATTATAGTAGCCTTTCTTCATCAAACATTTTTAACTACTATTTTAAACTTATTAAGAGGCATGTGAACCAAATCCTGAGGAATTTTATCAAATATTTTTATACATTTGCCTACAAACGAATTACCAACTTTATGAAGTTTAATTTTTGTCATTGCCAGTTTATTTTTATATCTTGTATTAAAATTATGGTTATCGGATTTTTTTTTGAAGAGATCTATGTTCTTCCGTACATATAAGATGTTGTCGTAAACATATTGAGAAGCAACTGTTAAAATATTAATTTCTTTAAATAGTTCTTTCAGCGAGTCACGGGGTCTGAGTCTATAGTTGCTCGTATAGCTCGTTTCTGTAATATGAATATTGTCTGCTGAGCTGAGCCCCACAGCAGCAGACCATATGACATAACGCTATGAAAGTAGCTAAAATAAACTAATCGTGCCGTTTTTTCGTCAGTCAGTGACGGATCTTTCTAACCGCATAGGCAGCTGAGCTAAGTCTTCCTGCCAAGGCTGTGATATGAGAACCCCATTGCAGTTTACTATCTAGAGCTATCCCAAGAAAAACTGTGGTATTGACTATTTGAACTAATTCATTATTCATAGTAATATGAGTATCCACTTGTCTAACATAGTAAATAGGCATAGTAAATTTTACACATTTTGTTTTCTTCGCATTGAGCTGCAAATTGTTACTTGTGAACCAATGCAATATTTCCGAAAGGATCATTTACATCGTCAAGTACTACTTTTTGTCTATCACTTTTAAAAATTAATGATGTGTCCTCAGCAAATAATACTATTTCACAAAGATTTTTAGTGAAGTAAGGAAGATCGTTTACGTATACTAAGAATAAAAGGGGTGCTAATATCGAGCCCTGTTGTACTCCCATGACTAATGAGGCGCCAGAAGAGTCGGTGCCATTAATGTTTACTTTTTGTACTCTACCAGTGAGGTAAGTCTCAAGTAAGCCAAGCGAGCTGTTCGAAACACCATAATAACCTAATTTCAATAACAAAGTCTCATGATCAACACAATCAAAAGCTTTTGATAGATCACAAAATATACCAATGGCATCCTGCTTTTCCTCCCAAGCATTAAATATATGTTTCACAAGTGCAACTGATCTAATAAAGTTCTTGGCCGGGGATCACGGGTACACTCTCGTAAGAATAACCCCAGGGCGCCTGCTAGACTACCAGCATGTCAATTACGTTCATCATACCCTAAGCCTTTTGCCAACGCAGTTGGAATTGAAATGGGACTACAATGGGAAGCACTAGCTTTAAAAATAAAACACCCAGTAGAATGCTCAGAGGAACAAACATAAGAAAAAACTCATTCTTCTTTAAAGTCGGTTAAAAATTACATTGGTGAGCCTATTTGCTGATGACTCTGAATATCGACAGTTAATTATTTCGACACTGTCTCTACTTTGAATAACATTAGTTCGACAGCCTTAAAGCTAAAAACACTGGTCCTTCACATGTCGTATGCCTAGCGACGGCGACGTGGGATACAGTGATACACTGGTCTTACGTATACCACGTCTTACGACGTCTGACGTATACGTTATTTGAAAGGTGGTGTCTGCGAGAATCTTACGCGCTAAGACACTTTAACGTGTGTGACAGCGTCGTACGCGTGGGATAGCATGGGAACACGCGAATCTAGCGTGGTGACGCGTGAGACAGCGTGGTGAATGACCAGTGTGTTTGTTATTATCATACAAATTGTATAGGCCAGATCCGGTTCAGATGTCATAATGCGTAATGTCGTTCGTATGTGAAGGACGAGTTTGCCCGTGCCTTAAGAGTAATATTATAAAGTAGTTTTCCCGTGACGTAACAGATATCTTGAACGTATAATCACTGAGAGTCACTTGAAATCCCGCTCGCTTCGCTCGTATTTCAATTTCAATTCAATTCTTTTTTATGGCCTCTGCTTATAGCAATTTGCCAATGTCCAGTCTTCGTAAATCAAGTATATAAATCAACAAATAAAAACGTAAAAAAAATGATAAATGTGAATGTGATGTGAAAATGGCGGATGAATCAGCAGAAAAAAATCCGCTCGTATTTCTATTTACCAGTCAATCCGTTCACTGACATTCGATGACTGATGACTGTCAATGTTAATGGAATGATTCATTGCTGCTCCGCCCCTATTGATCGTAGCGTAGTAAATATCCTATAGTTTTCCTCGATAAATTGAGTATTCATCCCAAACCCAGTAGTTTCTCAGATTAGCGCGTTCAACAACAATCTCTTCAACATCCACCAAGCCTTTTCCCAACGCAGTTGGGGTAGGCTTTTCTAACTGCGATTTGGCTGAACTTCGATATTTTCCGTGAAGCGACTGCCATCTGACCTCCACAACCCATGGGCGATATCGAAGTTCTGTAATTAGATTAGAGATAAAGTATTAATAGAATGAAGTCTAGCGTGATAAAATAAGATAAAATTATTGCACAATAAATTTCATGTTGCGAAATTGTTGGGCCTCCTTAACGCACGCGGGACGTACGGATATTACTCTTTATTATGTAAGAATCTAGTACTGTGCTAAAGGGCCGTATTCCGCCCTATCGATATCTTCGAGACCCAAGTCATGCCTTACTTGCACGCGGTGCACCTATTGACAGTTTAGATGAGGCTCATGGTAACCGAAGGGTTCGGAAACGTCAATAGACTTGTCTGCTTCCTATTATGTGGCACGAACAAATTGTCCGAGACGCCCAGGACTTTAATTGGCTGTACCATAGCGGCTGCCACGTAAGATTTGTGTTGCCTTTCATCAACATTTCATCGCAAGGCAACGGGTTTCAAATTATTTCAAAATTACAATAATAATACGAGTATAGCTGCTACTTTTTTAATAAATTCATTCGGCCATTTTGGACATAACCCATTATTATGCACGGTGCCCCCTATTACGTGGGACTAAAAATACTGGCAAATTGTGGTTCAATACACCTCTGCCTACCCCTTCGGGGATGTAGGCGTGATAAGTGTGTATGTGTGTGTGTGCTAACAAATTTTTTGGCGAAAATGTGGGCTAATAAACGCGTCTGTCCCCTGACATAACGACATGAATTGGTGCGCTTGTTTTTTTTTAATATATCTATAAATATGGCGATCCTATAGCCAAATTGACGCCTCCCGCCTGATGGTAAGCTGTGGCGACGTCTAGCGATTGAGGGCAACTCTCACAGTACACAATACTATAGAGAGTGGTCCTCAACTTGACGACGTAATGATGTACCTCTTCACGCCCCGCTTAAAGAACCTAGGGTTATATGTGGAAGGAAACACGTGCGCAGACAGGGTTTCCAGGCCACTATCGTTAGGCAGAGAAACGAACGTTTAAAACGTCCGGTTGAATCAAGTACTTTGTGTTGCAGAGGTATTAAATTCTTATGATGGTATTTCGCGTAAGCTTTATGTTTTAATGCTGTATCGTGTTAATCGATACCTTGCTCTTGTAATTATAAATTTATGTTCGGGAAAACGATTTTGTCTTTTGTGATACGATACTGGTATTAAAATAAGAATTCTGCATTTCTGCAGTATGTACTATAAGATGCTTTTTCTTACAGTAAACATTCATATGAACTAGGTAGGAATTTATTAAAAATAATTTTTTTAGGGTTCCTTACCCATTTTTTTTTATTTTTTTTTTAATTCCGCGGCCTAGGGCCACGCCGCTCTAACGTCCGTTGCCGGGCGTCTCTGGTTACAAGCAGAACGTATTTCCAGTGGCGCCCGGCGGACTTTGAGCACCTCTGTGGTCTCTGCGGGGGTTAGGTCGGGATGAGAATCCCGCGTCTTTGGGGTAGGGTTTTATCCCGCGTCAGTGAGTGAATCTGGATGCGTGCTATGGGGCAGAGGCCCCGCAGCACGCAACCCTTCTAGCCTGCTTCTGTAAGGACGGTGGGTGGCGATCCCGCCGTCCTCAGGCCCCGATCATGGAGGTCGATGGTCTTGGGCGTAGATGAGTCTGCGGCGCCCTCGCCGCTGACTACGGAACTCGGCGGGAGGGGTACGCTCCCTCTCCCTCTCGGCCGCCTCCTTCGCGAGCATGACTTGCTCGCAGAAGGACACGGCCGCGTTCCACCTACTCGCGCTGGAGACCATGGCTTGGAGCATGGTTTCCAGCGAGAGGATATCCACGCCCAGACCCACTACGAGGTCCCGGCGCTGACTCGCCCACGCTGAGCACTCCACCAACGTGTGGAGTGCGGTGTCGTCGCCGGAAACCTCGCAATGTTGACACCGGGGTGTGACCTCACGATGGATGCGAAACAGATAGCTACCGAAGCATCCATGCCCGGTAACGATCTGCGTCGCACGATACGTGAGGTCACTATGCTGCCTCTGCAGCCAATCGTCCATGATCGGTCTCACCGCCGCGATGATGGTGCTACCCCATCTGGGTTGCTCAAGTCGCACCCTCCATGACTCCATGAGATCCTGGTGGAGTTGGGACCGCCGGTCCTCGATTTCTCGAGACGTAGGCCTGTGGTCCCGCTCCAGCGCCTCCTTGCGCCATTGGAACAATGACGCAAGGGCTCTCGCTTCCAGGTCCCATGGAGGGGTCCCGGCTAGGAGACATGCAGCCTCTCCGGAGATCGTGCGGTACCCTCTTATTGTTTTGACGGCCAAGGTCCTCAACGGTCTATTAAGGAGCGTTGAGTTGTTGGCCGTCAACCGCGCCGCCCATACGGGAGCCCCGTATAGGGCCATACTCCGCAAGATCCCCAGGTACAGTCTCCTGCAGGAGGCGTTGGGTCCCTTTAGGTTGGGCATGAGTCGCGAAAGCGCGACTGATGCCCCCGTCACTTTAGGGACCAAACTTCGGAAATGTGGTCCGAAGTTCCATCGGCTATCAAGTACGATCCCTAGGTACTTCATCGAGGGCTTGATGCCGATGCTAACGCCTCCCACATTTATGCTGGAACCTTCAGGTGGACCGTTCCGAGGTCTGTGAAAGCACAGAACCTCGGACTTGTGCAAGGCCACCTCCAGTCCCAGCCGCCGTATCCGACCCACGACATGAGCAACACCCGTCGTGACCTTGAGTGCTGCCTCCTGGTACGTTGCACCCCGCGCCGTGACGAGGGTATCGTCGGCGTAGCACGTTTCGCCGACGCCCTCAGGCAACGCACCCCGCAGCACCCAGTCGTAGCCGATGTTCCACAGAAGCGGCCCCAGGACCGACCCCTGTGGAACACCGCACGACACATCTCGCCGAAGGTTCCTTACCCATAGGGTAAAACGCCGTCTGTCACCAGGCTGTATCTCGTGTATCTCGTGAACCGTGCTAGTTAGAAAGTCCAAATTTTCACAGATGATGTATTTCTGTTCCCTCTAAAACAAATACAAAAAAAACACAGAATATAATAAATATTTAAGGGGGCCTCCCATACAACAAACGTGAATTTTTTTTTGGCGTTTTGATACGGGACTCTGTGCGCAAGTCCGACCCGCACTTCCGGTTTTTTTTTATTTTTTTTATTTTTAATAAAAGGGGTATGTACTGAATAACGTAAATTAAAATAAATATGTACGCTATGATAATTTTTAAGAGTTTGACCATTACGAGTAGACTGCTGTAAGTTTTATTGCCAGTATATTTTCGCACTGTACCTATTGGCTTGTGAACTCGGCAGTAAAAGTATTTTGTGACCTACAAGAACAAAGATATTTACGATTTTGAGGTTATCATACAATGCTGTGAACCTACGTTATAGCGGACAAGCCTATTGCCGTAAATTTCAACGGCCGATATTGCATAATAACTAGGTATTCGCTGGAACGCGGGCGGTAACATCGAAATAATAAAGACGGAGCTGGCGGAATCTTAAGAGCCATTTCACAAAATGCGCCGTCTTAGTACTGTGCCCACTTGTGTATCGTAATTTATTGTAATTTCTATTGAAGTTATATCAATATTTTGACAAAGTATATGCCAGAATTTCCTATATTACCGCAGAAATCGGTTCTTTAATGAACGTAGTTTATTTTGGAATAATTTTATTTTTGTAATTAATGTGTATTTAAACCAAAAATCACGATCAAATTGCGATGTTAAACTCAAAAATTGGCCGAACGGTTTATTTTTTGACTAAATAATTATAATACAATTCAATCATCTGTTACATTAAATGACGATTAAAATATATTTTTGTATTTTAAAGCAATGAGTTTGCTTAAACTATTCTTAAAATATTAAGAAAGAAATTATAAATAGATCACAAAAACTGATGTCATCGGCGGGATTAAAATTGAAAAATTAAAATTGCTTTATGTATTTTTTTAAACTCAATTTATAAGTATTTTTGATTGAAATAACGACTATGAAATCAACTCTGCGCCCGTTTTTCAATAAAATGCCTGTGGGAAATTGATTACTATAGATCAAATAAGTTATTTTTAGTAAATGTGTTACATTAAACGTCAACATGAAAGCTTGGCCCATTTTTTGCGCATATTCAATAACTTCTAGTTATTACAGACGATGGTAGTTTAGGAGCTCAAAATATTAGAAATTCGTGCGAAAACGTGAACTGGCTCTTAACCTAACCATACCTAACCTAAGCTAAAAAAAATATCACTTTTCAACAATGGCGCGAGCCAACAATTAACTTTCAAATGCAGCATTTAAAATTTTAAATTTCGCGCGCGAGGCACCCAAAGTTTTTTAGCACTGTCAAAGGCATTTTTCTTTAATGCTCAATATCTCAAAAACTATAATGCCACATACACCAACTATACAGCAAACCACAGGCTTATATTATATCTTTATGCCTAATTTTAAGTTGATAGTTTAAGAGATGCGCCCGCTATCGTGTCGCATAAATTCTTGATTGAGCCCATTGTTGTGAAGACTCCGCAAACTTCGTCTTAACAATATCTCTAGTCCGGATTTTGAGTCCTAAAAAAACAAAATTCTACATACTATGACGTAATGTTTAGGACCTACATAGAGAGCCGGTGGAAGGTACTCCATGCGGTAATGGTGGAGTCAAGGGTATGACGACTCAGGAGGCCGAGCAGACGTTCCTCAAGATCGCCTGCCAACTGGACACGTACGGTGTTGACCCACATCCTGTCAAGGTACTAGTCATTATTATGTATAATCATTTATTTGCTGACCAAAGGTTGATTCTTGCTTCGGTGGCGTGGTCGGTAGTGCATCGGCTTTCGACTCCCAAAGTCTCGGGTCGAATCAAATATTTGTGTGATCCACGAATGTTTGTTCCGGAGTTTAGGCGTTTTGTTGTCTAGATTCCACAGTAAAAGCTTATAGCTTAGTTTGGGCTAAAATCGAAAAAAAAAACGTTCATAGATACACTTAGTTTCAAGTAAATTCACAAAATAATTAAGTACACAATAGAACATGATACAATTGAATAATAAATACAATCAATCTATGGGTTATTTCTGTCGATTGATGGCATTTTATAGAACTTACTACACAGTGCCATATCGAACAAAAAAACATAATTATACAGGGTGTAACATTCAACTGGGTCAGTATGGGAAAGTATGAAATTATAAGGCATACGAAGATCTGTTCTTAGGAACCATTTCAGCGATTTTAGTAACAAGAAAAGTCACATTTATTGTTGTTACTGATACGTTACTGAAGACCTACTTCAGTAAATGTTGTCTAAAATTATATAATGCATTGTTTTTCATATCTCTTAATATTTAGTAGGTGTTTGATGACTACCGTTTTTTTTAAATAAATAAATAAAATAATGTATTACGTCCACGCGGGCTGGTTAAGCAGGACCACAGGGGCAACCAGCTGTACCTGGGCATCAACCACAGCGGCATCCTCACCTTCCAGGGCACTCGGAAGACGCATCACTTCAAGTGGTCCGAAGTGCACAAGATCAACTTCGAAGGAAGGATGTTTATTGTACATTTGAATTATCCGGAGGTAAGCATAACCAATGATTACGTAGAAATATAAAAAAAAAAGTGTTAATTGAGTCACGTGACCGTGATTTCCTGCGATATGATTGGTTGAATATGTAAATTATTAGTCGACATTGCTCATAGAGCTACTGTTATTTATACCGAACTAGCAAACTCCAGGGATTTCGTGCCTTGCCAAATTGTATGCTAAAACATTGCTCGAGAACTTAGATTAAAAATACTATAGATATTGGATTCAGTACAAATACAACGCGAAATCTTGGCACTCGAATATTACATAGGTAATTATTACAAATACCATAAAATAAACAAGATTGTACATTGATGGTTGACATAGAAATAATTCGTAATAATGAATACAGGCGCATCAATGTACAGCGCCGTTGTCGCATCCCTCGAGACTCAGCAAGCGGAATAGGAACTTAGTACAGCGCGCAGGTGTGCAGTGACCGAGGTGAAGTGGTGACGTTTTTAAAGATCACTGATCGGTAATCTAGGTATTTTTGATCTAAGCTCGAGAACAACTTTATCCATTCGTGAAAACCGCATCAAAATACGTTTCGTAGTTTTAAATACATATATAGGGAAAGGACAGACAGTGGCAGCGACTTATGATGATAGAGTAGATCAGTTTTCTTTGTGAACCTATCCAACTAGGTATAAAACATATAGTAAAAGACTTTTAATAGGAAAAGAATTTTTAATATTATTTTAGTAAGTAGATCTATATATTACCCCCTACAACCTTACAATCTTTAAAATATTACTATTAGACTTACAAAAGCAGTCGCCCGCGACTTCGTCCGCGTGATAATTTGGATTTTTCCCCGTTCCCGTCGCTTGTTATTATTATTCTCGTCGCGTCACCCGTTATAACATCTAACTTCTCAAATAATTATTTTATAACGAATTTCATTTCCATAAAATATGTTATAGTGAGTTAACCTTTAAAACTTTTTAAGAGGAACTGAATTGTTCCTCTTGAACATTAACCGTTCGGCCAGGCGCACGCAA
Source organism: Nudaria mundana (assembly GCA_963556515.1). Taxonomy (NCBI): domain Eukaryota; kingdom Metazoa; phylum Arthropoda; class Insecta; order Lepidoptera; family Erebidae; genus Nudaria; species Nudaria mundana. The sequence goes on along the minus strand of OY748287.1, from coordinate 4,905,754 downwards.
CGAAAGTTCTTAAAAGAAATATTTTTTCCCCGTGTTTGAAACATAATTCACTGCTGCTTCGCTCCTGTTCATCTTAGCGTGATGTTATATGGCCTATAGCCTTCCTCGATAAATGCACTTCTCAACAATTTTTCAAATAGAACCAGTACTTCCAGAGATTAGCGCGTTCAAACAAACAAACAAACTCTTCTGCTTTATAATATTAGTATAGCTTATCCCTACAAGATTTTTTTTTTAATTTCAAATTTACTTTTTGTATTACGGTTCCTTAATGTACCTATAACCTGTTTAAGGTTAAGAACACAATCTCGATGCCCTTTGATTATGCTACAATACCTACGTACCTACTCTTATGTATTATATTTTTTTTCCAAGGGCTATTAAGCAGGGTCCCTAAAATTATAGTGTAGACGACTGGCCCTTTATGAATTGTATTCACATCTGCTCTCTGTAGACTTAACCTTGAAATTTGAAAGAACTTTTTTTTGTAAATAACTGGTATTATGAATTGAGTGAGTATGTAATTATAATGAAAGATAAATTCAATGGACTCAAACAGATTATATACATGAATAGAAATTATTAAATGTGTTCAAACCATTGAGTTTCTATATTATATAGAGGGCGAGTGTCACCCGTTGTCTTCGTGGCGAATACTAAGCGGCGCCACATTACATTAAAACACGTCAAAAACAAGATCTCATAACAATAACTACAAACAATAATTTGTTCCAATTTTTGCCACAAACACAACTTAAACTGGGAAGCTGTAGTGACTTTACGTCATCCTCGACTGTTTGACTGTTCTGACGTGCAGAGATAGATATAGATAGTTGCCCTGAGGTTAAAACCATAAAAGTAGAATATATTAAATCCTAAGTTAATGGTTCGGACTTATATAACAGACAACCCCATTTAATGTCCAAGAGTGTATTTCCGAAGACTGCGACCGACATAGCTTATGTCGTATCGACACATGCGTCCGTCGCAGTCGTCGAAAACGGCCGTCGAAAATTATGTATTTCCCAGACACAGATATTTTGACGCATCGGTTTCGGTAGCTCGCGTCAGACGCGTACGGCTGCGATCGGCCGCGACACACGGAAATGTAACATTACAGATTACTCCAATTTTCGTGCTTACTCATTGCTTGCTACACAGCGGTTCGATTAATTACTTTATTCAGTATACTTTCTTTACCATAAAATTACAAGTTATTAAAAATTTTACGTCGGAAAAGTTGTTGCATCAAGGACACCTTAATCCCGTCGGTACAGATTACTTATGTCCAGAGATCTTACTGTGATGCTGGTCCTTAGGTACTGCTTAGAAAATCTATAAAATGTTGTCCAATTGCACGCCATACTAGAATTCCATACTTGCCTCACTAATATCAAACAGTCATTTTATAATTGCGTGTTTTGGGCAACAAATTAACACAGATTTGTTTGGATATCAACAATCTGAAATGTATTAGAAATTCCACAAACATTTTCACTAATTTCCATAGTTTGGTTATTAAGTACCAGATGTAGTTAATTTAAAATTCGGGGTGCAAAGGGGCTCTACCAACATCTTTAGGGCCCCAGTGACCTCACCTGCTAGTGGCGCACCTGCTGATAAACGGACGAGGCACGTTAATTTACGGTACCTATGGAGTGGCTTCGGCCCCTACGTGGGTGTCAGGTGGTACAACAGTGTTGGTCCGGGGGGGTACCACCGTGCAGCTGTGCTAAAGCCCCCCAAGTAACCCAGCCCAGGCTGGGTTGCGTTAGGGGTTCAGCAGCTGCACCGCCGGGCCCGGGGCGATGTATGGTGCAGCAGGCATGGGACCAGTGGGGGCGAAACGGAGTCTAGTGTGGGTGGTGTGGGTCGATTCGCCGGCCAGGGAGACCCTTAGCAACGGCGTTGCCGCGGCCGCCCGCAACACAGTCATGGGGCCCGCCTGGGGCCAACCACCCCAGGAGGCTGCCCCACATGTTGCGCATAATCCTGATGTGGGATCGCCGCTCCGGGTGGTAACCGGTGAGGGGAAGCGGCGGCCTTGCATCAGGGGGGTTTGGGAGCCCTTCCGTCCGGCGAGTCGGCTCCGACCTAACCACACGGTTCTAGACAAAGCTAGCCCCTGCGCTTTGTCACTTACTGCTGCACCAAATGTCGCCCTGTCTTCACGCTTCTTCTTCAAAATCTTCAATGGTAGTGCAACAAAAAAGAAATAAACGTTACACAGCGGCCCTAGGAAACCCCACAACTTCACATTTCGAGGTGGAGTTCACTAACGTCCGTGGACTCCATGCGAACCTCGATACCGTCCACCACCACCTTGAGACGGCACGGCCCGCTGTGATGTTCCTCACGGAGACACAAATACGCCGCCCTGACGACACGTCTTACCTGTGTTACCCCGGCTATGTCATCGAGGAACAATTTCGAGACAAAGCCGGGGTGTGCGTGTTCGTTAGGGCGGATGTTTGCTGCCGCCGGTTGCGCTGCCTAGAGAACCCCTCCAATTCCGTCCTTTGGCTGCACGTAGACCATGGCTCTATGAGCCAGATCTACGTGTGCGTCTACCGATCCCACACAGGGGATTCTGAGACAACAAAGCTCTTCCAGTACCTCAGCGAGACGGGTGATGAAGCGCAGGTGCGGTTCCCGAACGCTGACCTAGTATTTCTGGGGGACTTCAATGGCCATCACATTGAATGGCAGGTGCGGTTCCCGAACGCTGACCTAGTATTTCTGGGGGACTTCAATGGCCATCACATTGAATGGCTGGGGTCCCTCAAGACTGATCATGCGGGTAGAGCCGCCCATGCGTTCGCTCTCTCCCACGGTCTGACCCAGATGGTATGCGGGATCACCCGGATACCAGACAGGTCAGATCACGCGCCCGCTCTGCTGGATCTACTGCTGACGAGTCGCCCAGCCCAGTACAGTGTTTCGGTAGGAGCCCCACTGGGTAGTTCCGACCACTGTGTTGTTCACGCTGGCATGAAGGTGTCACCTCCTGCACGTCCTGTACAAACGTCACGACGACTATGGCACTACTCGTCAGCGGATTGGGACGGTCTACGCGATTATTATGCGTCCGTCCCATGGAGCCAGCGCTGCTTTGTAGGAAAGGCTCCTTCGGATAGTGCTTCTGCTATTGCTGGCGAGATCAGTTTAGGAATGGATCCCTTTCACTGATGTCGCCAGTATCCGCAGAGCCCGTCCTTGGTTCGGGCGAGATTGTGCCAAAGCTGTTCGACAAAAACAGTCGTCATATCGCGCCTGGATCAGGGCCCGGGCTGTACAACTGGGCTACAAAGTCGAGTAAGAGGGCCTTTAAGAGAGCGGATGCCCAGCGCGTCGCGCGGCTTGGTCAGGAGCTCACTTCCCATCCCACGGGCAGCCGTGGATTCTGGCAACTGGCCAAAGTCGTGCAATCTAACTTTTGTCAGCCCTCGCTGCCACCGCTGCGTTACCCAGATGGAACACTGGCTCACAAAGCCCAAGAGAAGGCGGATATGCTCGCAGACCTCTTTGCGGCTAATTCCCGGGTCGACGACCGTGGCCTGCAGCCCCCCGCCATCGCCAACTGTGGCCACACAATGCCTGATATTGTTATCAGGCAATGTGATGTACGGGCAGTGCTGCGGTCACTCGATACGCGGAAAGCCAGTGGCCCTGACGGCATTCCGGCGGTGGTGCTACGAAAATGTGCAGCTGAGTTGTCTCCAGTATTAACGCGTCTGTACCGCCTGTCATACTCTTCAGGGCTCGTGCCGGAGGTCTGGAAGGAGGCGAACGTACAACCGATCCCCAAGAAAGGGGATCGGTCCGATCCAGGCAACTATCGACCCATAGCTGTCACCTCAGTCATTTGCAAGGTGCTTGAGCTCCTTATAAATAACCAGCTCATGCAATTCCTAGAGGATCACTCGCTAATCAATGATCGACTATACGGCTTCAGGCCAAAGCGATCAACGGGTGATCTTCTGGCATTCGTAACGCATGTCTGGGGTGGGGCTATGGAAAGGCACGGCGAGTCCTTGGCTATTAGCCTGTGTAGGAAAATCTGGCCTTAGGGAGGAAATGTAGCCTTCTCCTAATAGCCGTGCCCAGATGGAGTTGTAGTGGACTGTATTATGATTTAGATAGGGGCAGATCCAGTGAAACAACAGCGTACAACTTTCACACGTCTATATTGAACCACGTACACGAGAGAAGAGAGAACGGATACATATTTCTGCAGTGTTGCCACCACATACGTTCTTATGTACTAACACCGATATGGCTAAAGGTCAATTTGACCATACCGTTGGTAAATTACATGTTGGTTTCCCAACATACTGCCCAACTGAGAAGAATGCTATTCGAGTTATACAAAAAACAAATGTATTGATCAAAGCCGAACAAAATTCTTAACATAAAGCAATCGCTATACATAGAGAAATAGTGGGCATAGAATATACATATGAAAACAAATTGTTTTACATAATGTGAAATTTACAATAGAAAACAAAATAAGCCTAGTACCTTGAACATTAGCTTACTATAGTTATGTTAGGTATATTCTAGAGTAACATGAAAGATATAGGTAACAACCAAAGAATTTTTGATGTTGCTTACATAAATTGGATGTTGTAAGTAGCAAAACGAACTTAAACTTAAAACAATACATAATATGGATGCATGTAAATTAAACCTGACTATCAGGGTCTACAGGCAATACACATATTTTTACAATTGAACGCTTATGGACGGAGCCATTAGCAGTTTTTACCTCAACTACTCTAACCTTGTTATCGGAGCCAGGGTACACTCGAACGACTCTGGCCATGGGCCAGTACATAGGTGCAGTATTATCGTCCTTCAATATGACCAGCGAGCCTACTTTTACATTAGGTTGCGGAGTGTTGTGGATCTCTCCACTTTGGACGTGACTGTAACATATTCAAATAATTTTTACTCCAAACCTTCCAAAATGAATTTTTTATATTAGTACATAATTTCCAAAATTTTAAATTGCTTGTATGTGCATCAGGAAAATTAGGTTCTGGGTAACTATTCAAAGCAGTGCCTATAATAAAGTGGCCTGGTGTCAGACAAGAAAATTCATTTGCATCTGAGGACAAGGGCATCAATGGTCGGCTATTTAAAACAGACTCTATTTGACATATTACAGTATTTAGCTCTTCATAGGTTAACAAGGCTTTCTGAACTACTCTTTTCAAATGGAATTTCATACTTTTCACTCCAGCTTCTGCTAATCCAGCAAATGTAGGTGAATAACATGGCAAAAAGTGAAAATTAATATTATTCTGAGATGTAAAAGTATGAACCTCCTCTTGGTGTTCCTTAGAACTTTGTAATTTAAACAAATCATGTAATTGACTGCGTGCACACTTAAAGGTTGAGGCGTTATCACAATAAATGTCAGTGGGCAAGCCTCTGCGTGCTATAAATCTTTTTAGACAAGCTAAGAATGTGTCTGTTTTCAAGTCAGACGTTAATTCTAAATGTATTGCCTTGGTGACAAAACACACAAACACACAAACATATGCCTTCGTTTCCAAGGCCTTTCTAATTCTACTTTGCCTTATCAAAATTGGACCAGCAAAATCCATAGCAATTTTTTCATAAGGACGACATACATTTATTCTATCGTGGGGAAGAGAGCCCATTAGCTGTTTGTTTGCAGTGCCTTTCAACTTAAAACATGTTATACATTTATGCACTACCTTTTTAATCTCTCTCATGCCATGAACAATCCAAAATTTTTGATTTATCGTTGACAGAAGTAACCTAGGGCCTGCATGTAGGTTCTTTATATGCTCTCTTTCAATGATTAATCTAGTTAAATATGAATCTCGAGGCAGAATTACAGGATGTTTTTGAGAAAATGGTACAGATGAATTTTCCAACCGACCACCTACCCTAAGCAGCCCTCTGTCATCAACAAATGGGGACAATGGCTTTAAGTTACCTTTAACAATTTTATTCTTACATTTTAAATCATTAATGTCATTTTTGAAATGAACTTGTTGCTCATACTTAACAATTAGTAACAGAGCATCATTTAATTCCTGAGTTGTTAAATACCCATTTTGGATACTCTTGCTATTTGCATTCTGAATAAAACGTTTTATGTATGCTAAGATTCGCTGCATTTTTGTAATATTAGAATATTTTTTAAGAAAGTCTAAACAAATAATATTTTCCATAGAAACCGTACAGAGCATTGCACTTGACAATGCAGAGTCAACCTTAGCCTCCGGTAGGTTGCAAGGGATGGGAAGTTTAGGGGCATTACCTGGATTATATTCACAGGTGCTGATGACACCTGGACCTCGCCACCACAAAGGGTGATTGTGCAATTCCTCGGGCAAAATACCTCTGCTCAAGCAATCTGCAGGGTTTTCATTGGAACTTATATGCAACCATGTAAAAGTGTGTGTTAATTGTGAAATTACCTTCACTCGGTTCGCTACATATGTGTTAAGCTTAGCTATATTAGTTTGAATCCAAGCGAGAACAATTTGTGAATCGGAATATAAATATACATTATCAATCTTTAACTGGGTTTGCAAGACGTTGTGCATTCTCGTGACTAGCTTCGCAAGTAGTAGCGCTGAATTAAGTTCCAGCCTTGGTATTGTAAGACGCTGTTTTGACGGATTTACGCGAGAACGTGAACTGAGCAAAGAGATCTTCACATTACCTGAGTGATCGACGACTCTCAAATAAACACAACATCCATATGCGGCGCAGCTAGCAGCGTCTGCATAACCTATAAGTTGAATAGTACATGCCGTGCACAAGTTTATGTAGCGTGGTATGGCTATTGGATGCATACCGATTAAGCTGTTATAAAACTCGCTCCATGCGCACAGCAAATCGTCACTCGGTCTCTCATCCCAACCAATTTGCGCTAACCAAAGCCTTTGCATAAACACCTTGGCCCTTACAATGACAGGACCTGCTAATCCTAAAGGATCATAAAATTTGCCGATGAAGCTTAATATTTCACGCTTAGAAGCAGGCCTGGTAGCATTCGTGTTAGGAGATGAAAGCATGAATGAATCGTTTTTAGCATTGAAGTTAATACCTAAAGTTTTTAAAGAAGTATTATTTTTCTCTAATTCTATGTTATCAAAGTGTTGAAGGCATTTGGGGATCTCTTTTAATAGCTGGGGGCAATTTGTGTACCATTTATGTAACTGGAACCCACCAATCTCAAGAAGCTCACAAAGTTGTCTTTTTGTTTCTATTAACAGCTCTGAACTATTCTGTGACACAAGTGCGTCATCTACATACATAGAATTTTCTATAATAAAGGCGGCTAAAGGAAATTCCTGTTTATACCTATCTGCCAACTCTTTTAGGCAACGTGTTGCTAAATAAGATGAGCTTTTCAGACCGTATGTCACTGTATTTAACTGTAAACATTGGATGTTATCCTTGGGGGTATCCCTCCAAAGGATATTTTGTAAAGACCTATACTTTGGATCCAATGAAACTTCTCTGAACATACCTTTTATATCTGTTATAAAAATAAATTTGTTGACTCTGAACAACAATAAAATATCTACTAATTCTTTCTGAACTACACTACCATTTAATTGCAAGTCATTTAAAGAAACCTTTAAATTAGTTTTCATGGACCCATCAAAGACCACCCGACACTTTGTTGTCTTTTTATCAAGTCGAATGACAGGATGGGTCGAATGGGGTAGAAAATATACCGGTTCAGCATTTAAATTATATTGGCTGATATTGATGACTGTAGCATGGCCCTGTTGAATGTAGTCATGAATGAATTCACTATAAAGTTTATAAAGTAGTGAATCTTTTTGAAATCTAACCTCTAAATTATGAAATCTATTTAGAGCTAAATTATATGAATGACCAAGTGTTTGATTAATTGACTCCAAAGGCAACTTAAGAGGTAAGGCAACTTGAAACTTATTATTTATAGTGTCTAAACTAACTGTGTTACAAAAAAAATCTTCACAAGCTTCATGTTCTGGCACCCTTTCCATAAAGAAATCAGGAATGCTTTCAGTTTTCCAAAATTGAGTGAGAGTGTTGTTTAAAGAATCGTCACATTTGTTACAAAATAAAGAGGTTACCGGATATGCATGCAAATCCATAGGCACAGATCCCGCTACCACATAACCAAATTGAGTGCGAAGTACTGGGGCAGCTGTGGTCGAAGCAGCACGCTGCGTCGAACCCTGCTCGTGATGATGCTCAGAAGGCAGCAGCACCTGAAAAAATATGTCGGCACCCAGTAAGATATGGATAACACTTGGTATGTTAAAGTCCTTATCTGCAAGTGGGATATCTAATTTAGAATTTAAAATTTAGATTTTCCAAGTTAATTTTAATTTGCGGTAACTTAGAAGTAATTTTGTCTAACTTGTAACAAGTGACGTTAATCTGAAACTCATTTGTCAAAGAATGTAACTGAATATTGACACTTTCTCTTATATGTTTAGTTGGGTTACCAATACCTATCACCGGAGCTTGTATATGCTTGGTTTTTACTTTTAATAGGTCCACAAGTTCACTAGTGATGAATGAAGTCTGTGACCCACTGTCAAGGAGAGCCTTGACGTGGTACACTGTGCCGTTGCTTGCCACAATCTTGACCCTGGCGCTGGGAAGAAGTACCTGCTCAGAGTTGGATTTCAAAAACAATGAAATTGGTGATTGGTTGTCATCCTGATGCAGCAAGGTGTTATGCCCTTGTTTGCAATGGTCACATTTGAAGAAAAATCTACATTTTTTGCTGTGACCGTTGAGGCATATCTGGCAAAGTTTATTGTCCGTGACATATTTGATTCGCTCACTAGCTGACTTAGCTTTAAATTGTGGACAGTTAAATAATTTGTGAGATGACTTACATAGGAAGCAGCAAGCAGGCGACCGAGTTGTCCTTATGTTGGCCATATTTGAAGCCTTAGCACAAATTGAAGGCTGTTGTCGCTCCGCATTCTCAAGTGCAAGTGCTCTTTTATCTAAGAATTCCAACAGACAATTAATGGTTGGTTTTTGATCCCTAGATAACTGAAATTCCCTATTACATATCACATCAAGTTTCCTAGTCAGAATGCATACAACAAGTGGATCCCATGCACCTATATCGTGCCCTAAGTTTTTTAAAGCCGCCAGCTGCTGTTTGACAGTAGAAAGAAACTGACGAATATTGACAGCAGTTGACTTGTGTATGGGAGGCATATCCAACAAAATAGATACATGATCATTGGTGATTTTATAGGAGTTATTGTATCGTTCGTCAATGATAGTTTTTGCTTCTAAGTATCTTTCAGACACCAAAGGTAAATTTTTAATAAGCTCTAAAGGTTCACACTGTAAAAAACTACGCAGATAGAATAACTTTTGAACACTTTCCAAGCCAGGGTTCTTGTCGATGAGAGCATCGAAAAGACTAATAAATGATTTATATTGAGAATACTGACCTTGGAAATTTGGAACAGAAATTTGTGGTAGTTTACACTGTTTCACAGAGGTCTGGGGCTTAGTTGGCGGGCATAACACTTCTTTGGAAAGCAATTTCTTTATGACAACAAGTGTGTCCATGACCTTGGCCTCGACTTCAATGTCGACGGCACTAGGATCGGACGCGCAAATTTCTAAATTAATGGCATCGAACTTTTCGAAAGTGGCCCTTAGGCGTTCTTCTTTAACTAACAAAGATTCGCGGCTAGTATCGACACTATTGCTATCAGCAAAGTAGTTAATATGTTTTGTAATTGTGCCCTTCAACGCAGACCGTTTCCTTAGCAAGGCCCTGTCGAGTTCAGTCTTGTTGACTGTATTAACCTCAGTCGTCATCTTGCCAGTTACACTTTACACAAATAATTATAGATAGTTTACAGAAATAAACAGGTATAAACACACTAAAGTCCCAAAGCGCAATTATTTTACGAATTTGTTCAAAGTTCAAACGCAAACCAAACGATTACGAAAGTAAGATGGAGTATCTTTCTTCACCGACATAGGTAATGGCGTAGTCGCAGCCATTCGCAGCAACTTGGGCGTCCAATCAGAGACGCTGGCATTGGCAGCAGCGCCACGGTTGATGCAGTAGTAGCTTGGGGAAACACTATCCGACCAATAGTGAGCAAGGGAACGCGTCTTTGACAGAAGCGTTGCTCCTAATTGGTTCTCTACTTGACACTTCTGTAGGCGCGCAAAATTTGAATTTGCGAATCAGGTTGCTCTGCTTGTCACGACGCCTTCGGCGCCGGAAACGGAAACTCAACTCGAACACGAAAACACGTATAACACTTTTAGGTACTTGTATTTTGCAAAAACCACGAATACTATGACCTTTATTGACGATACACTTTTATGCACACACTATTCTTGATAGATGCGAACACGATTGCTCGACTTCTGTAAGTACTTCCGGACGCGTGATGTCGAAGCTGTACACGGCGCACTCACTGTCGATGGACCATGTAGGAAAAATTTTGACTTTAGGGAGGAAACATAGCCTTCTCCTAATAGTCGTGCCCAGATGGAGCAGTGGTGGACTGCACCATGTTGTACAATATATAGGGGCAGATCCAGTGAAACAACAGCGTACAACTTTCACACGTCTATGTTGAGCCACGTACACGAGAGAAGAGAGAACGGATACATATTTCTGCAGTGTTGCCACCACATACGTTCTTATGTACTAACACCGATATGGCTAAAGGTCAATTTGACCATACCGTTGGTAAATTACATGTTGGTTTCCCAACAGCCTGGACATCACCAAAGCCTTCGATAGGGTCTGGCATGCTTCGCTCCTTTCCAAGCTTCCGGCATATGGTCTACCTCCTCAACTGTGCAGCTGGATTGCCAGCTTTTTAAACGAGCGCCGAGTGCGGGTCCTCTGCGATGGCCAGGCTTCTTGCTTCTTGCAAGTGAATGCCGGGGTACCGCAGGGGTCCGTACTATCACCAACTCTCTTTCTTCTGCATATCGATGATATGCTATCCCTCGGGAACATTCATTGCTATGCAGATGACAGCACACTGCACGGGAGTTACTCGGTTCGTCCGACGGCGGGGCGATCTGAAATTGAGGAGGAGAGACGACGACTCGTGGCTGATCTCGACCGTAACCTCGATAGTATCTCTCAATGGAGTACCGAGAACCTGGTCGAGTTCAATGCCCGCAAAACACAGGCGTGGGCATTTACTGCGAAGAAATCCCTTTTCCTTCCCCTACCCTCTCTTCAGAATGCATTATTACCAATGTAGGACAACCTTGATATCCTTGGCATAGACGTTCGTCGAGAGCTCAATAATAAAAACTACATCGAAAGATGTATAGGGCTAGCTTCGCGGAAACTAGGAATACTGAATAAGGTAAAGAGATTCTTTACACCGGACTAGAGGTGTCTGCTGTACAAGACGCAGATTAGACCCTGCGTCGAATACTGCTCTCACCTCTGGGACGGCTCCGCGAAGTATCTGCTGGACGCTCTCGACGCTATGCAGCGACGGGCTATCCGTATTATAGATTGTCCGGAGGTAACAGGAAGCCTTGAGCCGCTAGTTCAGCGCCGAACAATAGCTTCCTTGGCCGCATTCTACCGTATTTACCACGGCGAGTGTTCTGAAGAGCTCTTCAATCTGATCCCACCCTCTTCCTTCCGATCCCGAACGACTCGTGCCGGGCAGAGATGCCACCCCCACACAGTGGATAGCATGTTCGCGAGAACCGAACGTTTTAAACGTTCGTTTCTCTGCCGAACGATAGTGGCCTGGAACGCCCTGCCTGTGCACGTGTTTCCTCCCACATATAATCCTGGGTTCTTTAAGCGGAGCGTGAAGAGGCACATCAGTAAGTCGTCAAGTTGAGGGCCACTCTCAATAGTAATGTGTGCTGTGAGAGTGGCCCACAATCGCTAGACGTCGTCACGACTTACCACCAGGCGGGCGGCGTCAATTTGGCGAACCAAATATAAAAAAAAAAAAAAAAAGAAAAGAAAGAAAGAAATAATTATTACTTCACGATAAATATGATAAAAAAGTCAACATATAGCTTATTATATACAAAAATATTTACATTAGATACAAAATATCGTTTAAAATCCTCCGCGTCATTGCCGACTGGGAAGGTTCCCGGATGCTGCCTGTGTTGCCACGTTGGGCCAGAAAATAGCCAGCCTTCTGGTCCTGAGAAGAATCGATTAAGCGTTTAGCAATGTCTCTATAAAGGCGGCGACCACTCGGACCCCATGACCCCAGTATCTTAACCCCAAACGACTCTAATAAATATGTAATCACTTGCTAGGTCACATATAGCTTAGTTTACAAATAACAAATAAACACTAAAAAAAATCTTAAAAACTAAAATAAACAACAGTGAAGTGGAATAAACGGCCGTCTCTCAGCGTTTTGCTGTCTGCGTAGTGCAAGGCAGACAGCGCTGTCTGTTCAGAGACGGTTTTTCAGGTGTACTTATAATATTTTGAAGAGACTGCGCGACTGCCATGTTGAACCGGTAATAGTCGATAAGTTACAAATGTGTAACAGAAAAGTCCCATAACTTATTTTTTTTTAATAATTTATTTTTCAGGGTTCCGTACTCCGTACCCAAAGGGTATCCTATTACTGAGACTTCACTGTCCGTCTGTCTCCAGGCTGTATCTCATGAACCGTTATAGTTAGATAACTAAAATTTTCATAGATGATGTATTTCTATTGCAGTTATAACAAAAAATACTAAAAACAAAATAAAATAAATATTTAGGGGGGCTCCCATACAACAATCGTAATTTGTTTCAGTATCTTTTTACATATACATACACATATCACGCCTATATCCCCGAAGGGGTAGGCAGAGGTGCATTACACACCCACAATTTGCCATTGTTTTAGTCCTACGTAATAGAGGGCAAACCTATTGCCGTCACCGGGCACATTTATAATGGGTTATGTCCAAAATGGCCGAATGAATTTAATAAAAAGTAGCAGCTATATTGTAATTTTGAAAAACAAATTGAAACCCGTTGCGTTGAAATGTTGATGAAAAGCAATAAAATCTTACATGCCAGCCGCTATGGCACAGCCAATTAAAGTCCTGGGCGTCTCGGATATATAATGGTACGGAACCCTTCGTGTACAAGTCCGGTTCGCACTTGGCCGGTTTTTTATCACTTCCATTCTAAAATTGTGTAACAAATCAAATTAAAATGTTACCACATCTGCATCCTAATTCTTAATCTTACTCTAAACCACACTTTATGAAGATCCGCCTGCGCCACAGGGTTTTTTTTTTTTTTTTTATATTTAGGTTGACAAATTGACGCCACCCGCCTGATGGTAAGCTGAGGCGACGTCTAGCAATTGTGAGCGACTCTCATAGTACACAGGAATACTATAGAGAGTGGCCCTAAACTTGACGACCCAGTAATGTGCCTCTTCACGCTTCGCTTAAAGAACCCAGGGTTATATGTTGGAGGAAACACGTACGCAGGCAGGGCGTTCCAAGCCACCATCGTTCGGCAGAGAAACGAACGTTTAAAACGCGTATAATATAAACGGGTATACTTCCTAGTAGGACCTAGGACGCCGGGCAATGGACGTAAGGAAAAAAAAAACTATGAAGACGCAAAGAACTGGAAAAATATTTAAGTATCGGACGCTCGCGACTTTGTTCGCGGTTATGACTGTCGTTAGTGGTTTGCAACATTGCTACTCGCTATAAATTGTAGCTTAGTATAGGTGAAAATATTTTTGGAATAGGTCTCATAGTTTAAACGTTACATTCATAAAGAAAATCTTTGTTAATAATATTAGTGTAGGAGAAAGATGAACGATAGATTTATTTTCTTTTTCTTATGTACTGTGTATGTTCCAGAAGAAGCACACAGTTGGGTTCAAATGTCCGAACGGAGCTTCTTGCAGACATGTCTGGTGCTGTGCCATAGAGCAGATGCTGTTTTTTACGTAAGTATAAGCCGCGCACGATGACATCGGGATGGAACCTTGTCACAAAAAAGGACAGAACGTTTTTTTTAGTTGTAGTTTTCAGCGATAGATGACGTCACGAAGCGGTTATTCACCGTAAATACATACATATATCACGCCTATATCCCCGAAGGGGTATGCAGAGGTGCATTATATACTCTTCTCCACTCTTTGCCAGTGTTTTTAGTCACACGTAATAGGGGGCAAGCCTATTGCCGTAACTGGGGACAATAGAAAGCTTTTTTATGGGTTTTAAATAATGGTGTTCGGGGTAGTACGGGAGTAATAAGAAAGTAAGATAGTTTGTAGGTCAAATGATGTTGGTCCTTCGAACCGGTCCTTTATGTCCAAAACGGCCGAATGAGTTTAATATCCGCTATGGCACAGCCAATGAAAGTCCTGCGGTCTGAGACTAAACGGACTCTCACCGCATCAAATAGACGTGCTTTATGGATTTTAGACCAAAAAAGAAGGCTGAGGATGAATGAGCGTGTATAACCCTACTAATATTATAAACGCGAAAGTTTGTGAGTATGTAAGTATGTATGGATGGATGGATGGATGGATGTTTGTTACTCTTTCACGTAAAAACTACTGAATGGATTTTAATGAAACTTTACAATAATATAGCTTATACATCAGAATAACACATAGGCTACAATTTATAAAGATACTGGTGTGCTTCAAGCTGTAATCCTCATATTTGAACGACGAACGACGAACTCAATGAAAACGAATTTTGACAACGCTAAAAAATAGTCATGAAATAGTCGTACATGTAAAAAAAATAGTCGTATTATAGTTTCGGCGTTACAGCTATAAGTTAATGAGGATTATGGCTTGACCGTCAAGCTGTAATCCTCATCTCTGGTGCAAGCAAACGGTAAAGCCTATCGAATTGGTTTAGGTTCCAAAAAATAGTCATGAAATAGTCGTAACGACATGCCAAATCTCAGAAATAGCCCTTCAAAGGTTCCAGAGATATAAAGGTAACCTGATGAGGATTATGGCTTGAACATTTGAAAACTTCAACTTTCTCCGGAACGCCCGCGATTTTCGATTTAAAGTTTATGCAAAAAAATAGTCGTGAAATAGTCTAGAATTGAAATTTTCTAGAAACAAACTGAATGAACTAATCCCACACCAACACATATTGAACTAACTGTGATATTTGTGATCAAAACTAATTGCTGTGATATAAACATATATGTACTGAGATTTATACAAGTTATGTACGTATTTGCAAGCTTTCGATTGTAATAAATAAGGATACAAATTATAAATGTTTCACAATAATATCATATGAAGTTATCAATTTTGTACACGACTGTACTCCATACAAATGTAGGGCAAACGAAAACTTTTTTTTTTCAAATTAAAGCAGCTCAATTTATAGTCGTTCATACTATTTCACGACTATTTTTTGGCATAATCTTTAAACTGAAAATCGCAGGCGTTCCGGAGAAAGTTGAAGTTTTCAAATGTTCAAGCCATAATCCTCATCAGGTTACCGTTATATCTCTGGAACCTTTGAAGGACTATTTCTGAGATTTGGCATGTCTTTACGACTATTTCATGACTATTTTTTGGAACCTAAACCAATTCGATAGGCTTTACCGTTTGCTTGCACCAGAGATGAGGATTACAGCTTGACGGTCAAGGCATAATCCTCATTAACTTATATCTGTAACGCCGAAACTATTATACGACAATTTTTTTTATATGTACGACTATTTATGACTATTTCATGACTATTTTTTAGCGTTGTCAAAATTCGTTTTCATTGAGATTTCAAATATGAGGATTACAGCTTGAAGCACACAGATATTGTGTGAATTGATCAAAATATGACGCGGCGCGACGGAAACAGGAAAAAATCCAAATTGCCACGCGGACGACCAATGTTTTAATGTGACTGCTTCAGTGGGGTGATCGGTAGTGCATCTGTTCCCGGGTCCAATCAAATATTTGTGTGATCCACTAATGTTTGTTTCGGAGTTTAGAGTGTTTTTATGTATGTATGTACATATATTTAGAAATATATATAAGTACTAGTGGTCGCCCACGACTTCGTCCGCGTGATTATTGTTCCCGTCGCCCTATCTTTATAAATTGTAGCCATGTGTTATTCTGATGTATAAGCTATATTATTGTAAAGTTTCATCAAAATCCGTTCAGTAGTTTTTACGTGAAAGAGTAACAAACATCCATACTTACAAACTTTCGCATTTATAATATTAGCAGGATGTTTATCAGTTTTTAAACTATAGGGTATAATAAGAATTACAATAAACATAATTATATACTAAAAATATTTAGATTAAAAAATATCGTTTAAAAAATCCTCCGCGTCATTGCCGACTGGGAAGGTTCCCAGAATGCTGGCTGTGTTGCCACGTTGGATGGCGATACTTATTCTTTGGGCCAGAAAATAGCCAGCCTTCTGGTCCTGAGAAGCATCGATTAAGCGTTTAGCAATGTCTCTATAAAGGCGACGAGCACTCGGACCCCATGACCCCAGTGTCTCAACCCCGTATGTTTATCAGTTGTCTAAATCCCAAAGCACAAGTTTATCTTAGTTTCAGTTCTTCTTTCTTTAAAAACGTGGCTCCATCGATGTTCAACGATGATTTCGCCAATGTCAAGGTACGAGTACCTAATGCTTGATATTTCCCACACAGAAGAACTAATTACTTAACTAGTTCACAGTGCGGGACAAAAAAACGTTGTTCGGTATTGCAATTGAGCGTCTGGGAACCCGATTTTTGCGGAGCGCCATAGGTAACCTAAAAAGCCACCAGGCACGCGCTCAGCAAAAATTGTCCTTAGTTCAAACTAAGGACAATTTTTAGATAACGTTATGTGAGGAAAAAAAGTTAAAAAAAATCTTGTATTTTCAGCCTACCGTCATCATCAGACGCGTGTGTCTACACCGGCGGTGGTCTATTCTCGTGGGGAACTAAGTTCAGATACGTCGGTCGGACGGAACGGGAGATCTTGGAAAGGGACGGACTACTCACACCTCGGGATTCACAGGTTACTTGTTTTATCATTATTTAGCCGACTTCCAAAAACAGAGGTTCTCAATTCGACACTTTTTTTTAAGTTTGTTATCATCTTTGGACTGGTTTAATTATTTTTTTATAATTTCCAGTGTAAATTTTTGTCGTGTTTTTATTAAACTACATGACACAAAATACTTTTTAAATAAGATTCATAAAAAAAATATACGCCTATATCCCCTTGGGGGTAGGCAGAGGTGCATTAAACAACCACGATTCATTTTAAATCAGTAATTCGGATACAAAGTTTATAAAAAATTGGGAATGTATCCAACATTTTTCTTGACTGGTCTACGCAGTCAACGTAATTCAAAATCGAACACACGAGCGGCATTTATTGTTTTTTAAAATTCGAACACACGAGCGGCATTTATTGTTTTTTAAAATTCGAACACACGAGCGGCATTTGTTTTTTAAAATTCGAACACATGAGCGGCATTTATTGTTTTTTAAAATTCGAATTTCAAATTATATTTTTTTAAATGTAAAAGCTTGTTTTTCTTATTGCGACTTTGTGATCGTGACATAGATGTACTGACGTTCATAATAATCTTACTGCGTAAATACACAACCGATGATGTATCATTTGAGTGAATTTATGGTAATTTGTTGTCGGGATAAAAGGATTTTAAAGTTTATCGCTATTTAATGCACGAACAATATTTTACCATGTACTTAATTACTTGTATTATTGAAGGAGAACGGCTCAACTACAGGTGGCAAGAGGAAAGCATCAAGTGTACCAGCCACGCCTTCCACACCTATGACGGGAGACTTCGGTAAGTATTGATACAGATAATATACTTAATATTACATTCGTACTAGTAAGTACCCCATCCGAATAGGGGCCAAATCAATCGATAAAGCTTTATTCATGTCATTAAATGACGCTTAGGTACGAACGTCAATAATTACTAAAACTGACAATATTATTGCTTCTATTATACTAGTACGGTGTCTTGCGCGGTGCCACGCCATAGGTTTTGGCCTATAACTTTTGACCCCTTAGGGCTAGGTCAAATTTTCGAGTTTTTTACTTGCCACCAGATCGACCGCTATCCATAGAGGGGTCAACCATCATTGTAGCATAAGCAGTTCTCGAGAGCTAAGGGGGGACAAAAATTACATTTCTATATATAGATATGTACTGTCAGATTTGCAAAGCAAGGTAAAACCGTAAGAAAACTCACGGCCTCTCTTTTTCCTATTGTCGTTTCCAGGCACTTAGGAGAGCCCCGTCCGTTTATTTGCATTCGTCGGAGGAGTCTCAGGTTCGATTCCCGGTCGAATCAAATATTTGTGTGATTCACAAATATTAGTTTCGTAGTTTGATGTCGACCTCAAAAAAATAAAATAAGATGACATGGGAGTATGTCCAATTTTTTTTTCTTTTTCAGGCTACAGCAGTCTTCCCCGGTCTACCCATAGTGCACCGTTAGAAGAGAGCGTGGGCGAAGGATGTAACGGCGCGTGTCTACTGAGCGGGCCGGCCGTCGACATCGCACTAGCATGTTGCGACCATCCGCGACCTGCCATAGACAACAAACCTAACGGTAACTCTTTTTTTTTTTTTTTTAGTTCCGCGACCAAGGCCGCGGCCGCTCTATGCCGGGCGTCTCTGGTTACAAGCAGAACGTATTTCCAGTGGCGCCCGGCGGTAACGGTAACTCTACACTTTTTTAAACAACTTCAAATATAGAAGATGTTCTCATTTCGACTGTATTTTATTTTCTTTGTGATTTTAAATTGAAATTGCTTCTCAAGTGGTGGTCCCATTCCGGTTATTGGAAGTCGGTTCTAGTGTCAATGTTTGACGTGACGTATAATCCCATGGACGGTAACTTAACCTTAGAAAAAAATTGTTATTGCAAACTACCCTCATAATCAGACGCGTGTTTAAATTGATGGTAAAGTAGGCATCCCGTTTTTTTCCTAATAATATAAATAGCTTCAAAAGTTCATCGATATAATCAACCACTTCCATGCTTGAATTGGAAACTATTATGAAAATAACTTTCCCTTGTGTTTGTTCGTAGATAGTTCGTACTACTCGTTTTTTAATTGGGATTATTGTCATTATTCACAGCCATCCCCACAGACTATAGACTTCGAGAATCATTCGAGCAATCGTCTTCAGAATCAGGAGCTACATCCGCAGCCCCTACTGCAGATTTAAACACCGGAGTACCAATAATTTCCTCAAACGTCCCTATTCTAGCCCCAAGACCGTTCAGTTTAATACGAGCTTTCGTTCCATCATTTGCCCTAGCCTGGTTAGCATTAGCACTACTAGGGTTACTACTATTTGAAACAGAATGGACACCATTAAAAGCTCTAAGACGCAAACCAGAATTGCTAGCGTTCCGTACATATTATTACACGCCATTAAAAGATTATTTAAAAAGGAAATTGTTGGAGTTATTTTGATTTCTAGCCTTGTTAAGTCAAGTATTATATTATGGCACGGTTAGACTAATGCTAGTGAAGT
Source organism: Nudaria mundana (assembly GCA_963556515.1). Lineage (NCBI taxonomy): Eukaryota > Metazoa > Arthropoda > Insecta > Lepidoptera > Erebidae > Nudaria > Nudaria mundana. Next base: position 4,886,219 of record OY748287.1, on the reverse strand, counting down.
GTCTGATGTGCTAAGTATATCGCCATTTTGCCGCTGAGAAACGCATAATCACGGCGTAACTTATTTCTAAACGGGTGAGAAGTTGGCGCTAAAATGAGCATGTCAACACATTCGAAATTTAAATCTAAAGCAATGTCTTCATTAGAGTTTTGAATTTGGAATTTCATTTAGATCTGTTGTATGTTGCTTATTTTTTTTTAGCAGAGACAACTTGTAATTAATTAAATTCATAGATATTATGGAACAACCATTCATCTGAAAGAAAGAGGTTATTAAGGAGCGTGATTTGCTCAAAATGTTTAAACTATTTATTTGTCAATCTCAAGTTAATTACATAACGGTTTTCGTTAGTACTATCATCAAAGGTTGTATTTCAAATCAAATAATTATAAATACTGAATTTGTATAATACAAAGTCGTAACCTTTTCAATATGGCGCCCAGACTATTAGCCTCCCTGACTATATAGATCTGAGTCTGGTACTTACAAATTAGCATAAGTTCCACTATACGCTTTCTCATGGTACAATATAATTTGTAAGCTTATCACTCTAATTTTATTGCACAGCACAAGAGATTTGTGGTATTCATACGTTCCTAATTTAATAAGTATTTTAGGTTATTAAAAATAAGAAATATCGACCTAAAATAAGTCAAACCGTCACTTGAATAAAATGCCGCGTTTATTTCTTTTTTCTTAAATTTTGATTTTCGAATGATATCAGCCGCTAGTCTGTTCTGGGAATTTATGAAAGTTGATTTAAAAACAACTCTATGATGAGATTCACTCTATGACGAGATTCACTCTATGATGAGATTCACTCTATGATGAGATTCACTCTATGATGAGATTCACTCTATGATGAGATTCAATTTGTATTTATAACATTCCAATAAAATAATTTGGTCTTCCAATACTATGTTATATTCCGCTTTAATTATTTTTCATACATGTTAAGAATTACGTACAAATATTGTTAATCATTATTTTATGGTTTTTATACGTGCCATTTATACTTAAATCTCTAATACTAGTCATAAAAACGTTGCTGTCCTAAGAGCATGGCAGTGCCGATCGACATATTATAATTTAACCAATGAGATTGCATAAAATGGCGATCACGTGACCTAATTTTCGATTTTTTTTTTCGATATATCGTCGATCCACTGACTATGCTAGGTCGGCTGGTTTATAACTTTGTGCACAAATTTACATATATTTAAGACAAAGAATTGATCCTTTTGCCCATATTATGTTAAGTATTTTCTTGCAATAATAATTATATTTATGTTACTAACACATTTTTCAACCGTAACAGTTATTATAATGCCTTAATAGTGTTAGATTAAATAAAATATGCGTTAAACATTTCATTGCGCGAAGTGAGCGAAGCTCAATCTTAGGCGACTCATGTATTTCGTTTGTCCGCATACTCCTCCTAAACGCCTGAACCGATCTCCTTCAAAATTACCACAGTGATAACGTGTGGTGGCTTAGAACAAAAAAAAATTGGAAATCGGACATACCATCGAGGAATAATCACCGAAAAAAACAGACTCCGCTACTGAATGTCGAAGTTTAAAATGTCGACGTATGTTAGTTCTAAAGTACAGGATCTCGACGTATGTTAGTTCTAAAGTACAGGATCTCGATGTACGCCAGTTCGAAAGTTCACTGCAGCGAAGTATGCAAGGCCGACGTATCGTTAGTTCGAAAGCATACGAGTTCGATGTACGCCAGTTCTAAAGTTCACTGCAGCGAAGTATGAAATGCCTCCCTACTGTTGGTTAGAAAGCATACGAGTCCAATAGGAGTATTCGCACCAAGTTCGATATCGACACTATCGCTATTGGAACAATTGTAATAGGTAATAAATAAAACACATTCATAAATTAAATATATATATATATCTTTAAATTATTAAAAACCAAAAAAACGCTTGCTGCGTTACATAACATAATGTTATTATAACATTAAATATGTATTAGATTAAATATGTATTATACCTAGTACCTATAGTATATCAGTAATTTAACTTAATTTAGTTTTGTATATAAAATTAAATCTTCATATACGCAATGTACGCAAGACCACTTATGTATTCTTTCAAATCTACGTTATCCTTCTTTAATAACTGTTCTCTGATTTTTAGGATATGGCATGATTTTTTGGATTTACGTTTCTTTATATTAGCATTAATTCTTTCAATTTCCAACATTGTATTTTTTTGTTCTTTTTGCAATTCTTTAATCGATTTATATATATTGTTTTTTTTCCTGTTCAGCAAGTTATTCCAACGATTATGCCAATTTTCAATATTGTTTTGGGTAGTTGGAATATCAGCGTTAACACAATCTAATACGGACCATATCTGAGGTGGAAATCTTGGGGCCAACTTCTTCAGCTGCAATTGCAGTTTTGACACCTTCTTTGGATTAGTGTCACATTTATAAACTCCATGAACATAATATTCAGAAAACCATTCAGTCACTTTGTTTGCTTCCTCGGGTATAATTTCCTCGCGAATAATATCAAATGCGGATCTAAAAAAGCAAGGGCCGCTAGATGGCGCATTTGATGCGCAAAATTACTGTCACTAACATACTTTTTTGATAATCCTTCCTTTTGGATATGCTTTAATATTATAATAACATTATGTTATGTAACGCAGCAAGCGTTTTTTTGGTTTTTAATAATTTAAAGATATATATATATATTTAATTTATGAATGTGTTTTATTTATTACCTATTACAATTGTTCCAATAGCGATAGTGTCGATATCGAACTTGGTGCGAATACTCCTATTGGACTCGTATGCTTTCTAACCAACAGTAGGGAGGCATTTCATACTTCGCTGCAGTGAACTTTAGAACTGGCGTACATCGAACTCGTATGCTTTCGAACTAACGATACGTCGGCCTTGCATACTTCGCTGCAGTGAACTTTCGAACTGGCGTACATCGAGATCCTGTACTTTAGAACTAACATACGTCGAGATCCTGTACTTTAGAACTAACATACGTCGACATTTTAAACTTCGACATTCAGTAGCGGAGTCAAAAAAACAATGGTCCCATTGAAAACAATGTAAATTTTGCACGTGCAGAATAGAATGTTCGACATTCAAGCATTGAAAGTCCGGCGAAGCCCTTTTCGTTGTCGTTCGAAAATTTAACACTTCGCTCAGTTTTTTGCAACAGCAGCATGCATTGCATACCTAGTTTTACCTAGTCACTGTTAATTCTTTTAAACATTTTATTATACAAATAGATTTAAATTAAGTATAGAATGAGGCCACAATTAGATAAGTTAATTGCACAGTCCACTAGTGCAATTTAAAAAAATAAATTTAAAAGAAAGTATTTATTCCACCTGCCAATTTCAAATCATAGATAATACTTTTTGCAATAATTTCTTCATGGTGCATGCAGATTATAAATTTTTATGAAGCCAATCCCATAATCAATCTTCAAAAGCCCAAATAAAAAAGGTTTATTTAGAAATTATAGCGTTTAAAGCTTGAAATCGTGATTATGTATAAATATGATTCGAGAATTTTAGACTAAAACCACCGCCATATTTATGGAATTCTTAAGAAAACGTTTGGGGTTCGGCTTCATAATTCCATTTTGGGACTCCATTATGATGTATTATATTAATATAGTTTCAACTCACGCCGTTCCGCTTCATCGGGATTTTTATTAAACTTGTCAATTATAAATACTAGTTTAGTAATATTCGAAAATTATTTAAGTGATTATGTCGTAAGCATTTTGTATTTGTTATTTTTATTAATATATTGGCTAGTTGTTAACTGAAAAAAATACATTTTACCATAATAATTATGGTTTTATGGCTAGCACAGGTAGATTTATTTGTTATAAACTAGTAGAGGTTAATTTCTAACCTATACAACAAACTGCAGTTGACAAGTAGCCGCCATTTTGAAATCAAACGTATAAAACAAAATGTCCGCGATATAGAATAGACCGCAATGCATTTAGAGTAACTTGTAAATGACAAACTTACATGTTTTCGTTATTAGATGATACTGTTAGCTGGTATGTATGTATGTAATAGATTTTTTTATTTTATTTGTGGACCAACACAATACAGAGGTTAAGTTTGTACCTAAATACTTATTTTTATACATGCTGTTATTGCTTTCTTATTACGATTAGGAAACCTCGTTGTGAACAGAATTGCGTCATATTTAGTGTTTTTAACGTTTAAAGATTAGATGCCAAACGCAGTTTTTACAAAGTATTTGTATTAGTTACTTGGAGTGGTATTAAAGCGTGGTCGCGAACCAGAAATACGCGCATTGAACTGTCACTTCCTATCCTTGTCACTCACAAAGATATGCGCGAGCGATAGAGATACGGATAGACGGGTCAATGACCGAATTTCTTTCTGCTCCGCGACCGCACTTTACTGCAAAACTGCTGCATCGTTATGCTAGTACAAAGAGAACAAAATGTCGCCACGATAACACCAATTCTAACAAATTATGTATTAGTTTATGAAATAGCTTTTAGTTAACGTAAATAATAGAGGTTTTAATAAAACAATCTGCTGAAATCAATTTCATGTTTTATTATTAAAATACTTCCAAAATAAGCAACAAACAAAATTAAATAACAATGTAAAAAGTACAGTCTATGATGCTATATTATAGACCTGCTATTCAAAATTAACCACTGTAACCTTCAATAAAATATTTCTGAAGACGGCTGTTTTAAACAGAAGATTATACTCGTGTAGACAGTTGTGTTAAATCAAATATATATATATATATATTAGACAATTTAGATATATGTGGAAGCAGTTCAAAACAAACCTTAAATAATGTAGAATACGTTTACAAATACCTCTTTAACAAAACTAACGAATGACAGCGAAAAGAAGGCAAAAAATTATTAAAGCAACATGTCAAAAAATGTACGCTTTAACGATAGGACATAAAGTATAATAGACGAATACAGTGAAGCATCTGACTGTGCATCTAAAGAAATATTTTTATCGATGACTGTAACGACCGTTTATTAAAAGTGATATTATAGCTTAAGTTCTTAATTCCAGTACATATTTGTTAAATATGGCACTTAGTTGTTTAATGGTGACAAGTTAATGGTACAAAGTAGGATAAATATGCAAGGTGTGCTCACTTAAGTCAAGGTAACATTCAAGGTGCTTGGGAGTTGTACCAGTTACAAATAAGTCCTAATCTATTACAGTGTTTGAAAGCAGCAAATTGACACGAAAAATACTTTTATAAATTCAGATTCACCCTTATTATAATCATAGTGTAAAATATACATTCATTTTGAGCTACGATGCGGTAGTGTTTGTACACGAATGACACGGGGTAGGCGTGACTAGCGGGGAACATCCCGTATCTACATGCCCTGTGGTCAGGCTATTACATCGTTGTACAAAAATTACCGCAGCAGAACGGTTTAAACCTAAAATAATTCCATATCCACCTATAAAATATGTAGGATTTAATTAAGCATAGCGTGTAGTTTTTTTTTGGGACATTTAGTCCACAATGGAGAGTTGTGCAAAACCCAATAAACTCTGTTCGTCGAAAGGTTCGGGGGGAGCGGACTCCAGGCGGAAAGTCAACGACCTCGGTGGCGTCTGTCCGGGAGTCACGAACAAGTTGTCGTCGACTAGATGCTGTAACTGTTGCGCCGTTACGTCCGCGTCCTTCGCGTTCAACAGTCCAGCTCCGACCAGCTCTGTGGCGATACCGTCGGCTGAATCTTTTCCTGCCGCGAACTCGAAGCGTATATCGTTTAGTTCGTTGTGAGAATTGCGCATTCTGAGCACGAGGTTTATGACTGGGGCGTCGTCGGCTTTCAGAGAGCCGATGGTGAAGCCGCTGGTGGTGGCGGGAGGGGGCGTATCCTCGCTGTCGCTGTCGGAGGTGTCGGCTCGCTCCAGCGTGTTCATTGGTCGGTCACGGTCGCACGCACGCTCCTCGTCGTCGTCCTCCTCCTCGCTCTCCCATACCCACTCGCCAGTTTCCATTCGATGCAGTCGTCCCGACGTTCCCGGTTGACGCCTACTCGCTTTGTGCACTCGCGTCTCCATGCTAGGCCCGATCGTCACCAGGGTGGACAACAGGTACTTCCGATCTCGTCCTTTTTTGAAGAACGAGTGCTTCAGCAACTCGGTTGCCGAAGGTCGTTTTGACGGATCCTTCTGCAGGCACTCCGATATCATCTTTCTGAAGGTTTTGCCGTACGCTTTGTACTGGTCCTTATCCTCGGCGCCCGTGTCCAGGGTTGGCGGATCGTTCTGCAGGGTCAACATCAGAACTTTCATCGGCGGATATTTATGGTAGGGCGCGGTGCCCGTGGCCATCTCTATGGCGGTGATGCCAAAGGACCAGATGTCGGCTTTGAAGTCGTACCCGTGGTTCTGCTCCATCACCTCGGGTGCCATCCAGCAGGGGGTGCCGACGAACGTGTGTCGCACCTTCTGTCGCGAGAGATCTCTTCCTGTCGCCAGCCACGCCGACACACCGAAATCCGCGATCTGAACGATCCCATCGTCTCCGAGTAGTATATTACCAGCTTTAACATCCCTGTGGATCTGACCATTCTGATGGAAATACTCCAACCCTCTCAGTACCTCTTTGAGCACCGTGGCGATGGTCGCCTCGTCGAACACCCCGTGTTTACAGTTGGATATTCTCAATTTATGTTTGATGATATCGAGTAAGCTGCCACCTTCTAGCAGTCGGAGTACGAGCCAGAGCTCGTCTTTGACGACGAAACTAGTGTAGTATGTGACGACATTTTCGTGATTGCAGCTGGACATCGCCTGGATTTCTTTGAGTAGTTCGTCCATGGATGTGTTCCATTTTTCGAGGTTGATGCGTTTGATGGCGCACTTCTCGTTGCGAGGCCGACAGAAGGCGGCGGTGACCACAGCTGTGGCCCCCACACCGATGACGTCCAGCAACTCGTAATCTTCCTGGCTGTTCGGCCAAGATCCGGAACTCGCCATTTTTATATTCTACTGTTCTAATTCTTGTATTGAGTAAATAGTTTGTACTTCTAAAAAGGCCAATGTATAAGGCTCGTATTGGACCTATACAGTCTTGCCAATAGCTGGGATTATGTCTCCCATATCGACGTGATGACTAGGCTTGTAGTTCTTAATAAGGAAATGTTCACCGTCTTTCCTTTTTTCCAATCTATGAATAGTTTGACAATTTTCTCTTAACTCTAGTATAGTTTTGTCAAAATATTTAAAAGTACTGTTGTTGTAGTCTATGCTCGTAGGGTATAAATCGTCGCCTGAAATAAAAATTGATCATAACTTTTCTTTACTAGACAATGTAATTATTTATTTTTTAAATATTACTTTAATTTACCTGGTAACACTTGTAAGATGCCATCCTTAGCCTTCACACTGTATGGAAGGAGTAGATCACTGCCATAACCACTTCGCTCATTTGCAAATTCAATCAATTCAGCAATGTCCTTTATACAAGCCAACCGCCTCAGCTCATATACTTGTGGCGGATGCAATACTTTGTCACTGTTTAATATTGTTTCAGGGTCCAACCACTGCAAAATGGCAATAAAATTATAATTTTATACAGAAAAAATTCCAAGTTTCCGTCTTTAGCATGGAGAATACAAGCAGATGAAGATGAACGGGGCTCAGAGTTTATTCCTAATCAAAACTTGATATACTTCTAGGATCGCTTTGACGGATGGTTGCAAGTCATTCATGTTTGACAATGATTACTCCTAAAAGGATCTTCATCATCCATAAAGCCTTTTCCCAAGCTAGTTAGGGTCGGCTTTCCAGTCTAACTGCGATGTGACTGAACTTCAATGTTTTCTATGGAGTGACGGCCATTTGATCTCCACAACCCATGAGTGATATCGTAGCTCTGTAGGTAGACCAGTTGAATTTTGTTTTAGGGCATCAAATACCTGTGAACAACTACCATAGATGTTTATATGACCACCGGGACCAACGATTTAATTCGCTTTCCGGGATTGGACTATAAAAGCCAGACATAAATGGAACAGTAGCAATGATGTATGAAGCCATGATGCTATTATGATTTGCCAGGACTATTATTATTTCCTTTGGGGACGCCGGTAGCTGTACGGAAGTTCCAGGACTAAAAGCCTCAATAAAAAATAATATTGCTAATATTGCTGATGAGGATTCTATTATCCCAATATACCTGAACATTAACGACTTCAAAATTACTCTTGGTACTTGGCTTCTGTTCCACGGCAGCAACAAAGAAAACAGTATCAAATCTTTTAGGTAACACACTAGGGGTCAGCCAGTTGCTCCAATAGTTTAATGACCATATGTCGGGGTAACAATTGTGTTCTTTACACAGTGTTAGCCACTCTTCAGGGTTTTTCTGTACCTAGAAGAGACAAGATTAGGATGATTGTAAATGAGGACGGATACTATTGTTATAGCTTTGCAAAGAAAGATACCTTTACTTCCTTACACTATTACAACATATGATGGCTTTCGTATCACAACATTTTTTTTTAAATAATAATTTTTTTTTCAGGCTACACAAGAAAAGTTACAGATGGTAATTAACTTATTCTACGGTACCAAGTTTAGTGTGACGTCTGTATTCATTCAGTACTTACTCGGTCCTGCCAATATGTTACATCAATATCTTTGACAATATCTGCCCATTTCCCGAATCGCTCTTCTTTATGTTTCCGACTACAAATTAGCAGTCCCAACTCTTCAAAGGCCTCCCTTATTGCAGTTATTCTTAACTGAATGTGTCTAAAAATAAAACAGATTACTCCTTATGTTTATTCCTTAATCATTTATCATTATTATCACTTTTTACAATAATATGATGAATATGAATGAACAGGAAAAATACTTAATTTTCTAAAAAATATTAACATATTATTAGTAACCAAACTACAAACATCAAAAACAAGACTTACGCAATTTACAATTTATCAGTGATCTGCATACAAAAATGAGCATAATATTGCAAGTATGTAGCACACAACTTAACTGTATGGGTTTGTGTGACATTGAAAGGCCAACATACTAAGTATTTTAGCATGCAGGTGCTATTTAATTTATAAGATATGTCTTGATAACACTTGTTGACATAATTACAAAACTGACAGACACTTGAAATACATTGCAGAATATCTGATATCTACCTATTTAATTATGAATATAGGTAATTAACAGTTATGATTTTAAGACTCTGAAAATGTAAAATCTTTGTGTATATAATTATGCTCCACTTGTTAACAAACAGTTGTAAACTATATTATATGGCGGATAAAATAAATAAAACATCTGTGCAAGCATGATTATGTTTACTGTCGTTATCAGTATGTGCGTGACGAAGAAAAACGTCAGTTGAGATGGCAAGGCCCACAAATATTACCTTAGTACAGGATCCTTTTGGAAAATAGGTGTGATAACACTGCTTGGGTGGTGAAACGATTTGTAGTCTTCTTTAGAATAGCCAAAGGTCGAGAAGAGCGATAGCCAGCGTGGAGAGCCGTCAATAGGCTCGGTGACACCTCCAGGAAACACCACGCTATTGGGAAACGATGCGGTTTGTGTCCGAGTCTGCAACAATATGTCGTAGTTAACACTGCCATGTTTATGCACGCGAGATAACACTTCTTGACTACGTTTTGTGAGTAATATTAACGAAGCAGCATCACGCCACTTTTTTCCTGTAATTTTATTCATGCTTGGTACAGCTATAGTGCGTAGCGGGATTAAAAGGCAAGGTCGACTTACAGGGTTCACTTTAGGAACTAAGTCTTAGATAAAATGGTTTATATTTCTTATCGATAGTGATAATTTTGTTTTATGTGAGCTTGGAATATAAAAATAGCACAAAATTGACATTCACTGCACTCTCAATCGAAATATTTTTTTAGGTTTTGTCTTGTGTCAGAAGTGAGTGAATGAAACTCAATTAAATTTATTGCATCTGTGGATGAATTGTTTGCTACAGTAAAAAAATCATTTTTAATCGAGACGAAATTCTACTAATAATCGACTAAACTTAAGCATGATGTTTAAATAGTTAAATAGTTTTTTGACTAAAAATAAAACGAAATATACAGCTATAAATAAATAGTATTTACAAATATAGATTGACTTTGCTCTTAAAATCAGATTTTTTTAAGCAATCTGTTGAATTTCATTAATCGACTAAGGCTATCGAGAAAATTAAATAATTTGTCGTCTCACTTAGGTCATGGTAGTCGCTTCATGGAAAATAGTTTCTGGCTCTTGACCAAACCATAAAATAAATACCAAAAAAAAACAACATGGAAAATATCGAATTTCCGCCACATCGCAGTTAGACTGGGAAGCCGACCCCAACCGGGAAAAGGTTCACTGGACGGTGATGATGATGACTGTAAAATTGGTGGCAAGACGACATGGGCTTCTATTTGGCATTCGAAATGCTGCTTATGCACACTTGTGTTTTGTCGTCACTTACATATAATAACGCATATAATCACATATAATAACAAGAATAATAATTGTTATTATAGGATTCAGAAGGCTGTTATCCTCGACACGTGCCGTATTTTTAGGAGGTCTCTCCGTCTGTAGCTTCCACCGCCGCCGGTAGTTTAGGTCCTACTCCGCTACTGGTGGGGTCACTGTTTTATATATTTTTAAATGTAAGTATTTACTTTTTTATAAATCTATTTAAAAATGTAATAAATGTTGACATTTCCCTGGTTAGATGTGACTAAAACAAAGCGACTGGCTGGAATCGCAAGTCTCTGGTGACAAGCAAATGTCGCAACTAATGTCTCTGGACAGTTGGATTATACCGCGCGGTAGATAATTCGCGCATCAGTGTATTTCAAAAATTATACACTACTCGTAGATGTGCTATCCAGTGAGTAAACATGCAAGGCTTCAGGCCAAAACGATCAACGGGTGACCTCCTGGCATTCGTCACGCATGTATGGGGTGAGGCTATGGAAAAGTTCGGCGAGTCCTTGGCTATTAGCCTGGACATCGCCAAAGCTTTCGATAGGGTCTGGCATGCTTCGCTCCTTTCCAAGCTTCCGGCATATGGTCTACCTCCTCAACTGTGCAGCTGGATTGCCAGTTTTTAAACGAGCGCCGAGTGCGGGTCCTCTGCGATGGCCAGGCTTCTCGCTTCTTGCAAGTGAATGCCGGGGTACCGCAGGGGTCCGTACTGTCACCAACTCTCTTTCTTCTGCATATCAATGATATGCTTTCCCTCGGGAACATTCATTGCTATGCAGATGACAGTACATTGCACGGGAGTTACTCGGTTCGTCCGACGGCGGGGCGATCTGTGATAGAGGAGGAGAGACGACATCTCGTGGGTGATCTCGACCGAAACCTCGACAGTATCTCCCAATGGGGTGCCGAGAACTTGGTCGAGTTCAATGCCCACAAAACACAGGCGTGTGCATTTACAGCGAAAAAATCCCCTTTCCTTCCCCTACCCACTCTTCAGAATGCAATATTACCAATGAAGGACAATCTAGACATCCTTGGCATAGACGTTCGTCGAGAGCTCAATAACACAAAATACATTGAGAGATGTATTGGGCTAGCTTCGCGGAAACTAGGAATACTGAACAAGGTAAAGCGATTCTTTACACCGCACCAGAGGTGTCTGCTGTACAAAACGCAGATTAGACCCTGCGTTGAATACTGCTCTCACCTCTGGGACGGCTCCGCGAAGTATTTGCTGGACGCACTCGACGCTATGCAGCGACGCGCTGTTCGCATTATAGACTGTCCGGAGGTAACGGGAAGCCTTGAGCCGCTAGCCCAGCGCCGAACAATTGCTTCCTTGGCCGCGTTCTACCGTATTTACCACGGTGAGTGTTCTGAAGAGCTCTTCAACCTGATCCCACCCTCTCCCTTCCGATCCCGAACAACGCGTGCCGGCCAGAGATGTCACCCTCATACCGTGGAAACCGTCTTCGCGAGAACCGAGCGTTTTAAACGATCGTTTCTCTGCCGAACGATGGTGGCTTGGAACGCCCTGCCTGCGCACGTGTTTCCTCCAACATATAACCCTGGGCTCTTTAAGCGAAGCGTGAAGAGGCACATTACTGGGTCGTCAAGTTGAGGGCCACTCTCTATAGTATTCCTGTGTACTGTGAGAGTCGCCCTCAATTGCCAGACGTCGCCTCAGCTTACCATCAGGCGGGTGGCGTCAATTTGTGGAACTAAATATAAAAAAAAAAAAAAAAAAAAAGTTCGACATGTACCTACCTAATGCCTAAGCCCTACCAGCTCTACCTTGCTAAGCTCCAGCTTGCTCCAAGCGACAACGCAGCGACCATAACTTCTATTTTTTTTACTAGCTGTCCCGTCGAACTTCATACCGCATTGGTATTTCTAATGTTTCGCCTTTCCGCACAACCTTTTTTTCTTCTTCTAAAAGAACCTTTTCCTGATAATAACGAACAAAAAAAAAAGAAAAATTATTGAAATCGGTCCAGTCGTTCTCGAGCCATAAATCTCTTAAGCAATACGACTTTATTTTATATATTTATATATAGATTGATTTATTTATTTGCATTAGAATGTTGGTATAGGCAGGCCTATGTCACTCGCCTAACAATCGCAAAAAATACGTGACGTCAGCGACAACTTGAAGTTGTAAGTCAGTAAGGGTTGTCTCTTGTTTGTGATACGACATTGACCATAAAGTTAATATTGTGGCATTAACGTCATAATTATTTGTCAAATTATGCTGGTACTTTCCTGACAACCCAAACGTTCGAATGATGTTCTATGTAAACAAAAGAATGTGCTTTAATTAACGTCGGAGTGCAAGTTCTGTATGTAAGTACTACTTATTCCCTATTCTGTTGTAGATACAGTAAGCTTCAGAGAAAAGGAACCCCCCTTGATAATGACATGAAAGCATTAAAGTTTTTTGAATCATTGTGTATATGGCATGTTGGTCTAGTGGTTATGACCGATGCTTTGTGGACACGGCAACCGGGGTTCAAATCCTCGGACACAAGTTCTTTTTTATTCATATAATTATTTTTTTATTTTCTTAAGCACTTTTTGTTAATTAATATTTAAGGAATCAAATTTTATAGTAGGTATGAGGTTTGTAATTAAAGATAGGCTTATTGCATAAACAATATTAATTTATTTCTGGAATTACATTTCTAGGTTTTTTTCTTTCCTCTTTCCATTCCTGGTTGAGTATACAGTTTTTCTATCTGAGTTAAATTGGGGTTACTTATTTTTAAATTTTACCTGACCTAAATTTATTGACAAAATACAATACCCTAAGTGAAGTATAAAATGTTTACTTAATATTAGATAATTCTAGAAACATAACTACAATATTTATTTACTTATTTATTTAAAGTTGCAAACATTAATTTTTTACACTCTGTATAATCTTTGAATATAAAAGAATGGTTGAAAAATGAAATGTTATTTGTTCCTGTGAATCACAAAGAAAGAACCAACATGCTAAACTTTAACAGTATAGCAATATACATCTTCCTCTTTGATCACATTTTTTGATAAGTAGGTAACCCTTTTAACACAACATTAGAAAAATATGTGAGGTCAGATGGTGCATCGTTAACACATAAGAAGATTACTAAACTTGTAAACAAAAACTTGTAATGGGATTAGGTATTAATAATATAATATTATTATTATGAATGTTAGGACACTTTATACACAGCGTCATCTAGCCTAAAATAAGCACCTTAATGTGATATGGATACTAGACAACGGATATAATACTTATTTTAAATATTTTTTTAGATTAATTACACCCAGACACATAACAAATAATCGTGTTCAGCACACAAAGATTTGTCCTGGGTAAGAATCGATAAACTGCATTAATAACGGAGAGGATGGCCCTCACTGTCTATCACTTATTGAAGACGACTTTTCATCCCCGACACCATACTAAAACATGCGGCACTATTTCGCATTAGTTCCCAAGTTCTGTTTACCTCTTCATCTAATTTTTTTTTACTTTATTTCACTTGAGTCCCAGTTTAAAACCATCTGACCCCATAAGTTTTCTATAGGGTTAAGATCCGGGCTTTTAGCCGGCCACTCAAACACCGTTATATCTTCTTGTGCATTTAGCCAGTCTTGCACAATTCGGGACCGATGCACTGAAGAGTTATCCTGAACCAGGTAAATTTGTCCTTCTGGATATGCGACCCGCACTGAAGGCAGCATGACGTCATTCAACACTTCAAGGTATCGCTCACTGTTCATGCGGCCACCTATTTCCACTAGCTCGCCTGGGCCCATTGAAGACATCCATCCCCAGTAACCTAAAATAATAAACCTTTTCAAATCTGTTGCAATATGTAAATCAATGTCAGCAGCAATAATAATTAGAAATAAATATATATACAATATATATTTATATATATATTGATATATGTATGTATTAGTTTTATGTTATTTTATGTTAAAGAATATAATCATTTACTTACCTAATGTTAACCGCCCGCTTGTTCTCAAGTCTAATACGTTTTTAGGGTTGAACCGTTGGCCACTTCTTCTCCATAAAATTTTTCGCGTAGTTTTGAAGGGTGCCACTGAGTGAACTTCCACAATATTACGGTGCCGCTCTGATTCATGAGTGTAAGCAACTGGGCGAGGTCCTTGGCGTTCACATTTTATATCACCCGTCGCTTGATACCTTCGAATCCATCTACGCATTGTATTTCTCTGTAATGAAAATGATAATAAATAAAAGAAATTCCAAAAAACTAACTTGTAAATGAAAATGTAACATGATTAAGCAATAAATAGGTATATAATATATTTTTATCGTAACTCTTACCGTTATGCCCATATCTCGTGCTATTTTCTTTATGCTTTGTTCTTGCTCCCAGAGAACAATAATTTTAGCTTTCAAAAATGTTGTTAATCGAACCATACTTTCAATTTACTCAAAAAACTGATCAAAAACTTAATAAATTGAATAATATTACGAGGAGGATTAACACCAATGCAAATTACCATGAATTATCAAGTTACCTTCAATCACAGTTTAGTAAATAAGGCAAAGAAGTATTCTAATTGCAACCTTAGCGCGCTGTCACAGATATTATAATACTATAGCCGCAGCTCATACAGCAGATAAGTTTTTGAAGTAAAACATGACAACAAGCTGTATCAAGTGTAATCAATTGAACTAAACGAGAAATCTATACTAATTCCAACCTTATCTTTTAGTCAATTGAGCAGTTATTATTATCAAATATGGTGGAAGTTGAAATTTAAACCTTAGGGTCTAGAAAATTACACCGTAATCAACTTTGTTCGATAAAAGGAGTAATGCTATTCATACTTTCGCCATTATTATCAAGTGAACCGATAGCCTAGTGGTATAAGGCACGGCCTAGGTGATCGGTTGGCGCTGGAGATGCGAGTTCGTATCCTCAAACAGCACATAAATTAATGTGGTATTTTTTTTGTGAGTAAATTGTATCTTGGTATACAATTGAGCCGAAAGACGAAAAATATCAGAAAATTACAAATTAATATGAACATGCAAAAAAAGGCAGATGAAGGTGCTCGCTCGTTCGCAGCTCAGCGAACGATCGCATCACGTGACGTCATTCGTGAGTCATGTGACGCGGCGATATTCAGTATATTAAGTAAACATTTTATACTTCACTTAGGGTATAGTATTTTGTCAATAAATTTAGGTCAGGTAAAATTTAAAAATAAGTAACCCCAATTTAACTCAGATAGAAAAACTGTATACTCAACCAGGAATGGAAAGAGGAAAGAAAAAAACCTAGAAATGTAATTCGAGAAATAAATTAATATTGATAAGTAAAATATTTTTAAAAAAACGTTTTAAACTTATTTTAAATTTCTTAATAGCACTATTTTTCGCAGGATTAAAAATACAACCAAACGTCGACAATTGTTTCGCCTCTAAACGAAGCATTATCAAGACTGTCTCAGAGAGAACAGCCTGTTCTCTCTGAGACAGTCTTGATAATGCTTTTCTAATGTTTTTTAAAAAATATTTTACTTACCATTGCTTTGTCATGGATTTTCGCCGAGTAACGCCTGGTTCCATCCAATATTTAAATTAATATTGTTTATGCAATAAGCCTATCTTTTCTTACAAACCTCATACCTACAATAAAATTTGATTCCTTAAATATTAATTAACAAAAAGTGCTAAAGAAAATAAAAAAATAACTATATGAATAAAAAAAGGACTTGTGTCCGAGGATTTGAACCTCGGTTGCCGTGTCCACAAAGCAGCGGTCATAACCACTAGACCAACACGCCATATACACAATGATTCAAAAAACTTTAATGCTTTCATGTCATTATCAAGGGGGGTTCCTTTTCTCTGAAGCTGACTGTACAAAGAGATGGTAAGTAATTATAATTATTTATTTCCTACATTCTGCAATTCCAGCACACAGCTATCTACCTACCTACCGAGTTTAAAATGTCATGCAGTCACTGCTAATATTATGTTTTAATTTCTTATCTATATCTACCGGGCCTGGGTCCAAGCGTCTCTTCCAGTTCGCTTGGGCGGGCTAGGTATTCGCAGAGTCACAGATGTCAGTCTGCCAGCATTTCTGTCGTCGGTCCATAGCACCGAAGAATTAGTCAGGAAAATTTTGTCAAATACACTGATTGATTCCGAGGTGCAATGCAAGACCGATGCCATAAATGCTTGGAGGATGTCTTGCCCCGACACTGACCTGCCCTCACGCCTAGGCTCACAGCGACTGTGGGATTCACCGCTCTGTAAATTGAGAATTAATACACTAATTGACACTTCTGTCAATATTTCAGAGCGTGCACGCCTACTAGCTGTTGGAGAATGGGAGTCAGGGTTATGGATCCAGGCGCTCCCATCGCCCAACATCGGTACAATGTTGGACGACACTACCTTCCGCATTGCCACTTGCCTTCGGCTGGGTACCCCTTGTGTATCCCCGCATCATTGCACCTGTGGAGTAGCCGTCGATAATCTGGGACACCATGGCCTTTCTTGTAGCAGAAGCGCAGGTCGTATACCTCGGCACGCTATTCTAAACGACATAATTCGTAGGGCTCTTTCCACCGCAGGTCTTCCGGCCGTACGCGAACCAAATGGTTTAGCACGAAGCGATGGAAAGAGACCGGACGGTATGTCGTTGCTACCGTGGAAGATGGGAAGGCCTTTGGTGTGGGACGCTACATGCGTTGACACCTTAGCACCTTCACACCTTCCAAGCACATCCGGATGTGCCGGCGCTGCTGCTGCATCGGCTGAAGGCTTTAAACGGCGTAAATATGCTAACCTAGCAGGTGATTACATATTTGAGCCGTTAGGGGTTGAGACACTGGGGTCATGGGGTCCGAGTGCTCGCCGTCTTTATAGAGACATTGCTAAACGTCTAATCGATGCTTCTCAGGACCAGAAGGCTGGCTATTTTCTGGCCCAAAGAATAAGTATCGCCATCCAACGTGGCAACACAGCCAGCATTCTGGGACCTTCCCAGTCGGCAATGACGCGGAGGATTTTTTAAACGATATTTTGTAATGTAAATATGTTTATTTTGTATATTGTAATTCTTATTGTAAATAAATGTATTATCTACACTTATAATAAATCTGTAGAAGTGAAAATTCTGTACATTGAAAATATCAAAAAAATTAATGGCAGGGGGTGTTACTAGACCGACACCGAACCCAAAAATGTGATTAAAAAATTTTTGTCTGTCTGTCTGTTTGTTCAGGCATCACGCAAAAACTACCGGTTCGATTACGATGACACTTGGTATAATTATTCTTTAATATCCTGGGCACCTACTGGGTACTTTTTATCCCGGAAAAGTACGAGTATATACAATAAAAAAACATACTTAATTTTGCGGTTCGATCTCTATACCCGATTATTGTACCAACCGCAAATAATAAGTTTGTCGTAGGTTACGTCACCCGCAGTGGAGTTCACTAAGGGGCGCTCCACACGGCTAAGATACTATAATATTTTATCTTAAGATACAATATCGCTCAACAGCTATACATAATAAATCAGTAACTAGTGATCAAGAAAGCTGTAATACGCAGGCGGAGCTGCGGGCAACAGCTAGTTAGAAATATTTTATTAAGAAGTTGTACAGGCTGCATAATTAGGATGCATGTCCAGTCAGGTTGCAAGACAGCCAAGCAAATTATAAAATTTTGTAATTCCACGTAAAATCTAGCTAACTAGGTAGGTACCACGAGGTAATCAAGTAGGTAGGTACATCTAGACACATATATAAGAACTATACTAGTACAGAGAATTCTACAAAATAAGGACGTTCTAATTTTGAGAATTGAACTAACATTTCACGTAGGTAGACTGTTGATCTGGAATTAGACGGGTTTAATTTATTGACGACCGTTCAATTTTGATTAGGAACAGCAACCTACCGGGGTAGATAGGTACTAATAGAATGATTTAAGCGTATTATCGATTACTTGTAGTGTAGTGCTAGATATGTGCCTATGTATGAAACGATATTCTGTGGTTGGTTGACTTGGTTGGTCCAACAGTTTTAGAAATCTATTAAGCCGCCTGAAGGACTTTCGCTCCTAATAGTAGTATTAAAATTCGTCTATTAGGACAGGCAAAGACTCTTCAGTTATTTCAATAGAATTTTGTATGTGTCATTAGTTTGTTTATACCTAACTAGCGTAAGCTGTGGCTTCGCCCACTTGAAAAATCTTATACAAAAACCTTCCTCGAGAACCACTCTATCCATTGGTGATAACCGCATCAAAATCCGTTGCGTAGTTTTTAAGATCTAAGCATACATACAACGGAAGCGACTTTGTTTTATACTATGTTATGATTATAATTACCTACAGGTGCTACATAAGACAGTGCTTGCACAATAAAAAAGCATTATTGCTTAGGCGACTCGTGTATTTCGTTTGGGATCGAACTCCACCTAAACGACTGGACCGATCTTTTTGAAATTTGGCACGGTCATAGTGACCATCACCGTGAGTACATATATCTGAATTCATAAAGATCGGTCCAGTCGTTTAGGAGTTCGACCCGGATCGACAAACTCAGCTCAATTATTGCAACAGCAGAATGTATTGCATACCTAGTACTTAGGTACTTTAATTACTTGCTGTGCGTCCAAAAACAAACACCTAGGGAAAGCGATAGCCATAATAATATTACATAGCGTGAGCCTTGAAGCTAAAGGAAATGCAGTTTCATCTTCAAACTTTCTAAAGGCAAAATTGAAAAAGAAATTTAAATAGAACCAGGAACTATACAGAAGAAAATTCTATGAAACTTTCAGCGAAAATAGTTACATATTTTTTATCTTTTAAAACTTAAGTCGACTTGAGACTTCGATCAATGGAAATAGTTTTCATGATAAAGAAAGGCAACGCGATTTCTTATAGGTAAAATGTCTAAACCTTCGTACAATGTGATCACGACAATATTATTAAAAAAAATAATGTCACAAAGTGGCGGGAAAAGGAAAATAGCACGTGAAAAATTATTGACAAAGTATCAATAATCTGTGAATTCGTACAATTACTTAGATATTGCTGTTATAAATGAGTCATTTATTAGGATAGATAGGGACACTACGCTACGAGTGATTATTTAGATCATCCAGAAACGTGAAATTAAGCTGTTTATGGTTAACTAGCGGAAGCCCGCAGTTTCGCCCGCTTGACAAATTATACTAAAACGTATATAGTTCATCTAAGACTAAAACCTTCCTCGAGAACCACCTGTATCCATTAAAAATCTGTAAATCCACGTTTCGTCTCCTGTGACAATGTCATAAACAGCATTAGAATGTCCGTGGTCGTACTTCAGTAGCACCTGTTAGCACCATTCCACGCGAGCCCGCTTCTGCTCCGCTGTTAGTTCATGAGGGATCCAACGACAACAAAGTTTCCGAACTTTCAATTCTTTGTGTAAATTTTCTGGATTTGACTCATACCAATCCCCAATAGTCCTCGAATTGTCTCATAGGTAATCCGCGGGTTTTCTTCAATTAACCGCTTAACAGTAGTCACATTATTTTCGTTGACGGCAGTTGAAGGCCGCCCTTCACGAAATTCGTCATGTAAAGAAACTCGACCACTCTCAAATTCAGCAAACCATTGCCTCACGGTGCTCGAACAAGGTGCTTGTCTCCCAAAAGCATTTTGAAGACGAGCGAGACGAGCGAGACGAACTTTTAAAATCATAAAAGATCATCGCTCTAAAATCTTTTCGACTTTATTCCATTTTCCATTTCATTTTTACAAATGATTTCCCGCCAATTGCTTGTTTATTACTAAGAAGGTTAACGTTTGAAAAAATATAACATTCGAAATTCAAATAGTTCCGATTAGCTAGAAGTGCAAAACTTTTAGTGTGCCCCATGTATTGCTTTTATTTTTTGTATTCAGCAGGATGGGGCTCCTTTCGAGCATTTGATACCTAAACTGATTAATTTTGTATTAAAAATGTTAAAATTCATGGTCTTCCCTTTATTTCTGATACTAATTTATTTAGCAAAAAATAACCCTTACGATGGTGCCTTCCGATCATAAAACTACAGCCCGTTTTTTTTTCGCTTTTACCGGGTTCGATTCCCCGTTCAACGAGGCAATTATTAAAAATGTATGAATGCAGAATGCAGTTCAAATGGTTTTTAAAATTAAAATGAAGCCTTCTTTCAGTAAAATGTCCCATCTACAATAATTAAGGTACTTTCCCTCCTTGTGGCATTGCCGTGAGACGCCCTGTATATAGGGACAGACAGACAGCGGGCGATTTTGTTTTATACTAGTGGTCGCCCGCGACTTCATCCGCGTGGTTATTTGGATTTTTCCCCGTTCCCGTCGCGCCGCGTCATATTTTGAACAATTCACACAATATCTTTATAAATTGTAGCCTATGTGTTATTCTGATGTATAAGCTATATTATTGTAAATTTCCAAAAAAACATATGTAAAATCCATTCAGTAGTTTTTACGTGAAACAGTAACAAACATCCATCCATCCATACATACATACATACTCACAAACTTTCGCGTTTATAATATTAGTAGGACTATGTTAAGAAGTAATTTAGATCATAATAACATATTTGTTTAATATTGAGTTGGTAATCAATTTTTTATACTGTTTTATATAATTATATTGCATTTTTGTTAATTAACAATTTTGTAACTGACAATTTGAAAAGGAGTGGCCATAAGATTTCTCATAGGCTATACCTGTTGCTTAGCGAATCTGGCAGTAAAATGTACAAATGTAAGTACTCTGTGACGTATAGGTAGGTACTTATGAATAAAAAAATATAAAATGTGCGGGAATTTGTAACCATAAATATATACCGCTTGTAAAAGGTACAACAGTTAGCATACTTATTGTTTTGAAAAAGATATTCAAATGTAAACAAGGCTTGTAGTTTTACTGTTACCCATTTTTCTCTGACTCGTAAATCTACTGAGGGGATGGTGAACCTGATTTATGTGTTCTATGATATTAGAATACTCACCCCTTTTCAGAAAGCTTGGATAGTACGCGTGTTATGAGAGAGATGGTATCTTATACTTTGTCTAGCAAATCGACGTCAAAAAACATACTACTATTTATTTGGAGGAGGAAGAAAAAAAAATTGCGTCGAATGGTTTCCTATGGTTCGATGACTAATATAAAATTCTAAGCGTTGACATGCCTCTTTATGGGGGCATCCACTTTTAATAACATAGGTAGGTACAGTATGCATAAAATATATTATATTATAAACCATACTGATTTAGATACAAAAGTACAGGTATATATAGTATATATATAGTATATATGCTATAGTTATATAGTATATTTGCTTTTTAAATCTTCTAGTTTCTATTTGAATACGTGAAAAACGGAAGTCTAAAGACTGAATTTGAATCAGCGTTCTCCATCAGGCCTATAACCAGGTGTGTATTAGGTACTTAGGTACATATTTATAATTTGCGAGTAAACGATAGCCTTGAGCCGAACAGGAACTAGCGACTAGTCAATTTGCCAACTGACCAAGGCTCCATTAGCCCATGACCTTGAAACTTGCAGTCATATTACTAAAGGGTAACTTACAGCATCGGTAAAATGAACAATTATTTGAGAAAAAGTAGCATAGTTCAAGCAAGTAGTAAGTAAAATAAAATGTATCCTCAGCTGTACATAGAGGTTTAGTCTCACTGAAAAATACTGATATCCACTAAGATGTTCCCACAAAAAGCTTACAAATAACAATTTATATACGGTATAAATTATTAGATAAGTAGGTAACATGAGCACGGTTGGGAGACTGCACTCAGCTGAAGGACTTTACATCACTCAAGAACACAGATTTTTCCCTCACGTTTTTCCTTTTTTATATTACTCCTTCACTTTTATGGAGTAAACAGAGTTACTTCTGAGATAAAGGTTCGTTCACGTGTGAACTGGTACTACACTTTGGATTTCTTCTACTCTCCAAAACTATGCTGTCGATTGATGATTGGTACTTGGTGGATCTTGCTACACATTTAACAAAAACACGTGAGTACCTATATAGTTACTATTCCACAGTTTTACTTTTTTACAGTGACTGGACGTTTGGTGGCGTTGCGAACACGGACGGCATCATCAGATACCTACTTTAATATAAGTGTCGTAGTAGGTACCTACTAAATTCGAACATTGAATTGATGTTTCTAAGGTTTACAATAAGAATAACAATTTACATAATTATGTTCAAAAAATATTTATATTCAATAATTATTTATCGTATGTCGTTTAAAAAATCCTCCGCGTCATTGCTGACTGGGAAAGTTCCCAGAATGCTAGATGTGTGGCCACGTTGACGTTGGATGGCGATGCTTATTCGTTGGGTCAGAAAATAGCCAGCCTTTTGGTCCTGAGAAGCATCGATTAAGCGTTTAGCAATGGTAAATATATATATTAAGGTTAGATTTACTCCGTCTTAAAAAAAGTACTTACCTAAAACATACCTACGTCACTAAAACTTCGGTCTTTAGCCATATTTATTGATTGAATAATTGCGATTCATATTTCAGGAAAGTTAGCCATTTCTTTATTGATATCGTTCAGACTTGCCTGTTTTTCTTATATAAGTATATTAAGTAGGTATATACTTACAAGTTACAGTTACCCTTATCTACCTACTCACAGCACAAGCACTGCTTAGTTTAAGACTAGACTAAGTACACGTTTTGATCAATTTATTGTCCTGACATTATTAATTTATTCAATGAATGTTTTTGTATGTATGTGAACAAGTCTTAAAGCCTTACGGTATAATATGTAAATATATACAGTTTACTAAACCTACAATCACAAGACTAAAGCTGTACCGTAAAAGATAGAGTTTATAAATAATTAAGTAGGGTGGTCCCTTAGATACATAGTTAAATAGATATGTTCCTACATAAGTACTGGCTATACCTATCACTCTGTCCAAAAACTGTATAAAAATACCTGTGTAAACTATTGATAGATCACAAAAACTGATGTCATCGGCAGGACTCGAACCCACAGCCTTTCCCTTACAGGGGACTGCTGTGACCACTGAGCTATGATGACCAATACCAACGACATTCAATTTTTGCTTTATTTCATAATTTCTAAGTTCATATCTTCTAAGTTCATATCTTCTAAGTTTGCGTTCGCTCCCTCCATCTATTATAATACCTGTGTAGTCGAAGTCTCTGATTCCAATTTTACATCATACATGCATACCTAAATACAGTCACGCCTCTTTCGCGTCGGGGTAGGAAGAGACTACGGACTTCCACTTGTTACATCTTGGCATAGTTACTTACCTATTTCTTTCGTAATATTTTCATGCATCGGGTAAGTAGGAGCTCTTAACCTGTCCTTTCAACAAAGCGTTTCAGATTTGATCGAAGTACGTCTGCATAGGTCTACCCTTAGGGCCTTATCACAGTAGCGGTTTAACACCCCGTTTAGCGCCCGGCGGATTCAGAGCGGAGCGAACAGTAAAAGTAATAAAAAATTCGCCAGGCGTCCTCGGCGTGTTTACTTTGCCTCCGCTCCGCTTTGAAACCGCTACTAGTGTGAAAAGGTACCTTACTAGCTTATCCATCTACACCTACCTTTATGTATCTGTTTCGCCCCCGTTTCTAATCCCCATTTCATCAAGGTGTGACTGTCCTGTAATAACTATATAACGCGAGTGGAGTCGGGGGCGTTTATGCCCCCTACTCCACTCGTGTTTCTTTAATATGTACGTAGTCTTTAATATGCAAAACTATACGATACAACAAGTATTGTGAATAAAACTGTAACATGACGTCAGTATGCAGAGATCAAAACAATACCCATTTTCCGTTTTACAAGGAAACTTTTGAAATGGCGTATGAAATTGTTCGTTCCATGCAAGGGTATTGTGAAACTAAAGTGTCACAGAAATATGTAGGTAGTACTCCAACCCTTGTCCCTTCCGATACTTTGTCTATTACTCTTTGGTACCCTTGTAAGGTATCGGAAGGGATTACTTTGTATATTGATAAACTATTTCTTGGTTTATTAATTAAATATTTAACATGTTTAACGTGCCTAAACATATTAAAATGGACCCTTGGTTTGTAGTTTATTTATTACTAGCTGATCGCCGCAGCTCCGCCCGCGTGATTTAGTTTACTCGTTCCCGGTTCCCGTGGGAACACATTACCGAGATAAAAAGCCTATGTTACTCAGGGTGAATGTAGCTTTCCAATGGTGAAAGAATTTTTTAAATCGGCACATTAGTTTTTGTGTTTATTCATTACAAACATACACACAAAAATACAAATCTTTCCTCTTTATAATATGTAGTATAGACTAGCGGACGCCCGTGGCTTCGTCCGCTTGACTAATGATATACATAAAAAGCTTCCTCGAGAACCACTCTATCCATTGGTGAAAAACCGCATCAAAATCTGTTGCGTAGTTTTAAAGATTTAAGCAAACATATGGACCACAGCGACTTTGTTTTTTAATGTCTAGTGATTATGATGGTTATAGTGACGAAACTGTGAATATTGGGTTCGTTTGTGCCAATATCACATAGAACGACTGATCTTGATAAACTTATACTATACTAGTGGTCGCCCGCGACTTCGTCCGCGTGGTAATTTGGATTTTTTCCCGTTCCCGTCGCGCTGCGTCATATTTTGAACAATTCACACAATATCTTTATAAATTATAGCCTATGTGTTATTCTGATGTATAAGCTATATTATTGTAAAGTTTCATTAAAATCCATTCAGTAGTTTTTTACGTGAAAGAGTAACAAACATCCATCCATCCATACATACATACTCACAAACTTTCGCGTTTATAATATTAGTAGGATTTGTCATTCCGATAGTACTCGTAGTTTCCTGTGAAAGGAATACAAATATTTATACATATAAGTATTTATATAAACATAGGTATTATAATTACCTCTATATGTACACTCAAGCTCCGAGACAAATCGGTATTTGCAGATCGGAGTAATATTTGTTCTAATGGTAAGTATAAAGGGGTTCTATTTGTTTCCGGCTTTGGTAAAGTAGCTAATCTAGTAGATTTTACGGGAGCACTCAAAGGGAATACAAATTCCCCTTGTTCTGTAACATAAACAGAGAGTTTGTAACAAAACATAAATGGGCTATTCAATACTAAATAATATTTTATGCTGCAAATTGTATTTTTCCCAATTCCCTCGGGTACACATTTGCGGGATAAAATAATTGTTTTTGGACATTCTCAACACAACGTGATCTAGCCCAAACTAAGCTATAAGCTTGTGCTATGCGATCTAGACAACTGATAAACAAACACATATATTTCTAAATACATACATAATATACATAGTAAAAGTAAAAGTAATTTATGTTATGTCCTTAAAACATTAGCAACATAACTTAGCTAAATAAACATTAGCAATTTAAGTTCCATTAAAAATTGATCCTGCCATTTCAAAGATTATAGCCAGAATAAAATTAAAAAATAAAACACCTACATTATATTTATTGTACGCCAAAACAGTATTAATACAATAATATAATAAATAAGTAACTTAATAGGTCTAAGAGCCGGTCAATGGACGGCCTTATTGCAATAGATTTTCATACATACTTTCGTATGCATTTGGTAAAAACCTGTTTAATTAATGTAAAATGTAAATTACAAACCAACACTTGAATTTTGTTTATGATTAGCAGACGCCTGCGTCTTCGCCCGTTTGACAATTTATATTCACAAAAACCGTTCTCGAAAATCACTCTATCCATTGGTGAAAACCGCATCAAAATCCGTTGCGTAGGTAAAGATCTAAGGATAGATAGGGAACGGAAAAGATATTGTTTTATACTATATTATGATAATGATACGAGTAGACTAATTATCTACTACACCAACAAAAATTTTGCACTTACAACATTTTATTTGAAAAAGTAATAGCTATGATTCTTTCATAAAAATGTGTGTGATTTGGTTGTTAAAAGATTTTACTTAACAAACCGTTATCTTATGAATAGCTCTCCAGTAAGTATATTAAATTGATCGATCGAGAGCTTATCGTATCACATTAATGTCTGTCGCGTCGTCACTGCCGAGAATTGAATCATTAAAGTACGTATGACGTAATGAACATGCCCGTAAATGTATACAAAGTGAAAATATTATTGACACTTGGCATGTTCTACATTTCAATAAAGATATACGTGTAACCACTGGACGTTCATCGAGGACATTAAATTGATCACGTCTATATTCCCGAAGGGATAGGCAGAGGTGCAATACACTCCCACACTTTACCAGTAATTTTATCAGTCCCACTTAATAGGGGGCAAGCCTGTTGCCATTACCGCCGAGCACTATAGAAAGTCCATAATCTAGACATTAATCCACACAATCCATTGGAAACTTTGCGCCTGGCAAATGCCTAGCGTCTGTTATTTACCGTAAAGTTTTCATGGGTCCATTCTTATTCTTACTCACCATATTTAGCCGTAATATGGGTCTGAATTAGAATAGACCCAGTTCTTTCTAAGTAGTCTAGATTGTTTTAGCTGTAGTCTGTGGTGTGACATACCAGCAAGAGTAGCGGCATTGTCAAGCAATAGGAAACAGTAGAGGTAAAGGCAGCATGTTAAAAAGTCCTTGTTTTCCGTAAAAAGGGTAAAAAAATGTTTTGAGTAAGTACCTACTAATCTTGCGTAGACGAAGTCGCGGACCGTGCCACATGGAGGGAAAGGGTTCTGCCTATAGAGTAACTTTAATTTTGTTGCCATTGTCGACTTTGGTCTGGCGGACTGTCGTATCGCGTATCCTGAATTTGAAATGAAAATACCAAAAGGAAATTTCCACTAAATTTAGGAAACATAAAAATATATCCTATTATAAAGGTATAATTTTATGGTGTCATTAAAACCATGGAGAGAGGGCTTTCGAATAAAGATACTTTCCAGCGTAATTAGGGGCGAGGAAATTTACGAGTATTACACGAGCTAGTGTACCTACCTACTTTAGGGTTTGCGAATAAGCTGAATGGAAGTCTCGTTAATTTGCCGTCCGGACAATGCAGACTCGGATAAGAGGCGAGTAATTGTCCTGGTACCACTTTTCAATGTTCTTTAGTACCACGGTTTAACTATAAACTAAAATTATAAACTTAAGAAGGTCGAAGATAAACTTAAACGTCGGGTAATAAAGAGGTGCATATATCTCAATAATCGCGTAAAAGACTTGAATTGTCTTAATTTCATAATGTGTACAAAACGTGAAAGTTTAAAAAAAAGTATAAACAAAAATATTGAGCTAGCTGTATATTACCTATCACGCTACCACCACCAGATATGGATAATGGAACAGTACTGATAATGCAAGTACAGAGTAAATATGTTATTATTTACTCTATTGTAAATAAATTCGGAAATTAACCAAGAAAATTACAGGCAATTTTAATAAAAGTGTGTTCACTAAGCTTCTTTCTACAAATAAAAATAACAGTTACATGTAGGAGAAAACTGCGTAACAATAATCTTTCTCTCAATTTCCCGGATAAAATCGCAGGGATTTGAGAGTTATTATCGGCACAAGAGGGAATCTATCCCGTATGTATAACTTGGAGCGTGTAATTGCTGTTTACGACCCAAAAGCTATAAGTTACGTACGCTATACCCGGATCTTGGGACTCCGGTAAACTCAAGAGGAAAGATTTTTTGATATCTCTAATTCAGTTATCGATTGATCGTTGAACAACCCACAAGTCATTGAAGCTGGCTTTTTTTAAATGAGTTTAATTTTGCGCGCCAACGAGTTCCTAGTTTTTTTATTTCCAGTTTAGTATTTCAGCTGACAATTACGGCGAGGCATTCTTTGGTACCTACCTCAGTGAGGTCTTAGTTTTGTACAATACATTTCTTTTAAATAAAGATAGTTAAGAAAAAGAAGAAGTTATCATCCCAGATACAAGTGTTATACTCCTCTTTACCTACCTACCTATTTGGTTTTCTTTTAAGGAAAAACCCACGTTTAGTAAAAGTGTTATTGGAAGATCCTGGCAGGGTCGCCATGTAAGGTTGGGATTGGAATGAAACGCTCTGACTGCTGAATATCAACTAACTATTTATTACTAAGAGACACGTTTACAGCAAGAGTATATGAATATATAGCTTACACACATACGTACTTCTACGGATATAAAACCGTGAAATACTATAATGGCAAATGGAAAGTAATGGAGTAACGTACCAACGTAAAACTTTTTTTACGACAAACATTGGCATTACGGAAGGATTTGGAAGATCCAACCTCTAAAGGGCAGTACTAATAAAATACTTATGTCTTGTGCGCATAAAAAATCACGTGTTTTTCCCCGAAGTGGTAGACAGAGGCGTTGTTACTCCCACATTTCGCCATTTCACTTTGTAGGTCCCATATAATATGAGAAAACCCTATTCCCGTTTTCGGAGACTTTGGGTATTATGCCAGAGTCTTGTCCCTATATCAGCAGGTGCACCACGTGCAGGCGACAATAAAGGGCCCCAGAGATATAAGGCACCTTAGCATCCAATGTCAATGAAATCTACAGTGCTTCTATTTTCTTATATGGCTCCTCGACAATTGTAGTTTTTCCGAATGGAATCGAATATTAATATCCATGTCCATAAATTATTAGATTTATCATGTAATAACTAAAATTTGACTTGAATTTAGAACTACGTCCTTTATTGTTATTTTGTTTTGATTGTTTTTTTATTATTCCATGGCCCAAGGTCACGACCGCTCTCATGTCCGTTGCCGGGCGTCTCTGGTTCGCACGCAGAAGGTATTTCCAGTGGAGCCCGGCAGATGATTTCGGTGTGGAGCTGTGAAATTATTTCCCTCTTTAAATAACACGTAACCAAACATACATTATTTAATAAAAAAGTTTTAACTATTTGCCTGCCGTAAGGTGGAATGTGGCTGTGCTCAATCCTATCACGAGACCTAAATATGTATACACGTTGATTTTATCACCGTCAGCAGTCGAAAGGGTTCGCTCTCGGAATCATATTTGGATTCCTTTTTTAACATCTAAATTACTGTACTGATAATAATAAAAAAAATAGTCATTTCTGTAATTCTTCTCACTCGATCAAGTTTAACATTAGTAGCAGTACGATATTTCATTGATGTACTGACGCGGACGGAGGCGCGGCGCTCTCGCCAGGCTGCAAGTCTCGCACACACACATCCACCCTTCGAGCGCTTCTAAGTACCGCGCAAATCATGTGTTAGGGAGCAATGACCCCGCACAGCCAATATGGCCAGTATCACTACGAAACATACCTACTTGAACATAAAGTACATACTCCAATTTCTCCTTTGTACTTTACACGGGCTTAGGACCGTTTGTAATACCTACTACTTATTATTTCATACTACTTATTATTAACGATAGTGACTTAATGACTTTTGAACTATGTAATAATAATAATAAAAATACACTGAACTACAACTGACAGCGAGGAGGTATTTCAGGCGTATTTAAAAAATTGGAGCTATTTACAAATAAAATCAAACTTACATACCTATGTACAGTTTATTTACACTAATTTACAGTTCTCTGTACCGAAGTAACTGCTCGATATGGAGTCCATTCCTTTCGATACACAAACGTGCACGTTTTAATTGATTGTTTCAACTTGTTCAATGTGTTTCTATCACTTTTCACAATATCAAAAGCGTCCACTATCGCACTGCGGAGTTCTTCGCGGGTTTGATACTCTCTGGTATAAACGAGTCTTTTAATTTCGGACCACAAATAAAAGTCCATGGGTGTCAAGTCCGGGCTCCTAGGCGGCCAAGCTACAGGACCACCGCGACCTATCCACCGTTCACCAAATTCACTGTCCAAGTAGTCGCGTACTACACGCGCGTAATGAGCCGGGCAGCCATCGTGCTGGTAGCACAAACCTCGTAAATACGTTAGAGGCACGTTCTCTAATAATTCAGAAACTACGTTACGTAGCATTTCTAGGTATGAACTACCAGTGAGATGACCTTCAATAAAAACGGGCCCTAATAATTGGTCGTTAATGATACCGGCCCAAAACATTTACACTAAACCGAACCTGGTGTCGGTCTTCCCTTATTAAGTGGGGATTAACCAGCGCCCAGTAATGTTCATTATGCACGTTGTACAAACCCACTCGCGTAAACAATGATTCGTCTATTTTTGTATTTCAAAGCAATGAGTTTGCTTAAACTATTCTTAAAATATTAAGAAAGAAATTATAATTAGATCATATGGGTATGGCTCCGGTACGTAGGTACGGAAAGTTGTACAACGAAATGAAAAGTTAATTTGGTAGGTACGAAGCACAAATAGTTTTTATTTCGTAGAATAGTTCACATACACATACACGAAGAAAGTCAAACCATTAGAAAGAAGGAGAAATATAATAATACAGCACATGTCCAGTCCATGTCTCTGCGCGGCCGCGTTGACCGCGGCTGCGCTGGCGTCTCGTAGACCTCCGCTGACACGAGTCGTGATTGCGGGGCTGGCAGAGGTGTCGTGTGTTAATGTGAATACAGTACATATGAAATAAATATATTATAGATGTTTCGTGTATTGTGTATAGTGTGTAAATAAAATAGATAAACGTAAATAGCGTAATAAGTACTTATATAATGTAATACTGTCTGTGTTGTGGAGTAGGCTACATCACTCCCCTCCAGAGACCGTCACCACGGGCGATAAAAATCAGGAAATCGCACTGTGCGGCCTGAGCGCGTCTTTCTTACGTCGTCCTGAGCTGGGGCGGGGGGCCCTATGGGAACAGGATCGGGTAGAGGACTGGAGGTAGGGGTAGGATTGGTGTGGGGCGTTGTAAGTGGTAAAGGATCAGGGGATGGGTCTTTTAGTACGTAGGCTGGTTTATAGCTGGTTAATAGAAATATTTTAGTAAGCAAGCAATCCGGGCTCATAGCCTTTCCCAAAAAGGGAGCCCAAACGCAAAGAACGAGTATTAAAATGAACTAGTTATCCCAGCGAACTTTGTATCGCCTCAAATATAAAAAAATAAAATAATCTATATCTATATTTATATATTTTTATATATATATATATAAAAGAAAGTCGTGTTAGTGCGACCGTTTATAACCCGAGAACGGCTAAACCGATTTACATGATTTCGGATAAGTATTAAAAAGTCACAAAAAACTGAAAAAAAAATAAAAAATTCTAAACATTCTACTTTGGTTAGTTGAAAGAATTCAACCAGACCAAGTAGATGATATTATTATATGTTTAAAATTTAAAATTTGCTTGAAAACGATAATCAATGGGATACGACAGTCGCTGAAGCATCTGTATCTGCATTTCCAAGTCAGATACGCACATTATTTTCTATCATCATTTCGACATGCTTTCCATCGAATCCAAGTGACCTATGTAACAAATACAAGGACAACATGTCAGAAGACATTTTACATCAGATTCGTATCGGTTCAAGAAATCCCGATCTTGAAGCAAGTGAGGAAGTTCATAACCAGCCTTTGCTTTTGATCGAAGACATGTGTTATGTCATGTGCGTCAGTTTGTTAGTCAGGTTAGGAATGCCAGCGCCAGATCGTGGAATGAATGACGCATTTATTCGAGATTTTGAGCGTGAGTGTGACTATGATCGACATGAATTTGTTTGAACCAACTGGCACAGTAGTCCTAGCACCTCTGTTGAATCCCCAACAGAGGGAGTTCTATGGAACATTAATCAAGGCAGTTGATGATGGAAATGGTGGCTTATTTTTCCTTGATGCTCCTGGTGGAACTGGGAACATATAGTTGGTACTCTGCATTCATTCAAATCTGTCGACTGTGTCACTAACGAAGACGAAGCTACCAACTATCCGACTGAATTTTTAAACTCTTAGGATGTGCCTGGCTTACCACCGCATGTTTTACAACTATAGGTTGGCTAGGTAGTAATCATGCTTCGTAATCTAAACCAATCAAAACTATGCAATGGAACGCGTTTGGTGATAACAAAACTGATGACCAATGTGATTGAAGCAATGATTCTCAAAGGAAAATTCAAAGGTGAAGAAGTCCTTATTCCGAGGATTCCGATGATCCCATCCGACATGCCCTTTGAATTTATACGTATTCAATTTCCAATTCGCTTTGCATTCGCTATGACTTTAAATAAATCACAATCAGGACAATCCTTAGCTATCACACTGTTAAAAATTTTCAGGGAAAATTACATAAAAGTTTGGGCAACTCTCGTTGCCCAAACAGTTATGTAATTTTAAATGTTTCTGTAATTTCACATGCGAGATGTAATTTTACATAACGTATAGTAAATCGGATTTACGTTACATACTTACATGTAATTTTACACGATGAAGATGTAATTTTACATAAGGTATAGTACATTCGATTTATGTAAAAATACTTGACATGTAATTTTACATAACAACTATGTATTCATGAATATGTAAAATTACATAAAGAAAATTTTACACAAATATGATGTAATTTTAGAGAATGTATACAACATTTTATTTTGTAAAATGATGCCAAATTTATGTAAAATTCAACAAAATTTACGTAATGTTCCCGATAACATTCAGTATTTTTCAGGCACATTTTATGTAAAACAACATATCGATTGTGAGTACCTACACACAATTTTGTGAAGTTACTGCAAGTAAAATGCTCATTTCAGGAAAGTTTATGTAAAACTACTGAGAAGAATGTGTACTTTTCAAGTTAATTTTATGTGAAATTACATGTTGGTTGTGTGCACTTTCTTATAATTATGTAAAATTACTAAAATCATTATGTAAAATTGCTTCAAATATTATGTAAAATTACTGATAGTATTAAGTAAAATTATAAACTTAAGACTAACGGGTCTTTTACGCGATTATTGAGATATATACATAGCTCTTTATTACCCGACGTTTCGGCCCTGTTACAAGAGCCGTGGTCACGGGTGGACTGGCTTCAGCTCATCGTCGTCTTCGTGAAGTACGGGTTTGTTCAACTAACCTCACTTCGTCGTCACTAACTATTGTGTTCGGAGAGCCACTACGGCATACCACACTGATAGTATCAGCAAGCGGGCGTTCGGTGAGGTGGCGGGTACATTTGCTGATCACCGGATTCCACGACGTAGATAGTCGATATCCATATTCCCGGTTAAAGTTGGGATACTTTTTTATTTCGACGGCTTCTCGCACTATCCTGGAGTAATAGTGTCCGTCAGTGGATAGGACTTGTGGCTTGTGGAGTTCAATCCAGTGGTTGGGACCCGATTCCAACAAATGCTCGGCAATCGCAGACTTGTTTATTTGGCGGTTTTTTACAGCTGTGATGTGTTCTTTGACCCTCTCAGCGATAGTACGTTTGGTCTGTCGGATGTACGAACTACCACAGCTGCAGTCTACCTTATAAACACCCGGTGTCTGTAGAGGAATGGTATCTTTAGGGGTTCGCAGGTGGTTTACGACTTTGGAGTGTGGCCTATATACAGTCTTAATGGAGTATCTTTGTAGTACTGTTCCAATTTTGTCCGTCACTCCTTTCACGTACGGCATAAATGCTGGTGCTCTGCTTACTCCCAAGGGTTGTACCTTGTTCCTTTCACGGTGTTGTGTATGTCCCTGATACCCGTTCTGCTTCAACACTTCCTGAACATGAGCGAGCTCTTTCTGTAAGTGTTCAGGGTCGCAAAGATCATAGGCTCGACTTACCAGCGACACCGCAACGGATCTCAAGTGTCGCGGATGATGATATGAACCGGCATTCAAGTACTTGTCCGTGTGTGTGGGTTTGCGGTACACAGTGTGTCTGAGAGAACCACTCTCTCTCACTGTTACTTTGACATCGAGAAAAGCCAATGATCTGTCCAACTCCATTTCATGAGTAAACCGGATGTTCCGGTGTATGGAGTTCAAGTGGCTTAAAAATTGTTCTACTTCTATTGGGCCCCCTCTCATAATACAGAAGACATCATCCACATATCGCTTCCACAGTTTCACCTTTTTTTTTTTTTTTTTTTTTTTTTAGTTCCGCGACCAATGCCGCGGCCGCTCTAACGTCCGTTGCCGGGCGTCTCTGGTTACAACCACAGTTTCACCTGTGCAAACTGCATGTCTATGGAATCTTCAATGTGTTCCATCCAAATGTTTGCCATCACCGGTGCTACAGGGCTACCCATGGCCACTCTGTCGATTTGGAGGTAATGCTGTCCACCATAAAGAAAATAATTACCCTCTAGGCAATGTCTAAGTAGAACAATGTATTTGTTGGACATACCATTGTCCTTAAGTTTCTTCTCGATGACCTCAAGGCAATCTTGAACGGGAACGTTGGTGAAGAGTGACTCCACGTCGAAACTCACCATCACATCATCCGGTTCCACTTTCACGCTCTTGATTATGTCCACAAAATGCCGAGAGTCTTTAACGAAGGATGTGGTGTTACCTACTAATGGTTGCAGTACCTTGGCTATGTGTTTCGCCAAATAATACGTTGGTGAGTTGATTTGACTCACATTAGGGCGCAAAGGTAAATTATCCTTATGGACTTTAGGCAAACCATATAGCTTTGGTGGTTGGACCGCCATAGGTCTATGTAGACGCTCAAACACATCCTTGTCAAACAGTTCCTCGTGGTCCTTAATAACCGCACGTATACGTTTGGTGACTCTGGCCGTCGGGTTATAAGTCACTGGTTTGTAAACTGCAGCGTCACTAAGTAGGTTTTTTATTTTCTTATCGTAGTCCATCGAGTCTATCACCACAGTAGAATTACCCTGGTCAGCTTTCATCACTAAAATATTCGTATTAGAACGTAACTCTTTTAGTACCTACTGTTCTTCCGTGGTGATATTAGGCCAAAACGTCGGGTAATAAAGAGGTGTATGTATATATCTCAATTATCGCGTAAAAGACCCGTTAGTCTTGAGTTTATAATGTGTACAAAACGCGAAAGTTTTTAAGAAGTATTAAGTAAATAATTCAACGTTGCCAGTAGGAATAGTATAACAAAACGCTTGAAATTCAATTAATTGAAATATTGTCGATACCTGTAAGTAAAAAAGTTTTATTAAGTAAAATATGGATTGACGGCAAACGCCAATGGCAAAATCTAGTCCTTTGGCCTCTAAAAATAATTCAGATCGATATTTTTTAGGTTCAGATCAACTCGGTTTCATGTAAGGATCATTTCATTTCAATCAAATTTACCTATTTATTTATTGACAAGTTTACACCTAAACAAAAATACAACGTAATG
Source organism: Nudaria mundana (assembly GCA_963556515.1). Taxonomy (NCBI): domain Eukaryota; kingdom Metazoa; phylum Arthropoda; class Insecta; order Lepidoptera; family Erebidae; genus Nudaria; species Nudaria mundana. The sequence goes on along the minus strand of OY748287.1, from coordinate 4,850,375 downwards.
TAGTGAGTGAAACAAACACACACGACTAAGAACAAAGTGCATATGTCGCAGTCTTCTGGTTAAATCAGTCACTTGGCAAGTTGTCCGCCGGCTAGCCCATCTGGCTGATTTATCCAGTTGGCTGCGACATATACATTACTAATGTAGGACTATTAAAAGTCCAAATAGGCTGAAAATTTATTTAATATGATAAATAATATTTTTGATACATAAAATACATACCAGAAACTATGTTTGGTGCTGTGATTTTTCCTCGGCTAGTAATATCAGACCTGGACAACGGTTCCTAAAAACAAATCGCAAAATAAAATTAATGCCATTTGCTCTTTTTACCATTTACTAATTATTTTTGTAAAGCTACACACTAAAAGAAATTTAACAAAAAAAATATGGTATATTTAAATAACAAGTACCTCATATTTTACATAGATGTATGATAAGATCCTGTTTAAAATATTTGGCTGTTAATTACAATTAAAACTTGATATAAACTTGCTACAGCAAGATTATATCATTTTTTCTGTGTCATCTAAGTCATTCTCTGAAGCGTTTGTTTGTTTTTTTGGCAACAGTGCATTTATTTTCTCGTGTAATTCAGTTACTTTACTGCGAAAAGTGTTCATGCACAGGCTAGAAATCAAGCCACAAAGGCAGTCAAAATGTATTATCATATATTTTTCCTCTAATAATATTGGCCATTCATTAGCAATACTAGTCACTGCAGGTGCAGGTGTTGAATTCAGGAATGTTCTCTGTAAACTATAAGTATAATTCATATACGATTCCACCTTAGATTCATCTCTTTCTTTCACAAAAGCATTTGATACAAGGCAGGTTTTTTTAGTTTCTGGCGATATTTCTTCATCTTCATAATATGTAACTGGAACACTCGGTTGCCACGCCTTGCAACTTAAGTTTTTTATTAATTTAGATTTCTTTTTTGTTGTACTTATGTCAGAGCAAGAGCTATTGGGTGCTCTTTTGTGGGGCGTTGAAGGTAGTGTACTCTTTCTTCTAATTTTTTGAAAACAGTATAGTACCCCGATCCTATAAGTTGGTTTGTATCAGCATCTCTGTCATACAATTGTGGATATGTTTCACACAATTCTCGTGCAATCACTATAATTTGACCTTGTAGGTAAGTTTTCATGATGAAGAAGTTCATCTACTACATTCCTTACAATAATATTGACATCAGAAGGTAAAATTGGTTTTTCATTGTTTAGTTTTGACAGAAGCGCTGATGGAAATTTACTGTACGGGATTTGAAAATCGCTAATATTGCTATCTATGCTTGAAGTGGGGGAATTTGAAACTGTCAATTCAGATGCAGTTGTGTGAGACGCCACTGAGGAAGTCTTTTCACCCCCATCCCATTCCTCATTAACTATAATAAGAACCTCATTTTGAAATTATCTTAAAACATCATTATCTTCAATTTCTGTGCCATCTATGAGGAATATTTTAGTTCCATAAATATTCTTTTCTCTAGCTGAAACAAAACGAATCCAAACATAATACAGATGCAGGAAGCAGTACACACCACAATAATATTGACCAAAGTTTTGGGAGACAGTTTTTGTAGCTCCCCGACCTATAAAATGATACCACAATCTGAATTTCCCCTTTCCTGTTGGTTTCGGTGAGGGAATTCGATAAAAACTGACTCAGTAGTCCAGAAGACGGTATTTCTAAACGTAAGTACAACATTGTCAACGCGCACACAAGGACCGCGTTTTGAATGACGTTACACCCTGCGGCCCACTACTAACTACGAATGGAACCGTACGATACATCGATCGACTAAGATATACGAGCGATTCACCGTGGCGCGTGATTCGGATCACACGTCAGCTGCCACCACCGCCATCCGTCACATATAATCTGATGCAACCTTCAGTCGAACTTCAGAACACTCAAAATCATCATGAAGCAAGGTTGTGCCGCGCGCTCGTATATTCCGTAAAAGACGCCGCCATTAACTTTGTAACTTATTCTAATGTAAGACTAATTCTAATAAAAAACAAAAAAAAAACGTTAGCGTTGGCGTTGTACTGCTACCGCTACCGCTACCGCTACCGCTACCGCTACCGCTACCGCTACCGCTACCGCTACCGCTACCGCTACCGATACCGCTACCGATACCGCTACCGCTACCGCTACCGCTACCGATACCGCTACCGCTACCGCTACCACTGCCGCTAACGCTAACACTAACAAAGTGACGTAAAAGGGTGATGGTGGGGGAGTGCTCGTGGCGATTCTGCGATCAGTTGGGTCGTGTGAATTGAACGTCCCGCCTCGCGTGTCTAGCTATGTGTCGCACAATCTTATCGAGCACATCCTAGTTGAAATTCCCAGTTCACGTCCCCCCAGGTATCACGTCATAAGCGCAGTCTATTTACCTCCAAATACATCTCCACTCGTGTACGAGTGGCACTTCAAAGTACTACAGGAAGTGATGAGTGATCCCAGAGTTGATACCTACTACATAATAGGTGATTATAATTTACCAGAAATATCTTGGAATTCACAAGGGCCCTCGGGTCCCCTCACTAGCAATGCAATAATTAAGTCTCCAAGCATACCTTCAAGCAGTCTGTTTAATTTAATTTCGTTGCTAAATGGTTCTCAGTACAGTAATGCACTGAATTTCGCGGGTAATATTCTGGACTTGCTGATATCAAATAATGTATGTGTTGTCTCTGACACGATGTTACCGGTAGTTAAACCCGATTCAGCCCATCCACCCTTCATTGCTGAAATTAACATAGAAGTTAACTCTCAAACTATGAAAAGTAATCGCCTACAGAAATATAATTTCTACAAATCTGACTATGAACAAATCAACCGTGAAATCGGAAATACTGACTGGTCTGATATTCTATCCTCGTTACAAGCGGAAGAAGCCGTGAACGCATTTTACAGCGCTTTATTCGCAATAATTAAACCACATACCCCACTGTCTTCATCCAGAACATCTGATTACCCTATTTGGTTCTCAAAAGGCTTAATTGGTTTGTGCAAAAAAAAACAAAAGGCTTGGCAAAAATGGAAAAAAATTAAAAATATTTCAGACTATGAACTCTTTTCGCACTACAGGAAGTTATTTAAGAAGAACTGTAAAATGTGTTTTGATAAATATATTCGGTCGGTCGAGGATGGCATTCGTGTTAATATAAGGGCCTTTTGGTCATATATTAATAACAAGAGAGACAAATCGGGAATCCCTTCTAAGGTTACATTTAACACTGTGGTTGCGAGCAACCCCCAGTCTATCTGTGACACCTTTTGCGACTTCTTTTCATCCGTATATGAACCTACTGCACCAACCATAAACCAATGGTCTCCCTCGCCTGATATCCTAGAGAGAGCCACTGTTCTGTCTGATGTTTGCCTGGACGAGACAAGTATACTGGATGGCTTGAAAGCCTTGGATGTGAGTAAGGGGTCCCGATGGATTACCTCCTTTCTTTCTGAAAAAGACTGCCTTGGTTATATGTGCGCCTGTTGCTATTATTTTTAATAAATGCCTATTGGAAGGCGTGATGCCCTCGATGTGGAAGCTGGCTAACATCACGCCTGTCCATAAAGGAGGGTCTAAGCGCAATGTCGAACAATACCGACCTATATCTATACTCTCAACTCTGTCTAAACTGTTTGAGAGACTGGTACATAATGCTGTTTACCCTGCTCTGCATACTAGTATTATCGAAGAGCAGCACGGTTTTGTTCAGCGTCGGTCTACAGTTACGAATTTGTTAATATTCTCAAACTATTTATTCAATAGTATGGATAGTAGATTACAGGTGGACGCAGTATATACGGATTTCCAAAAAGCTTTTGATAAGGTTGATCATGAGCTAATGCTAAAACGCCTCGCCTTTAATGGAATTCGTGGAAATCTGCTGCGTTGGTTTATTTCCTATATAACTAATCGATCCCAAAGAGTTGTGATCAATGGCTACCAATCTAAAGTGATTCCAGTTACATCCGGTGTTCCCCAGGGTTCCATTTTGGGACCTCTTTTATTTATAATATTCATAAATGACATAGGTAAATGCTTCCATAATTCCAAATTTCTTTTATACGCAGACGATCTTAAAATATTTCGTTCCATAGAGACCCTTCGGGACTGTCTCTTGCTTCAGGAAGACTTGAATAGGCTTACTCAATACTGTCACGAACGAAAACTTCTGCTCAGCTTACCCAAGTGCAACTCCATAAGCTTCACTAAAAGATTACTCCCTATAAACTATGCGTACATTCTTTGTAACACAGGTCTGACTAAAAAGGATAGCGTTCGTGACCTTGGAATACTTTTTGATTCTAAACTGTGTCTTGATCTACATATAGAAAAAATTGTTTCGTCGTCGTTCCAAATGTATGGCTTTATAATGAGAAGCACTACTGATTTCAGGCAGCATTCTTCATACTTATACCTTTACAAAACCTTAGTTAGGCCTCAGTTGGAGTACAGTGTTCCCGTCTGGAACCCTTATTACAATAAGTACAAAGATATGCTAGAGAATGTTCAGCGTAGGTATTTACGTGCAATGCATTTTAGATGTCACCGTTCATATTTATCTTATAATGATTTGTTGTCTGAGTATGGACTTCTGAACTTGAGCGATAGACGCACGCAGTTGGAGGCAATGACTTTGTTTAATATTGTCCACGGGTGTTTTGATTGTATTGCCTTAAACAATGTACTATGTTACGCGGTCCCAAGAACTGTTCATATGCGCCGCTACCGCTATCGCTACCGCTATCGCTACCGCTATCGCTACCGCTATCGCTACCGCTATCGCTACCGCTATCGCTACCGCTATCGCTACCGCTATCGCTACCGCTATCGCTACCGCTATCGCTACCGCTATCGCTACCGCTATCGCTACCGCTATCGCTACTTCTACCGCTATCGCTACCGCTACCGCTACCGCTATCGCTACCGCTACCGCTACCGCTACCGCTACCGCTACCGCTACCGCTACCGCTACCGCTACCGCTACCGCTACCGCTACCGCTACCGCTACCGCTACCGTTATCGCTACCGCTGCCGCTAACGCTAACACGTTAGTGTTATAAGTTTGTGTTGGTGTTGGTGTTGGGTTTGGTGTTGGTGTTGGTGTTGTTGTTGGCGTTGGTGTTGGTGTTGGTTTTTTTTTTTTTTTATATTTAGGTCGACAAATTGACCCGCCTGATGGTCAGCTGTGGCGACGTCTGGCGATTGTGGGCAACTCTCACAGTACACAGGAATACTATAGAGAGTGACCCTCAACTTGACGACCCAGTAATGTGCCTCTTCACGCTTCGCTTAAAGAACCCAGTGTTATATGTTGGAGGAAACACGTGCGCGGGCAGGGCGTTCCAAACATTTATTCTTTTCAAATTGTTCGGTGTAATGCTGACACAGAACACGTGTAACCCAAATCAGGGCATTTGCATTTGCAACGCCGCATTTAATTAATTAAGCTAAGGTAATTTTATAATTTATTAAGTATTTTTAATCTAGTGTACAACGAAATATCGTCGCGATCGGGTCAACAGTAAACATTTTATACTATCGCGAGTGCACTCTTAACATTTTGTTACTTTAACATGATTCTTCCCAAACATAATTATTAAATAACATTTTTACCTTGATAGTAATTTAGAACTATTTTTATTAACAATAAATTAACATAATTTCACCTATAAACTATCTTACTTTCTTATTACTCCCGTACGTCCTCGAACATTGGTCCTTCGAAGCTAAAGGACTTTGCGCGTTTCGTATCTCAAACAGAGTGCTATTCGTGTGAAGTACGAACTAGTGAAACATTAGGGGACAGTTGGTAGTGACAAGATAAGCAGAAGTCTACGTACGCGCAACCAACAGCCACCGGCACAGTAAGCGCAACCTACAGCTACGTGAGAAGACTTGCAAGTAAGATCTTTCCAATTATTATTTATCTATTACTATGGCTATTTTATTATTATTTATCTATTACTATGGCTCTAATTGAAGAACAATGCGGTCTCTTTAACCAACTGGAGACCGACTTTGCGAAATTTAAAAGAGATGGTACAGAAAGGAAAAGTAAGCCAGAGTATTACCGGAAGAAATGGAATAAAGTTGACGAGTTGTGGAAGTCGATCCAAGACATCCACGACCGTCTCTTGACTGAGGTTAGTCCCTACGACCATTATTTTACCGATAAGAGCTTCGAGCAAGCAAATGCGACTTATCAAAAATACGTGTCAGCCATACATTTAGAGACCTTACAGCTAGAAACTTGGGGTACTGGTTTGTAACAGGAAGAGCTACCAAAAATATCGGTTAGTTCTCCACAACAATTTGGGGAGACGAGAGACCGTCTCCCGTTAGCACTGCGCAGGCAACAGGGCAACTACAGCCGTCTGGACGAAGCCCTGCGACAACAGGAGGCCAACTTTAGGGCTTTCACTAGAACAATCGCGAACATTGACATCGACGATTTAACAGTAAAATGGGAGTTTGAGGCCGCCCTCAAAACTCTCGAAACTCGATGGTCTGCAATAGATAAATTACACTTACAAATTGATTGCGAACTAAATGGGGAAAATAGGGAATATGTTTCCAATTTTTCCCAACGAGAGAAACAATTCTACACCCTGAAATGGGAAATAAATAAGAAAATGTGGTCCGTCTCTTACAGGGAGGAATCTACCCTGAAATTAGAAATTCCTATTTTTAGTGGTAATTACAACCAGTGGAGGTCTTATAAAGATTTATTTACCGAAGCCGTGCACAATAACACTATGATGCCAAACTCGCAAAAAATGCAGCTGTTAAAAACAAAGGTCAAAGCGGAAGCCGAGCGATTTATCCAACATCTATACATTAGCTCAGATAACTACTCATCCTGCTGGGAAATATTAAATAATCGCTATAACAATAAAAAGTTAATATTTACATCTCATATGAATATCTTATTCGGCTTACCAAATATTCCACATAACTCGGTAACACTGATAAAAAGAATGCATGACGTAACTTTAGAGACTCTTAACGGGATTAAGAATTTAGGGGTGGACACACAAACATGGGATCCAATATTAGTACATTTACTAAGTCAAAAATTGGATCCTGAAACATTCAATGACTACCTAGAGTCCGTAAAAAAACCACGTGAAGTGCCAGTTTTAGCGGAACTTTTAAGTTTTCTAGAAAGTAGATTTACCACCCTAGAAATATCTGCACGTAGAAAACAGGAGGTCGTACCACAAAAACAATTTCAAGCCCCTGTAAATAACAAAAAATTTCAACCCTAAGGGAAACAAGCGTCTCCGGGTGTGCCAAAAAATACGGGGCAATGGCCTATTGCGAAGTCATACAACGTGTCCGGGTCTGGCTTTAAATGCCCATTGTGCAAAAACCAACATGGCCTATACAATTGCAAAATTTTCCTACAATTCACTAACGAAAAGAAATTGATGACGGTGAAAAAACTAGGCCTTTGTATTAATTGCTTATTTTCGCATAATGGAAAAGATTGCACTTCTACTCATACATGTAGAAATTGCACAGGTCAACACAATACATTGTTACACGAGGCCTGCGTCAGCGCAGCCTCTAAGCCGCCCACCTCAGCTCAAGCTGTTGCAACATCCTCCTCTCAAAACGTGACTAACACTTCGCACATCTCCCAGGAAACCTGTCCCGAAATACTATTAGCTACCGCGCAGTTGCAAGTGCAAGGAGCTAACGGGAATTATTATAACATGCGAGCGCTAGTCGACCAGGGTTCCCAAATATCACTGATAACAGAACACGCCGCGCAGATCCTCAGTCAGAGAAAATTACAAAGGAGTTATTTTCGGAGTAGGACAGCGAGAAAACAACTGCAAAGGAAAGATCCAGATTACGTGCGAGTCCCTGTACAATGATTACATCTTCAATGCGGAAGTAATCATTATGGCAAATCTCGTGAAGCGATTGCCAAACAAAACATTTAAAAAACCAACATGGCCTACAATTCAAAACATTCAATTAGCCGACCCAGAGTTTTACGTCAGCCGCCCTGTTGACTAGTAAGTCAACAGGGTGGCTGACGTAAAACTCCGAGTAGTAACTCGGAGCGGACATATACTCCCAAATAACACTCGGCGGTATTATAAAAGGGGATGACACAACACAACCCTTAGCTCAACAAACACAACTCGGCTGGCTACTATGCGGAGCCGCACAAACATTCCACTGCAACGTTATAGTAACCAACATTCAGGACATTCAACAATTCTGGGAAGTGGAGGAAATAGCGGAGGAGGGACATTTGTCAGAAGAAGACTTACAGTGTGTCCAATATTATGAACAGACTACAACCCGAAACAAGGAAGGTCGTTATGAGGTCAGATTACCAATGAAAAGCGATTTTTCCTCAAAACTAGGCTTGTCAAAAAATATAGCGTTGCACAATTCAAAAATTTACACAGGAAATCAGAAAAACATCAACATTTAAGTACCTCTTATAAAGAGTTTATGTCAGAGTACATTGAACTCGGTCATATGCGACCGTGTAGTAGTAACACGACACCTGAGTGCTATATACCGCACCATGGTGTAGAGCGCTGAGTCAACAACAACAAAGTACAGGGTGGTATTCAATGCGTCTTGTAAAACATCAACCGGTTGTTCACTGAATGACCTAATGTACAAGGGGCCCAATTTGCAACACGATTTACAGAGTCTGCTGTTAAAGTGGAGACAATATCAATTCGCCTTTACCGCTGATATTGAAAAGATGTACCGGCAAATACTAGTTAACAAATTGGACACTCCATTGCAGAGGATCGTTTGGAGAGAGTCCCCAGAGCAAGTGTTAGGGTCATTTGAACTGTCAACAATAACCTATGGCCAAAAAGCAGCGCCCTTTCTTGCTATGATGACGTTGAAGCGTCTTGCGAATGATGAACAGGACTCATATCCAGAGGCTTCCCGAGTCTTACAAGAAGCCTTCTATATGGACGACCTAGTCCACGGGACGCACGGCATACAACACGGCCATCAACTCATTAAGGACCTGAACACACTCCTAAAATTAGGAGGTTTTAACTTACGAAAATGGTCCTCTAACAATCAGCAACTCTTGCCAAACCCACAGACCAACACAAATGAAACATTTAATTTTAAAACAGAAAACACTTCCAAAATTTTAGGGTTGGGTTGAAATCCAGCTGACGACACATTTACATTTGACTGACCAAATATCGAACCGACGAAAACTAACAAAGAGGAGTTTACTATCAGAGATTTCGCCTGTAGTTGTAAAGATGAAATTACTCTTTCAAAAAGTATGGAAAACAGAAACTCAGTGGGATAGCGAAGTATGTACGGAGATTCAACAGGAATGGTATAAGTTACAAACAGACATACAAAACATTAAACATTACCGTATACCAAGATGGGTCTACTCTAAGGAGCATGACGTCATGGAATTGCATGGTTTTAGTTACGCATCGATCCATATCCAACAAATATCCAACATTGTAACATACGGGTGGACAGACTCGAAAGTAGTTTTAGGATGGTTGAATGGAGAGCCCAACAAGTGGCGACCCTTTGTGGCGAACAGAGTGAGCCAAATAACAAGTATTATGGCTGCGGAACAGTGGAGATACGTTTTTACAACAGACAATCCTGCCGACGCTGCGAGCCGAGGTCTGTATCCTTCCCAACTACTGAAACAACAAAAATTGTGGAAGGAGGGCCCCGAGTGGCTCTTAACATTTACGTATACACCTGCGAACACACAAACATATACAACCGACCAAGAACAAAGATCGGTAAAACAATCCAATGAGATAGTTAACAATAGCGGCTCAACCATTACTGATGAATTATTAATAAAATATAGTTCACTTAATAAAATTATACGTATCTTGGCCTACACACAGAGAGCATTCACCTTCATACGTAATAAACAACGACCCAGCTATCTCACGTTACGAGAGCTACGTCATGCAAAATATACTATTATCAAACACGTACAAATGAGTGTATATGAAACCGAGATACAAAGCTTACAAAAACAAGGCAGAGTGAGCTCAAAGAGTAAACTGCTGCAGTTAAATCCTTTTATGGACAAGGATAACATTTTAAGAGTGGGGGGTCGACTAGCCAATGCAACCCTTAACGCTGAGATGAAGCACCCCAAAATAATACCATAGACTACTCGACTCGCTACATTAATAATCGAACAGGCCCACAAACTAACTTATCACAGGGGTCCCCGCCTCACACTAGCTACGTTAAGGCAACAATACTGGATTCCTGGTGGCAACAATGCCGTGAAGAAAGAGCTTCGGAAATGCATTACCTGTCGCAAACATGACAACAAATCGCAACAACAGCTTATGGGAGATCTACCTGCCGTTCGTACATGCCCCGCAAGCCCATTCTATCACACCGGAGTCGACTATACGGGTTTTGTGAGCGTGAGAAGAAACAAGGGGAGAGGCGGGCTAACAATGAAAGGTTATATCGCTATCTTTGTGTGTATGGTGACCAAAGCCGTACATTTAGAAATAGTATCTGATATGACTAGCTCGGCATTCTTAGCTGCCTTACGAAGAATGTCAGCCAGAAGAGGAGCGCCTCGTCATGTATATAGCGACAATGGTACTAACTTTGTCGGAGCTAATAATATTCTACAGGAAGAGTGGAAACAAATAAAGAGTATTTTTAGTAACAGCTTTTTGACAGAAGTCACTGAGATGAACATTGAATGGCATTTTAACGTGGTAGCGTGGCCCTCTGCCGTAGGTATATGGGAACGAGCCGTAAGGTCCTTGAAAGGACATTTATGACGCGTCGTGGGACAACAAAAACTGACCTTTGAAGAATATGCGACATTATTGTCACAAATAGAAGCTTGCCTCAATTCCCGCCCACTGTGTGCCTTAACAGAAAATATAGACGACTTAGACGTTCTGACCCCAGCTCACTTCCTAAATGGCAGAGCCGGAATCACGGTAATAGAAACTGCAGAAGATGCACGAACCCGCTGGCATCTAACTCAAAAACTCGTTCAAGACTTTTGGAGGAGATGGAAATCTGAGTATTTGAGTCAATTATCATCACGAGGAAAGTGGTTAACTCGTCAAAAAAACATAAAAGTGGGTGAACTGGTAGTCATCCACGAAGACAACCTTCCCTCGGGAAAGTGGGCCCTGGGAAGAGTAACGGACGTTCACCCCGGGAACGACGGTAACCTTATACGAGTAGTTATGTTAAATGGCTTCATGAAAAGACCGATCACAAAACTATCACCGATGTGTTACGTGTGTGTGTTGACGTGTTACCGATAGAACAAACAAACACAAATTCCGCGGAACCTGATCCGAACACTACAAATACCCAAGACAGTAAGAGACAGAAACAAAACAAGCGATCGAGTTTCATTACAATGGTACCGACCTTTTTATACCTACTAACATTAATAACAACAGCTGATTGTTTAAAATAAAATAAATAAAATAAAATAACGTTTATAATCTTTGAAATTTTTAGAAAATTATTTAGATTCGTCCAAAGTTGGTGTGACTCTAACGAGGGTTCCAAAATGCAACGAGACTGAGAAGAGCCCTCAAGAAACTCAGTTCGGCTTTTTTCCAAAATATTTCATCTTAAATCTAATACAGAGTTATTTAGAAAGGAGCAATTCGTGTTACAACCAGGCAGCCTTGTCATCTAAGAAATCATTAATACTATAATAAGCTTTATGGCACAATTTACGTTTTATTAGTTTTTTAAATTTATTAACAGATAAATTTGCTATTTCGGTTGGCAATGTATTGTACATTCGAATAAAGTTCCCCGCAAAAGAATTACTCACTTTATGAAGCCTAAATTTAGGAACAGCCAGTTTATCCTTATTTCTTAAGTTTAGATTATGATTATCACTATTTTTCACAAATTTACTTTTGTTCTTGTGGGTATACAATAAAATTTCATAAATATACTGTGAATACACTGTAAGAATGTTAATATGCTTAAACTTATCTCTTAATGACTCCCGAGAACCCATTCCATAGATAGTCCGGAGAGCCCTCTTCTGCAACACAAAGATGCATTCAATATCGGCAGCGTTACCCCACAGTAGTATGCCATATGCCATGATACTGTGGAAGTAGCTGAAGTAGACAAGACGCGCCGTTTTAATGTCTGTAAGTTGTCGGATCTTTTTGATAGCATAGGCTGCTGAACTAAGCCTGGCCGAAATTTTCCCGATATGAGGCCCCCATTGCAATTTGGAGTCTAACGTTATGCCCAGAAAGACAGTGTCATCGACCAATTCTATTATATCATCCCTAACCTTAACACTGGTTTGAACAAGTCTTACATTAGGTAAGGTGAATCTTACACATTTAGTTTTATTTTCATTTAATAATAAATTATTAGCACAAAACCAGTGGACTATCCTAGAGAGGGCAATGTTTACATCGTCAAGTTCGCGCTGTCCACGTTTAACTTTAAATATTAAAGAAGTGTCATCAGCAAACAAAACTACCTCATGGTCGTCTCTTATGAGGTGAGGGAGATCATTAATATATACTAGAAAAAGAAAAGGTCCCAAAATTGAACCCTGTGGTACCCCCATTGCTGCAGGAGAACCAGGTGACTGTTTACCATTGATCACTACTTTCTGGACCCTATCACTTAAGTAAGAATTGACGAGGATTCAAGGCCGTCCCCCGGATTCCGAAGTTTCTTAATTAAAGTCTGGCGCTGAACGCAATCGAAGGCCTTAGATAAGTCACAGAATACACCATAAGCATCATATGACTCATCCCAGGCCCTGTATATACACTCTAATAATTTAATTCCGGCATCAGTGGTGGACCGACCACGAGTGAAACCGAATTGTTTTGTATGTAATAGTTTATTAACGTTAAAGTGATTTTGCATTTGATTAAGCATAATTTTTTCAAAAATTTTACTAAATGTAGGTAGTACAGAAATGGGACGGAAATTGGACGGATCTGAAGTACTACCCAATTTAAACAGGGGAATTAATTTACTAGATTTCATTAAATCAGGGAACACACCACTATCAACACAATTATTAAATATTATTACTAGTTCAGGAGCAACCATTTCAATAAAAGAATTTACTAAATACACAGAGATGCCCCAGAGGTCAGCTGTTTTCTTGATATTTAAAGATTTAAAAGTTTTTAAGATGGTGTTTATGTTAACTTTACTGAATTTAAATATAACGTTACAACAAGGAACGTTTGCTTTTAACAAAGATTCTGCAATGGGGGTTGAAGAGCCTAGGGTTTTTGTCAAATCTACAGGAATTCGGGAGAAAAAAATTTCAAATTCGTTAGCGACCTCGAAGTCTGATGTTGTTATTTTACCATTTATATTAAGTTTAAAATTATTATCATTTAATTTTTGTTGACCTCTTTCCGCGTTTATAATTTTCCAAGTAGATTTAACTTTGTCTGCACTATTGAGAATTTTATCACTTATATATATTTTGATTTAGCTGCTAAACAATCTTTGCTTTAAACTTTTTTGAATAAGTTTTAACATAGTCTAGAAATTCAACTGATCTATTAAGCTGTCTTTCTGAGTATAGTTCATAAAGTTTTTGTCTACTTTTGTGTATACCCTCAGTGGCCCATTCACTGAAAGTAGGACTATCACTAATCATGACCTCCTTAGACTTGAATATGGAGTTGAACTCGTTGTAAAAAGAATCAAAAAATAATTTATACATTACATTTGGATCTAAGCCAGTGTCTAAGAATGGAATTTTATTGCAAAGTCCAACCCTCATACGTTCCAAGCGGTCACCAGTTATTGGTCTACATAATATTTTACGTTTTATAACTTTTTCTTTAGTAAAGGTGAACAGTTTGAATAATCAAAGAGGCATGTACTTTGACAAGTTATCCAACATACAGCTCGCCAACTCACTGTTCGGAGTACTCGACGACCGATTCGCAGAACACTTTAGGACACCAACTAATCAGCCGGTGCAATAGTGTCAGGGATCTTGGTGTCATACAAGACGATAAATTAAGTTATGACCAACATATAGATTATATCGTCAGCAAAGCTTCAAAAGCTCTAGGCTTCATACAGCGAACTACAGCGTGTTTCAGTACAATAAAGCCTGTGAAGGTCTTGTATTGCTCTTTTGTACGTAGTCAATTGGAATACGGGTCACAGGTCTGGAACCCTCAATACGAGGTCTATAAGTCACGTATTGAGGGTATCCAGAAGAAGTTTCTTCGGTATTTGGACTACAGGACACGACAACATTCGAACGATTATAATCAGCGTTGCCAACGCTATCACTTCCTCCCTCTGGAACAAAGGCGACACGAAAGTGACATCTGTTTTCTTACTAACGTCGCTAATGGAACAATAGACTGTCCCGAGGCTCTGTCCAAAATTGGATTGCGGACAAACCAGCTTGGTCTTAGACTACGACCTTTGCTAAATACACCATTCGCAAACACTAATTACAGGCGTAATTCCTTTTTACTGCGGAGTGCACGCAGCTACAATGAACTACCTTCCGACTTGCAATTTGATCTGTTTTGCACTAAGGCAAGCACAGTGAGACGGCTCTTAGCGGAACCATTTTTCACGGATACGATGTGAGATGCGGTAGTACAGTTTTTTTCTTTTTGTCTTGTTTTACTTTTTCTTTTTCTGTTATTCTTTCTATGGGGGTGTGGGATGCGGTGCTCAGATTGTTTTTTTTTTTTTATATTGTATTTAGTATTTAGTGATTTGTTTTTATATTGTATTTAGTAAGGTTATAACATGTTATTTCCTACCTATGGAGGCTTGTTGTAAGCAATATTTGTATATATTTTTCATCACAACAAAATTGTTATTAGTCTGTAAGCCTTCTTCAAAAGTAAATAAATAAAAATAAATAAATAAAAATAAATAAGTATATTAAGGACATTACTCTCGTAAGAAGCAATCAGAAACACCTATTAGCCCTATTATGGAAAAATCAAACTTCTATAGTAGAAGCTCAATTTAATTTACTTAAGAGAACAGAGGAAACTATGCAACTGCAGCACAAAATTATAAACAAACATTTGGATTCTCTAGATAAGATTTCCAGCATCACAATTAATGAAATAAAGCTAACTGAGACTATGACAGATTTTTCAATGTGTGCTATTGCTGCCGATAATTTACTAACTCAACTTAAACATATCCAAGACAGTTTGTTGCAGACCATTACGAGTATTTATAACAGCCAGTTAAACATAAATCTATTCGATCCACAACAACTACAGAATGAGTGATTTGATAAAGATCTCACTCTACCAATTGAAAATTTACAAACCAGTATGCATAACATCTACCATTTGCTAAAAGTCAAAACAAAGGATCAGTATTTGACATTTGAGATAAGAGTCCCACTGACTAGTCGAGACAACTACGACTTATACAACATCATTCCCATACCACAATCTATTGGAAACCATATGATAACATTGAAACCATTAGAAAATCACGTGGCTATAAACCTTCAAAAGGACTCCTACCTACCCATTACCGATAGAGACTGGGAACATTGTTTAGCCCTTGACTCATCTACATACCTATGTCAGTTGAAAACTCCAATATACAGATTAGCCGCAGATAAATCCTTATCTGCGGCTAATCTTCGCTGCGGCTAAAAATTTTTAACGCATAGTTCCCTATGCGTTAAAAATAATGAGCAATGTGAGACCGTGACCTCTATGTGTAAGAATCAATGGATTAGCCTCACTCCGATGAATCGATACTTTCAATTTTGTTGTAATCAATGTCCGATTAGAACCCTATGCGGAGATCAAGTGAAAGCCCATACATTAACCGGTGCGAACATCATTCATATTAATGAAAATTGTGTCGTTAAGACTGAAAACTTTACAATATATGGCCACAAAATACAACAGAGTTTCATGAAAGTGTCAGCGAGTTCAGATACTTTCGAGATAGCCCCAATTAACAACATTATAAACCTAACAGTACCCGAAATAGAAGAGAAAACTGAGAATCTGACGGAAAATTCTAAACTATGGAGCGATATAGAGAAAAGAATCAAAAACATGAAGGAAGAGCATGTTTTATCTGAGGACCTATCGAGCATATCAGTCCACGACGTCCACCACTATATCCTGATTTACGCATCCTGGGGAGTGGCTGTCGTGGTAGCAGGAGTATGCGTGTATCGTCGTTGCTGTGGCGGTCGGCAGGCAGCGTCCGTGCCTGCTCCAGCCCCCGCCACATCTCTGGGAATGGTGGTTCTGGAATCACCCATCAGACGGAGCCCGCCAGTGCCTGAACATTGTGAATCAACATTTAGTGCGCGAACGGATGATGCAGACAACTCAGAGGACTCTCAGTGTAAAAATAAGGCCACATCCCCGGTCTTTAAGAAGCACATTCGCAGTGAAAAGGAGAACAATTAATTAGAATTACTTAGGAAAAATAACTAACAATTAAGATTTAATCAAATGTAGCATTTTACTTTAACTTACTTTTCTAGTAGTTCATCTCATTCATTTCCGCCCTGCGCAAGATGTTCGGTGTAATGCTGACACAGAACACGTGTAACCCAAATCAGGGCATTTGCATTTGCAACGTCACATTTAATTAATTAAGCTAAGATTATTTTATAATTTATTAAGTATTTTTAATCTAGTGTACAACGAAATATCGTCGCGATCGGGTCAACAGTAAACATTTTATACTATCGCGAGTGCACTCTTAACATTTTGTTACTTTAACATGATTCTTCCCAAACATAATTATTAAATAACATTTTTTACCTTGATAGTAATTTAGAACTATTTTTAGTAACAATAAATTAACATCATTTCACCTACAAACTATCTTACTTTCTTATTACTCCCGTACGTCCTCGAACACAAACAATAAACAAAGAATCAATAAGTATCTAAAAACAAACCAAATTTCACTCAGGGATATGTACTTGAATATAAATAATTTGCTTAAAAAAGCCTTGATATTTCACTCTTTTATTTTTTTGTATTACTTTTTTTTTACTTTTTGTCAAATTTTTATTGTATTTTTAGTTCCACGTAGGGGGCAATATTTATTTTATTTTATTTTATTTTATTCTTTTAGGAAAACTTACAGCTAAAATACAAAACAAGATAAAGATAACATAAAAAGGTCAATTAAAAGTTGCCACATGTAGTACTTAAGTAAATATAGAAATCCCATGATGGTAGACAGTGCAATTGGTACAATTTAGGTAGGTAATAAATAATAATAATAAAACAATTACAATAGGCAGGTAAATATTTACCTCAAGAAGCCCTGAAACTAGGTACACTACATGCCTTCAAAAAATACCATGCTTAATCTAACCTTAAGCTGATTAATGTTCATGCAAAATAAGTCCAAATCATGCGTATGACAAAGTGAATTGAACGCTCGACACACTCTGATTAAGTATGAGTTCTGTCTATAAGTGCAAGTTGTTATAGGCACATACAGTAGCTTCGGTCTTCTAAGACGCACAGATGACACACATAATCCAATCCTACTAAGCAGCTCTGAACAATCGATCGAGTGATTCAACAGTTTGAACAGGAGGGTCAAATCGGCTATGCTTCTACGTTCATATAAAGATAGAATGTGAAACCTCCTACACCTGCTCAGATAGTTAGGTAAAAAGGTCCCAGATCTGAACTGTATATATCGCATAAACTTTTTTTGAATTACTTCCACTCTATCAATATAAATATTATACACAGGATTCCACACCTGCGAGCAATATTCGAGATGACTGCGAACAAAAGCACAGTACAGTATTTTGATGGTTTTGACATTCTTAAAATCAACTGAGACTCTTTGGATGAATCCCAGAGCTTTCCCGGCTTTTTTAATAATATTATCTATGTGGTCATCGAACAGCAATTTGGAGTCAAAAACCACACCTAGGTCCCTAATAGTACTTACTCTGGCCAACGGCATATTAGCCAACGTATAATCGAAATACACAGGGTTCTGTCGACGCGTGAAGGTGCATAGATAGCATTTAGGTATATTTAGATCCAACCTATTGTCAAGACAGTAATTGTGAAAACGGTTAAGGTCAGCTTGTAAGTTATAGGCATCCTGTAAATTTTGAATTTGGGACATTATCTTCAAGTCATCAGCAAACATAAGTATCTTAGAGTACTTAAAACATGAAGATATGTCGTTAATAAAGATATTAAAGAGCAAAGGCCCAAGTAAGGAACCTTGGGGAATTCCCGAGGGAACACTTCTGGCCCGGGAGGAGTACCCATTCAGGACTACTGTTTGACATCTGTTTTCCACGTAAGATGAGAACCACCTGAAAAGATTACCTCGAATCCCCATACCACGAATTTTACGGAGTAGCAACATATGATCCAGGCGATCAAAACACTTGCTGAAATCCGTGTAAATAGTATCTACCTGACTAGGCTTTGACATAGATTCTGACAGGAAATCACTACATAATAACAAGTTGGTAGTACACGAGCGCCCCTTCATGAACCCATGTTGTTGTTCACTAATAGGGGGTCTTAGGGAAGTGTATAACTGCTTGTGGACAATTTTCTCCAGCATTTTAGCAAATAGACAGAGTTTGGATATGGGTCTGTAATTTTCGACCGAGTCGCGCGCGCCTTTCTTATAAACTTGTGTTATAAACGCCATCTTCCAAATATTAGGTACTACGCCCTCGCTTAAAGACCGCTGGAACAGAATTGTGAGTGGGGTGGCGAAGCTTTTAGCACAATTTAATATAAGCACTGGTGGTATATCATCAGGGCCCGCAGATTTATTAAGATTAATTCCCTTAAGTAAATCAAGGACTTCTTCCTCGCACACTTCTATAAAAAATAGGTCCGTAGGAGTTTCACATGCATGGTCGGGGCACGATATAGGCAGATGTTGCCCACCCGGACGTTCTAAAAAGTTGGATTGAAAGTATTCGCTAAACATGTCGCACACATCGTTGCCGTCGGCGGCAGAGCGTTGACCGTACTTTACTAGGGAAGGGTAGGTATTAGCTTGCCTTTTCGACTTCACGTAAGACCAAAAAGCTCGAGGAGATTTGGTTATGCCTTCCTCTATTTTGGAGATTTACTGATCATACATCTCAGCTTCAGCCTCCTTAGCACGTTGACGGAAGAAGGACGTACCTTGGTTAAGCTTGATCAACGGGTTGAACGGTTGAACGGCAAAATCATTGCGTGGTTCTCAAAGTTTTTGGTTTCTGCGCGACACCGTTTTGTAGGTCTTGACTATGTCTAAGTGTGTAAAGTGCGGTGTCCAATTTCGTGACGGTGTGAAATGTTCAGCTTGCATGGGGGAGTATGACTTCACTTGTTCTGGAATTACGGAGGCTGGATGGAAGAGTCTAGGCGACCGTAAGTTGACATGGAAATACAGCCAGTGTAAACCTTCTGCCCCCCTCAGCCCACGTCCCAAACCAGACGTCGAGTCGGGTGATCTGCAGCTCATACTTGATGAACTGAAGAACCTTTCAGCACGTATGGATGATCTGCCGGCTTTGATTGAGAACGTCAAGGCTATACAACTTGAGCTTGTGGAACTTAGAGCGATAAGGTCAGACTTCTCAGGAATAAAGGCATCGGTCGAATTTATGGATAATGCTGTAGAATCGCTCTCGGGCAGAGTTGTCAATATGGAGCATGAAGTCACCCAGTTAAAGACAACTCAGGAAGAGGTGGCCGTACTACGGGATCGATGTACTAAGTTGGAGGAGTTTAGACGAAAGAATGAGCAACGAGCTAGGCTGAACAACATAGAGATCAAAGGGGTTCCTGCTAGTAATTCGGAGGATCTTTACGAGATTTTAACTAAGATCGGCAATGTTATAGGGTGTAGCATACCCAGAGATCAAATAAATTACATTGCCCGTGTGCCAATGCGAAGCAATGAACACAGCAAACACATCATCTGTTCCATACATAACAATTATCTGAAAAATAACTTTGTGGCGTCGGCCAGAAAATTAAAAAGCTCGCTCAATACCGGGAAATTGGGCTTGGGTGGCGGTGGTACCGTCTATGTCAATGACCATCTGACGTTGGAGAACAAGTTGCTACTAAATAAGACGAAATCTCTTGCGAAGGAATTGGGTTTTTCTTATGTATGGGTCGTCGGGTGCAAAATACTAAGAAGAATGCTACTTCACCAACATATCATGTGCGATCGGAACAGGACTTAAGAAAATATTTACGTTAAATACTTTCGTTCACTATTTTATTGTTCTAGTTTATAGTTTTAATACAAAAACTTTGAGATACGTAGGTACCTATATTGTTTACGCATACCAGATCTTTTGTCCACGAACTTGTTTATCGCTCGACGTAACTTACTATTTAATCCAATTTAAGCTTTGTGCATACTACACTAAACTCGCATTTTGTCTAACGACACTCAACTTCCACACTAATGAGTATTTATTTTTTTCTACAATATGTTCAAACTACTTTACCTTATTGTCACTCTTTTGCTAACTACCTTACATATTTTTAATGGCTATTAGTATCTACTATCAGAACGTTCGGGGACTGCGAACAAAAACATCAGTATTTTATATAAATATGTGTTTGAATTCATTTGATATTGTTTGCTTGACTGAGACTTGGCTCCTAGCAAATATAGACAGTAGTGAACTTTTTGACAACCGTTACCTTGTTTGGAGGCGGGATAGAAATTACGCTGCAACAGACCAAAAATATGGTGGGGGGATACTAATTGCCGTGCGACGTGAATTAGTTGCCGAAATATGTAATGAATGGTGTTCTTCCGCCGAGGATTTGTGGGTTACAATCACCTTACGTAGTAGACGGCCGAGTGTGTTGTACAAAATGCATATATGTGTAGTTTATATTTGCACTGAGGGGCGGGGTAATTCAGCGGGAGTTCAACTCACGAACTTCCACAATAATCTTTTGGACGTGGTTCAGTCTCACCCCGCGGATAAGTTCTTGATAGTCGGTGATTTTAATTTACCCTACATAATTTGGGTACCTGACGGTGAGGATGATTCACTTCAGCCTACTAACATTAGCGGCCACATTCAGGAGAGCTTTTTTGATACTTTGCGAGTATTGCGCGCAGGAGGAGACCGCGATTTGAAAGGTCGACAATATTAAATCTAGTATTCGGTTAATAGAATTTACATAACTGTTATACTGCAGCAAATTACATACTTACATACTGGCCGACGCCACAAAGTTATTTTTCAGATAATTGTTATGTATGGAACAAATGATGTGTTTGCTGTGTTCATTGCTTCGCATTGGCACACGGGCAATGTAATTTATTTGATCTCTGGGTATGCTACACCCTATAGCATTGCCGATCTTAGTTAAAATCTCGTAAAGATCCTCCGAATTACTAGCAGGAACCCCTTTGATCTCTATGTTGTTCAGCCTAGCTCGTTGCTCATTCTCTCGTCTAAACTCCTCCAACTTAGTACATCGATCCCGTAGTACGGCCACCTCTTCCTGAGTTGTCTTTAACTGGGTGACTTCATGCTCCATATTGACAACTCTGCCCGAGAGCGATTCTACAGCATTATCCATAAATTCGACCGATGCCTTTATTCCTGAGAAGTCTGACCTTATCGCTCTAAGTTCCACAAGCTCAAGTTGTATAGCCTTGACGTTCTCAATCAAAGCCGGCAGATCATCTATACGTGCTGAAAGGTTCTTCAGTTCATCAAGTATGAGCTGCAGATCACCCGACTCGACGTCTGGTTTGGGACGTGGGCTGAGGGGGGCAGAAGGTTTACACTGGCTGCATTTCCATGTCAACTTACGGTCGCCTAGCCTCTTCCATCCAGCCTCCGTAATTCCAGAACAAGTGAAGTCATACTCCCCCATGCAAGCTGAACATTTCACACCGTCACGAAATTGGACACCGCACTTTACACACTTAGACATAGTCAAGACCTACAAAACGGTGTCGCGCAAAAAACCAAAAACTTTGAGAACCACGCAATGATTTTGCCGTTCAACCGTTCAACCCGTTGATCAAGCTTAACCAAGTAGGTACGTGCGAACAGTACACTGTCTACCGACTGACTGGATATCCTTATATTGCCTGGATATCCTTATATTGCCGTCGTTGGGGACATTTATTATTGGTTATTTCCATCTTTGGTTTTAAGATATTGATGAAAATATTATTATTATGTAAAATCAGTGTAGTTTGTTAAAAGGTCACTTCAAAGTTTCTGGTTACTAGAAACCAGTAAAACCAGTAAACCAGTTGCCACTTTATTCTTTTCAAAAAATTACCGCTTCCGCTACCGCTACCGCTTCTGCTATCGCTTCCGCTACCGCTTCCGCTACCGCTTCCGCTACCGCTTCCGCTACCGCTACCGCTTCCGCTTCCGCTTCCGCTACCGCTTCCGCTACCGCTTCCGTTACCGCTTCTGCTACCGCTTCCGCTTCCGCTACCGCTACAGCTTCCGCTACCGCTTCCGCTTCCGCTACCGCTACAGCTTCCGTTACCGCTTCCGCTTCCGCTAACGCTTCCGCTACCGCTTCCACTACCGCTTTCGCTACCGCTTCCGCTTCCGCTACCGCTTCCGCTACCACTCCCGCTACCGCTACCGCTACCACTACCGCAACCACTGCCGCTACCGCTGCCGTTACCGCTGCCGATACCGCTGCCGCCACCGCTGCCGCCACCGCTGCCACTACCGTTACCGCTGCCGCTACCGCTTCCGCTACCGCTTCTGCTACCGCTTACGCTACCGCTACCGCAACCGCTACCGCTGCCGCTAACACTAACACAGTGACGTTATAAGTTTGTGATGGTGTTGACGTTGGCGTTGGCGTTGGCGTTGGCGTAGGTGCTACCGCTACCGCTGCCGCTACCGCTGCCGCTACCGCTGCCGCTACCGCTTACGCTACCGCTTACGCTACCGCTACCGCAACCGCTACCGCTTACGCTACCGCTACCGCAACCGCTACCGCTACCGCAACCGCTGCCGCTCACACTAACACAGTGACGTTATAAGTTTGTGTTGGTGTTGGTGTTGACGTTGACGTTGGCGTTGGCGTTGTCGTAGGTGTTGGCGTTGGCGTTGGCGTTGGCGTTGGCGTTGGTGTTGGTGTTACTGCTGCCGCTACCGCTGCCGCTACCGCTGCCGCTACCGCTTCCGCTTTCGCTACCGCTAACGCTTCCGCTTTCGCTACCGCTAACGCTACTAACCGCTAACCGCTTTCCTTGATATTTCACTCTTTTATTTTTTTGTATTACTTTTTTTACTTTTTGTCAAATTTTTATTGTATTTTTAGTTCCACGTAGGGGGCAATATCCTCATATTGCCGTCGTTGGGGACATTTATTATTGGTTATTTCCATTTTTGGTTTTAAGATATTGATGAAAATATTATTATTATGTAACATCAGTGTAGTTTGTTAAAAGGTCACTTCAAAGTTTCTGGTTACTAGAAACCAGTAAAACCAGTTGCCACTTTATTCTTTTCAAAAAATTACCGCTTCCGCTACCGCTACCGCTTCCGCTTCCGTTTCAGCTTCCGCTACCGCTTCCGCTACCGCTTCCGCTACCGCTTCCGCTACCGCTACCGCTTCCGCTTCCGCTACCGCTTCCGCTACCGCTACCGCTTCCGCTTCCGCTACCGCTTCCGCTACCGCTTCCGCTACCGCTTCCGCTACCGCTTCCGCTACCGCTTCCGCTACCGCTTCCGCTACCGCTTCCGCTACCGCTTCCGCTACCGCTTACGCTACCGCTTACGCTACCGCTTCCGCTACCGCTTCCGCTACCGCTTCCGCTACCGCTTTCGCTACCGCTTCCGCTACCGCTTCCGCTACCGCTTCCGCTTCCACTTCCGCTACTGCTACCGCAGTAGCGGCAGCTACCGCTACTGCTACCGCTATCGCTGTCGGTAACACTAACACACTGATGTTATAAGTTTGAGTTGGTGTTGGCGTTGGCGTTGGCGTTGGCGTTGGCGTTGGCGTTGGCGTTGGCGTTGGCGTTGGCGTTGGCGTTGGCGTTGACGTTGGTGTTGGTGTTGGTGTTGGTGTTGGTTTGGTGCAAGTTTCGTGAAGATTTGGATAGAAACTGTGGCTGCTAGCCCAGAACGCACACACATACAGACAGACTGACGAAAGCAAAATTGTCCAATCTTGAAATATAGACGCTTCCCTCGTTAAATTTTTTATGATTTTTTATGCATATTCAGTAGGTCTATTCAGACTACTATCTATTTTTTATACCCCGTATAGTAAATTGCGCTTGGAACATATTCCAAGTGCAATTTTATTTGTATTTTCTTAAAAAAGACCACTGATTTTTCAGTTTTTAATTTTTTGTAATACTTTTTTTTTTACTTTTTGTCAAACAAAATATAATGATTTCGGTGATTTTTTCGTGGAACTTGGAAAAGAGAATCACTTAATAACATTCCAATTTGGTTGTGGTCGTGTCCGACCAAATCGGAGCGATTTTATAGAAATATGTGTTTGAATTCATTTGATATTGTTTGCTTGATTGAGACTTGGCTCCTAGCAAATATAGACAGTAGTGAACTTTTTGACAACCGTTACCTTGTTTGGGGGCGGGATAGAAATTACGCTGCAACAGACCAAAAATATGGTGGGGGGATACTAATTGCCGTGCGACGTGAATTAGTTGCCGAAATATGTAATGAATGGTGTTCTTCCGCCGAGGATATGTGGGTTACAATCACCTTACGTAGTAGACGGCCGAGTGTGTTGTACAAAATGCATATATGTGTAGTTTATATTTGCACTGAGGGGCGGGGTAATTCAGCGGGAGTTCAACTCACGAACTTCCACAATAATCTTTTGGACGTGGTTCAGTCTCACCCCGCGGATAAGTTCTTGATAGTCGGTGATTTTAATTTACCCTACATAATTTGGGTACCTGACGGTGAGGATGATTCACTTCAGCCTACTAACATTAGCGGCCACATTCAGGAGAGCTTTTTTGATACTTTGCGAGTATGTAATTTGCTGCAGTATAACAGTTATGTAAATGCTATTAACTGAACACTAGATTTAATATTGTCGACCTTTCAAATCGCGGTCTCCTCCTGCGCGGACCCATTGGTACCTCAAGACCCTAATCATGTTGCGATCTGTATATCCGCGGAGCTTGATATATCCGTTACCCTGCCTATTCAGCCGCACACTAGGTATCTATACCAAGCGGCCGCTACCGCTGCCGCTACCACTTCCGCTTTCGCTACCGCTAACGCTTCCGCTTTCGCTACCGCTAACGCTACTAACCGCTAACCGCTTTCCTTGATATTTCACTCTTTTATTTTTTTGTATTACTTTTTTTTACTTTTTGTCAAATTTTTATTGTATTTTTAGTTCCACGTAGGGGGCAATATCCTTATATTGCCGTCGTTGGGGACATTTATTATTGGTTATTTCCATCTTTGGTTTTAAGATATTGATGAAAATATTATTATTATGTAACATCAGTGTAGTTTGTTAAAAGGTCACTTCAAAGTTTCTGGTTACTAGAAACCAGTAAAACCAGTTGCCACTTTATTCTTTTCAAAAAATTACCGCTTCCGCTACCGCTACCGCTTCCGCTTCCGTTTCAGCTTCCGCTACCGCTTCCGCTACCGCTTCCGCTACCGCTTCCACTACCGCTACCGCTTCCGCTTCCGCTACCGCTTCCGCTTCCGCTACCGCTTCCGCTACCGCTTCCGCTACCGCTTCCGCTACCGCTTCCGCTACCGCTTCCGCTACCGCTTCCGCTACCGCTTCCGCTACCGCTTCCGCTACCGCTTCCGCTACCGCTTCCGCTTCCACTTCCGCTACTGCTACCGCAGTAGCGGCAGCTACCGCTGCTGCTACCGCTATCGCTGTCGGTAACACTAACACAGTGATGTTATAAGTTTGAGTTGGTGTTGGCGTTGGCGTTGGCGTTGGCGTTGGCGTTGGCGTTGGCGTTGGCGTTGGCGTTGACGTTGGTGTTGGTGTTGGTGTTGGTGTTGGTTTGGTGCATGTTTCGTGAAGATTTGGATAGAAACTGTGGCTGCTAGCCCAGAACGCACACACATACAGACAGACTGACGAAAGCAAAATTGTCCAATCTTGAAATATAGACGCTTCCCTCGTTAAATTTTTTATGATTTTTTATGCATATTCAGTAGGTCTATTCAGACTACTATCTATTTTTTATACCCCGTATAGTAAATTGCGCTTGGAACATATTCCAAGTGCAATTTTATTTGTATTTTCTTAAAAAAGACCACTGATTTTTCAGTTTTTAATTTTTTGTAATACTTTTTTTTTTACTTTTTGTCAAACAAAATATAATGATTTCGGTGATTTTTTCGTGGAACTTGGAAAAGAGAATCACTTAATAACATTCCAATTTGGTTGTGGTCGTGTCCGACCAAATCGGAGCGATTTTATAGAAATATGTGTTTGAATTCATTTGATATTGTTTGCTTGATTGAGACTTGGCTCCTAGCAAATATAGACAGTAGTGAACTTTTTGACAACCGTTACCTTGTTTGGGGGCGGGATAGAAATTACGCTGCAACAGACCAAAAATATGGTGGGGGGATACTAATTGCCGTGCGACGTGAATTAGTTGCCGAAATATGTAATGAATGGTGTTCTTCCGCCGAGGATTTGTGGGTTACAATCACCTTACGTAGTAGACGGCCGAGTGTGTTGTACAAAATGCATATATGTGTAGTTTATATTTGCACTGAGGGGCGGGGTAATTCAGCGGGAGTTCAACTCACGAACTTCCACAATAATCTTTTGGACGTGGTTCAGTCTCACCCCGCGGATAAGTTCTTGATAGTCGGTGATTTTAATTTACCCTACATAATTTGGGTACCTGACGGTGAGGATGATTCACTTCAGCCTACTAACATTAGCGGCCACATTCAGGAGAGCTTTTTTGATACTTTGCGAGTATGTAATTTGCTGCAGTATAACAGTTATGTAAATGCTATTAACTGAACACTAGATTTTATATTGTCGACCTTTCAAATCGCGGTCTCCTCCTGCGCGGACCCATTGGTACCTCAAGACCCTAATCATGTTGCGATCTGTATATCCGCGGAGCTTGATATATCCGTTACCCTGCCTATTCAGCCGCACACTAGGTATCTATACCAAGCGGCCGCTACCGCTGCCGCTACCACTTCCGCTTTCGCTACCGCTAACGCTTCCGCTTTCGCTACCGCTAACGCTACTAACCGCTAACCGCTTTCCTTGATATTTCACTCTTTTATTTTTTTGTATTACTTTTTTTTACTTTTTGTCAAATTTTTATTGTATTTTTAGTTCCACGTAGGGGGCAATATCCTTATATTGCCGTCGTTGGGGACATTTATTATTGGTTATTTCCATCTTTGGTTTTAAGATATTGATGAAAATATTATTATTATGTAACATCAGTGTAGTTTGTTAAAAGGTCACTTCAAAGTTTCTGGTTACTAGAAACCAGTAAAACCAGTTGCCACTTTATTCTTTTCAAAAAATTACCGCTTCCGCTACCGCTACCGCTTCCGCTTCCGCTACCGCTTCCGCTTCCGCTACCGCTTCCGCTACCGCTTCCGCTACCGTTTCCGCTACCGATTTCGCTACCGCTTCCGCTACCGCTTCCACTACCGCTTCCGCAGCCGCTTCCGCTACCGCTACCGCTTCCGCTTCCGCTGCTGCTACCGCTATCGCTATCGCTACCGCAACCGCTACCGCTGTCGGTAACACTAACACAGTGATGTTATAAGTTTGAGTTGGTGTTGGCGTTGGCGTTGACGTTGGTGTTGGTGTTGGTGTTGGTTTGGTGCCAGTTTCGTGAAGATTTGGATAGAAACTGTGGCTGCTAGCCCAGCACGCACACACATACAGACAGACTGACGAAAGCAAAATTGTCCAATCTTGAAATATAGACGCTTCCCTCGTTCAATTTTTTATGATTTTTTATGCATATTCAGTAGGTCTATTGCGCTTGGAACATATTCCAAGTGCAATTTTATTTGTATTTTCTTAAAAAAGACCACAGATTTTTCAGTTTTTATTTTTTTGTAATACTTTGTTTTTACTTTTTGTCAAACAAAATATAATGATTTCGGCGATTTTTTCGTGGAACTTGGAAAAGAGAATCACTTAATAACATTCCAATTTGGTTGTGGTCGTGTCCGACCAAATCGGAGCGTCTGTTAGTAGTTTATTTTTAATTGAAAATTACTCATAATCAAAATAAAATTAAGTACATAAATGTTTTTTTTTTAATTTATGGAATACGACGTTTTTTCGGCCATTTTACCCTTTTTTTAAGTATACTTACATATTTTATATGTATTGCTCTTATAACAACGCTAACCTATAAGTATATTTATACTTTAATGTATTTGTATTTACAAATACATTAAAATTATCGAAATTTACAGAAATAAAATATGAAATTTAAAATATATGGATTTTTACTGAAAACTGTGTTGTGTTTTTACAGAATTTTAATTGAAAATTACTCGCAATCAAGGTAAAATGCATAATTGTGTACTTTTAGTGAATTTATGGAACACCACGTTTTTATTTCGGGCAAATCACACTTTTTAAAAGGATATTTACACATTTTTTATGTATTACTCCTGTAGTAACCCTAATCAATGTGTAAAAATACAAATCATTCTGTTATTTTACACGTTTTAGGTACAAATACATTAAAATTATCGAAAATTACAGAAATAAACATGAAATTTTAAAATTATGAATTTGTACTGAAAACTGTGTTGTTTTTTTTACAGAATTTTAATTTAAAATTACTTGTAATAAAAGTAAAATTACATTACTTTGTACTTTTACTTAATTTATGTAAAGAGAGGTTAGTAGTAACCCTAATCAATGTGTAAAAATACAAATCATTCTGTTATTTTACACGTTTTAGGTACAAATACATTAAAATTATCGAAAATTACAGAAATAAACATGAAATTTAAAAAATATGGATTTGTACTGAAAACTGTGTTGTTTTTTTACAGAACTTTAATTGAAAATTACTTTACGTAAAATTACATTACTTTGTACTTTTACTTCATTTATGGAATAACACCTTTATTTCGGGAATTTTACTTAAGTAAACTTAAGTAAAATTACCGATTTTGTATGTTTTACTCCTGTAATAACCCTAGCCCATGCGTACAAATACAAATTGTTATGTCATTTTACATAAAAATATGTAGAATTACATAGAATTACATAAAAATAAGCGAAAATTACGTAAATGTATGAAATTTTAATTAAAATCTGTGAAATTTCCGAAAATTATGTAATTTTCCACAATTTCATTTAATTTCACACCTATTTTCGGTACATTCTACATGTTTATGTAATTTTTTTGAATGTAAAATTACGAACAGTGTATTTGTGGACTAAATTTAGAAAATGCATGCTTTTTTTTTTTTTTTTTTTTTTTTTTTTTTTTATATTTGGTTCGCCAAATTGACGCCGCCCGCCTGGTGGTAAGTCGTGACGACGTCTAGCGATTGTGGGCCACTCTCACAGCACACATTACTATTGAGAGTGGCCCTCAACTTGACGACCTACTGATGTGCCTCTTCACGCTCCGCTTAAAGAACCCAGGATTATATGTGGGAGGAAATACGTGCACAGGCAGGGCGTTCCAGGCCACTATCGTTCGGCAGAGAAACGAACGTTTAAAACGTTCGGTTCTCGCGAACATGCTATCCACTGTGTGGGGGTGGCATCTCTGCCCGGCACGAGTCGTTCGGGATCGGAAGGAAGAGGGTGGGATCAGATTGAAGAGCTCTTCAGAACACTCGCCGTGGTAAATACGGTAGAATGCGGCCAAGGAAGCTATTGTTCGGCGCTGAGCTAGCGGCTCAAGGCTTCCCGTTACCTCCGGACAACCTATAATACGGATAGCCCGTCGCTGCATAGCGTCGAGAGCGTCCAGCAGATACTTCGCGGAGCCGTCCCAGAGGTGAGAGCAGTATTCGACGCAGGGTCTAATCTGCGTCTTGTACAGCAGACACCTCTGGTCCGGTGTAAAGAATCTCTTTACCTTATTCAGTATTCCTAGTTTCCGCGAAGCTAGCCCTATACATCTTTCGATGTAGTTTTTATTATTGAGCTCTCGACGAACGTCTATGCCAAGGATATCAAGGTTGTCCTTCATTGGTAATAATGCATTCTGAAGAGAGGGTAGGGGAAGGAAAGGGGATTTCTTCGCAGTAAATGCACACGCCTGTGTTTTGCGGGCATTGAACTCGACCAGGTTCTCGGTACCCCATTGAGATATTGTCGAGGTTACGGTCGAGATCAGCCACGAGTCGTCGTCTCTCCTCCTCAATCTCAGATCGCCCCGCCGTCGGACGAACCGAGTAACTCCCGTGCAGTGTGCTGTCATCTGCATAGCAATGAATGTTCCCGAGGGATAGCATATCATTGATATGCAGAAGAAAGAGAGTTGGTGATAGTACGGACCCCTGCGGTACCCCGGCATTCACTTGCAAGAAGCGAGAAGCCTGGCCATCGCAGAGGACCCGCACTCGGCGCTCGTTTAAAAAGCTGGCAATCCAGCTGCACAGTTGAGGAGGTAGACCATATGCCGGAAGCTTGGAAAGGAGCGAAGCATGCCAGACCCTATCGAAGGCTTTGGCGATGTCCAGGCTAATAGCCAAGGACTCGCCGTGCCTTTCCATAGCCCCACCCCAGACATGCGTTACGAATGCCAGAAGATCACCCGTTGATCGCTTTGGCCTGAAGCCGTATTGTCGATCATTGATTAATGAGTGATCCTCTAGGAATTGCATGAGCTGCTTATTTATAAGGAGCTCAAGCACCTTGCAAATGACTGAGGTGACAGCTATGGGTCGATAGTTGCCTGGATCGGACCGATCCCCTTTCTTGGGGATCGGTTGTACGTTCGCCTCCTTCCAGACCTCCGGCACGAGCCCTGAAGAGTATGACAGGCGGTACAGACGCGTTAATACTGGAGACAACTCAGCTGCACATTTTCGTAGCACCACCGCCGGAATGCCGTCAGGGCCACTGGCTTTCCGCGTGTCGAGTGACCGCAGCACTGCCCGTACATCACATTGCCTGATAACAATATCAGGCATTGTGTGGCCACAGTTGGCGATGGCGGGGGGCTGCAGGCCACGGTCGTCGACCCGGGAATTAGCCGCAAAGAGGTCTGCGAGCATATCCGCTTTCTCTTGGGCTTTGTGAGCCAGTGTTCCATCTGGGTAACGCAGCGGTGGCAGCGAGGGCTGACAAAAGTTAGATTGCACGGCTTTGGCCAGTTGCCAGAATCCACGGCTGCCCGTGGGATGGGAAGTGAGCTCCTGACCAAGCCGCGCGACGCGCTGGGCATCCGCTCTCTTAAAGGCCCTCTTACTCGACTTTGTGGCCCGGTTGTACGCTGCTTTGAGGTGGCCCACGTTTGGGTCGCGCACAGCCCGGGCCCTGATCCAGGCGCGATATGCCGACTGTTTTTGTCGAACAGCTTTGGCACAATCTCGCCCGAACCAGGGACGGGCTCTGCGGATACTGGTGACATCAGTGAAAGGGATGTAATAATCCATCCCTAAACTGATCTCGCCAGCAATAGCAGAAGCACTATCCGAAGGAGCCTTTCCTACAAAGCAGCGCTGGCTCCAGGGGACGGACGCATAATAATCGCGTAGACCGTCCCAATCCGCTGACGAGTAGTGCCATAGTCGTCGTGACGTTTGTACAGGACGTGCAGGAGGTGACACCTTCATGCCGGCGTGAACAACACAGTGGTCGGAACTACCCAGTGGGGCTCCTACCGAAACACTGTACTGGGCTGGGCGACTCGTCAGCAGTAGATCCAGCAGAGCGGGCGCGTGATCTGACCTGTCTGGTATCCGGGTGATCCCGCATACCATCTGGGTCAGACCGTGGGAGAGAGCGAACGCATGGGCGGCTCTACCCGCATGATCAGTCTTGAGGGACCCCAGCCATTCAATGTGATGGCCATTGAAGTCCCCCAGAAATACTAGGTCAGCGTTCGGGAACCGCACCTGCGCTTCATCAGCCGTCTCGCTGAGGTACTGGAAGAGCTTTGTTGTCTCAGAATCCCCTGTGTGGGATCGGTAGACGCACACGTAGATCTGGCTCATAGAGCCATGGTCTACGTGCAGCCAAAGGACGGAATTGGAGGGGTTCTCTAGGCAGCGCAACCGGCGGCAGCAAACATCCGCCCTAACGAACACGCACACCCCGGCTTTGTCTCGAAATTGTTCCTCGATGACATAGCCGGGGTAACACAGGTAAGACGTGTCGTCAGGGCGGCGTATTTGTGTCTCCGTGAGGAACATCACAGCGGGCCGTGCCGTCTCAAGGTGGTGGTGGACGGTATCGAGGTTCGCATGGAGTCCACGGACGTTAGTGAACTCCACCTCGAAATGTGAAGTTGTGGGGTTTCCTAGGGCCGCTGTGTAACGTTTATTTCTTTTTTGTTGCACTGCCATTGTAGATTTTGAAGAAGAAGCGTGAAGACAGGGCGACATCTGGTGCAGCAGTAAGTGACAAAGCGCAGGGGCTAGCTTTGTCTAGAACCGTGTGGTTAGGTCGGAGCCGACTCGCCGGACGGAAGGGCTCCCAAACCCCCCTGATGCAAGGCCGCCGCTACCCCACACCGGTTACCACCCGGAGCGGCGATCCCACATCAGGATTATGCGCAACATGTGGGGCAGCCTCCTGGGGTGGTTGGCCCCAGGCGGGCCCCATGACTGTGTTGCGGGCGGCCGCGGCAACGCCGTTGCTAAGGGTCTCCCTGGCCGGCGAATCGACCCACACCACCCACACTAGACTCCGTTTCGCCCCCACTGGTCCCATGCCTGCTGCACCATACATCGCCCCGGGCCCGGCGGTGCAGCTGCTGAACCCCTAACGCAACCCAGCCTGGGCTGGGTTACTTGGGGGGCTTTAGCACAGCTGCACGGTGGTACCCCCCCGGACCAACACTGTTGTACCACCTGGTACCCACGTAGGGGCCGAAGCCTCTCCATAGGTACCGTAAATTAACGAGCCTCGTCCGTTTATCAGCAGGTGCGCCACTAGTAGGTGAGGTCGCTGGGGCCCTATAGATGTTGGTAGAGCCCCTTTGCATGTATGTGGCATGTTCACGTGTTGGCAAACCATCCGCCTTATTTGTTCTTGCGCCCGAAAACAAAATAAAAAATATTGTATATCATAAAGTCCTTCAGTAAAATAAAAAAAACAAACATTAATGTAATAAAGTTTGTGTATTTTTTGATTATGTACCTAAATTAAAATTATATATATATATATATATATAAATTTTAGCTAGCTAACAATACATTTATAACCTTTTAGGCGATACGAAGTTCGCCGGGTCAGCTAGTATTTTAATATTTCATGCAAATGTATGTAAATTGAAAAACGCGACGGACGGACAGACAGGCAGACAGACAAATTGTAGTATTAAATATATAGATTCAAATTCAAAATAAAAATATTCTTAAAAAAAAACATAGGTTTTGTGACGAAGCCAGAACATTCAGTTTGTTGTTCGAAATACGAAAAGTGTCACTACGAAAGACAAGAAATAATAGAATTTAAACATGGCGACATTTTACCACGAAAAAAGATACATTTCAGTTTTACTTATATAAAACATCCATTTGTTGTGTAAAGTGACTTGTCATTGTTCATCTCGAAGGAGACAGGATAACTGGTTGATATAAATTTGATATGAAAACCCTTTGTAGTGAACGATGTTTAATTCATAGCCCATTGCTACTATACACGTAAATATTGATGAATTAAGCGACCTGAATTATATTTGTGTGTGACCTACTGTTGACAAAGATACCTACTTAGGTAAAACTACCTTACTGAAATATGTATCGGTCATCAATAACTATGCATGCATTATAACATTCGGTTTAACGGTTCACCGCTAGAGGGCAGAACTTAATGTCATTCGACTTCATTTTCGATTCTGAGTCGATCCACATAACCTTCAAGGTCCGCCAAGGTCAAATAAAAAAGTTGCTTCAAAACGGTTAGGTTTTTTTTTTTTTTTTGGTGTGTCAATTGGTTTTTGGTTTGAGGAGTGGCGCTAATGGTATACGCCTTCTCCTGGAACCGTTTGTAAGTTGATTGTTAGTGAAGTGGTTAGATGTTATGTGCCGTTAAAGTGTTTTAGTTGATTTACGATATAGGTAATGTGGTGGAGGAATGAGTTAAGTGTTTCGGCATCGTTTGTTAATTTAATTAGGAGAAGGGGGTCTTGAGGATCGATGTTGTTGTTTTTGCAGATATGTGTAAATGTTAGTCGTGACAGTGCGAATCTGGGGCAGTTATAAATAAGGTGGTGGAAGGTTTGCGAGATTGTGTTGGTGCAAGGACAGAGGACATTGTCGGTGATGTAAAATCGAAAGAGGTATGATTTATGGAAGGCATGGTTGGTGAGGAATTGGGTTATTGGAAAGGTGAGTTTGACTTTGGAAAGGAAGTTCGTGAGGTCATGATAGGTAGGAAGGAGTCGCTTGGTGTGGATAGAGCCAGCGGAGTTTTCGTAGAGTTGTTGTGAGGAGGTGAGAAGATTTGTTTTGTGTATATGTTTTATGTATGAAAGAGGTGTGTGAGAGTGGTCTGGTTGTTTGTGCAGGGAAGCCGCCGCTTTAGCTGCCGTGTCAGCTGCCTCTTTGCCAGGGATCCCGGCATGCGCTTTTACCCAGGCGAATTGTATTTGAATGTTTTGGTTTTTGGCTAAGTGCAATTGGCGGAATATGTTGACTGCGAATTTATTATGGCTGTAGGGATTGGAAAGTTCGAGGAGAGCAGATTTGGAGTCGGAGAAGATGTAGTAAGAGTAGGTTTTAATTTTGTTACTGATTATAAATTGACAGACTTTTTCAATGGCAAGCATTTCTGCTTGGAAAACGGAGCAGGAGGGGTGTAATTTGAATTTTTTAATTGTAGGAGAGGTGGAATGAGGACTATAGGCGACGAAGGCTGCTCCAACAACATCGTCATGCCGACTACCGTCGGTAAAGATGTTACAGTAGTTATCGGTGTGGAGGTCGACGTATTCCTCTGTAGTAAATATTTCCAGAAAGGTTATGGGTTCTCGGAGGGAGGGGTGAAGAAGAGAAGATGGGAGGGAGGGTTTTTCAAGGGGGATGTCAAGAGGAAGGAATGATGAGGCGCCACGAAGTTTAGAAATTTCAATGTCCGAGATGCTTTTAATTTTTTATGGCAGAGGGGCTAATTGTGCAAGTGTTATAGATGTTATTGTGCTGTTGGTTCGGAAGCCGTGGATTATCTTAATGGCGAATAATCGTTGGAGGGAAAGTAGTTGTTTATTTACAGTTTTGTATTCCAGGGCACTGGACCAGACAGATGCGGCGTAAGAGATGATGGGGGTGATGACTTGATCGTAGATTATGCGGATATTGTCGGAGTGGATGCCCCAAGTGGTTCTAGTAAAAATGAGTAGTTTATAGAAGATTTGTTTTGCTTTTTCGATTATGTAATTAGTGTGTTTAATAAATTTTAATTTATCGTCAATAACGATTCCTAAATATTTAAGTTCTTTTGAAAATTTTAGCTTTGTGTTATTCATATGGATGTTAAGTTTTGTTGATTTATTGGTGAAGCCTATGATGGTTGTTTTTTTTGGTCCAAAATGAAGTTTGACATTTTTAGATTATGCGGATATTGTCGGAGTGGATGCCCCAAGTGGTTCTAGTAAAAATGAGTAGTTTATAGAAGATTTGTTTTGCTTTTTCGATTATGTAATTAGTGTGTTTAATAAATTTTAATTTATCGTCAATAACGATTCCTAAATATTTAAGTTCTTTTGAAAATTTTAGCTTTGTGTTATTCATATGGATGTTAAGTTTTGTTGATTTATTGGTGAAGCCTATGATGGCTGTTTTTTCTGGTCCAAAGTGAAGTTTGACATTTTTACCCCATTCATTAATTTGGTGCAGTGCAAGGTTAGTAGCATTTTCTAGAGTGGTGACATCGGAAGAGTGTACTGTAAGAAGGACATCATCAGCGAATGCTTGTATGTGGCAGTTTTCTGAAAGGGGGAGGTCGGGGAGCTCGTCCATGATGAGGTTCCACATGGTAGGACCACAGACGGAGCCCTGGATGCAGCCGCGAGTCATGTTTTTGGTGGTTTCGATGTCAGAGAAGGTAAGTCCCACTGTTCTGTTAGTTATGTAACTAATCAGAATGTTATATAAGTTGCTCGGGCAGTTGTAATGTCGCAGTTTAATAAATATAGCATGCCACCAAGCATTATCAAAAGCTGCCTTTATGTCCAGTGATATTGTAATTACGTGTTCACCGTGTGATTTATAGGATTTAATAGCATGGACAACGTTTGAGATGGCCTGGAAGGTGGAGACTTGCTGTTTAAAGCCAAACTGTTTATTATTATTAAGGTTGTTGATGTTAAGGTGGTAAGTGAGGCGATCTATTATCAGTCTTTCTAGCAGTTTGCCAAATACATTAATGAGACCAATGGGACGGAATGAGGTTAAATGAGTATAATTATTTTTGTTAGGTTTAGGAATGATTTTAACAACGGCATGTTTCCATGGTAACGGGAAGTAGGTTAATTCAAGGCATCTATTGTAAATTTCAGTTAGATAATCGGGAAATTGATTGGCGAACTGTAGGCAAATATCTGCGGTTAGGTGGTCAACGCCAGGTGCCTTTTTGTCGCTCATATGATTTAGGCCATTCAGAACTACAGTTGTTAATAAAGTTAATACTATCAGGCGTTACTTTTCGGAAGTCCATAGTTAAATAAAATAAATCTAACTACTTTGCAATATTCCGCCACATGCAAATTACCCAACTCTCGTATCTATTCATGCACAAATCCGCCCTCCAATCCCACTTAGGCCGAAAGAATAGAGAAATAATTTTGAAAATAGAATAAATATGAGAGTTGTGTTATCGTGCAAAAAATAATAAAAAACCTCGACACGTGTTTCGCCCCCAACCAGGGGCATCATCAGGAGATGTCGATGGCTCGGCGCACGGCGACCGAATGGCAATTGGCAATGGCGAACCAGCATTCGGTCGCCGTGCGCCGATTAGTAACTGACCAGTCGTTTTCTTTAACTTGTTGGTTGCAAAATTCTTTGAAATGTTGTGTGGATGTGGCGCAGAAGGCTTCGGAGTAAGTTTTTCTAGCAATTTCTCTTTCAGCGATAACCTCATTGAGGGGAAGACCGCGTCGTTTGTATCGGGAGAGTTTATGGTGTGTCCAGAGTACATTGCCTTTAAGCTCTTGCAGGTGGTCATTCCAGAAAGGGTTTTTTTTTGGCGCGCCGCGAGCTCGAGGTAGAATAATATCGCAGGCGTGTTGAATGGCTTTTGTGACATCATCCACAAGGGTGTCGAGATCATGTATGTTATATTCGTTGATATTCTCGATGGAAGGCTTCTCACGGATCACATCAGTGAACCTGTTAATAATTCTATCCCATGATATAGTTGCAGTGTTATAGTTATATGTAGAGAGCTTTTTGACTTTAGTGAAGCGTGTGTTATTAATGAGACATGAAAGGTGATCGAATTATGGTCTGAACTAGGGGTTAAGTTGAGATCAACCATCCAGTTGGTAATATTTATGGATGAGCGGTTGCTTGCTAGTGTGAGATCAATTATCGATTCACGTGGTTGATTGTGGGTTACGGTCTGAAAAGTGGGTGTGTGTCCTTCATTTTTGATTATTAAGTCGTTGTTGGTGACAAAATCTGCAATTAAGTCTCCTCTGCTATTGCATCTCTTTGAGCCCCACCAATGGTGCCATCCATTAAAATCACCACAGATGAGGAAGGTGGAGTTGCGGTTGTGGTAGATGAAGACCTCAAGGGTGTTAAGAGTGTTGTAAGGATCATTGCGGGGTTCGATATACACAGAAACAAGGAGAATTTGGTGATTTGTGATACTGTCTTTACACTGAACGATGCACACATTAGAATTGGAGTGACTGGTGATGCCTAATGATGAGGAGATGTTTTTGCGGATGGCTATGGCTGCATGGGTGGGTCGTGAGGTGGGAAATTGATAGAGTGTATACATCGGGTTATCGAGTTTCATGCGCTCGTTTGTTCCTGTGTAGGGTTCCGTGATGAATGCAAAGTCAGGTTTGATTAAATTTTTTGGGAAGTGAACATTTGTCAAATTCCTTTCGGTTTAGGTTAGGTTAATTTAGGTTTTATTTATTTGACCTTGGTGGATCTTGAAAATCATGCCAATCGACTTTACTCGTCGAGTAGTGTCTAAATATATATAGTATCGCCCTCTAGCGGTGGACCGCTAAGACGAATGTTTACCCAATCTACTAATTGCAAATGTTGAGCGAAGCAAATGTTTTTATTACATCTCGACAAAGACATCATCAATCAGAATCGTACACTTATTTAAGTGTACGAGTTTTTCTTCATTTTCCATGGCAACCATTTAATCATCTGGTTTTTCGGTGATGTCGGACATTTTCGGTGATTATTCCTCCGTGGATATGCATTCCCGGGTATGATGTCGACCAGCATGCCAAATTTGGTCAAAATCGGTCGAGCCATTTCGGAGGAGTAGGCACACAAACGATTTACACTTGTCGCCTAAGTATGAGCTCCGCTTTGCTCCGCTCAAAAAAAAGTTTAAACAAAAGTGTTCTCTTGTAATTTTTGTTTACGTTCCATTTCACACTGTTCTCTCTACATTCGCTATAAACCTATTACCGTACGTTAAGCCTCTACACTGGACGTAGCGCTTCGTTAATCCCCAATGCAAATGCAGTTCACATACTATTAATCCAAACACAATTAGATTTTAGTATACCTATTGTTTTACAGATGAATTATTTTATTTTCTGAAAGTTTAATAGGGTATGGTGACTGGTAATGGTCGTCGAAAATTAATAGAATAAAAGCTTATGGCGTCACTTTTATTGTCTGTCAAATCAGTAACTATTCGTGACTCAATTGATGATAAAAAATAAACACAAGAAATATAACTAGGTATGCAATGCATGCTACTAATTGCAAATGTTGTGCGGAGCAAATTTTCTTAAAAAAATTTTATGCTCTATTTTCATGATTTCAGAGATATGCACTCCCGGGTATGATGTCGACCAGCTGCCAAATTTGGTTAAAATCGGTCGAGCCATTTCGAAGGAGTTGGTACACAAACGATTTACACTTGTCGTCTAAGATAGAGCTTCGCTTCGCTCCGCTCAATAAGATTGAATACAATAGGTATCTATTTTGGCATTCATTATTTAATATTTTTTTTTATTCCTAATTAAAAATTTAATAATTACATTTTGTCCAAATCTAACTGTTAACCAACTCCGTTTTAAACCCAATTGTCTAACTAAGTAGATACCTATTTGTGTTACACTAATAGGTACACGTTCAATGGATACCAATATTCACCTGCGAGCTATCTTTTTTCGGTCCCAATTACTACGGAAATACATTACCGGGATAAAAATGATACTTTTTATTCTGATATTGTAATATATTTATTAATGGTACAAAACTGTTCAACGGTTTACTGGTCATTGAGTACCTAACATCCAAACGTTTACCCGGGACGATCGTGACGATATCGTCAGTAGCAGCAGTAACTTTAATAGTACATACAATGTATAGACATTGTATGTAAAATTTTCATAAAATTAAAAAGTTAAGTGTTTTTTTGTCAGTATTACATTCGGCAAGGAATTACGCCAACGGGAATAAAAAAAAAATGTTACGTGTATTAAGATTTAAACATAAAGGTACTATTCTGCCGGTAACAACAAAAAAATAGCCAAAAGCAGACAATTTATTAGTTTGAGTGTAGTCTTGAAGTGAGGTCGTAAAGTCAGGTTAGATAGAAATAAGTAGGTACTTACATAATATGATTTTGCAAGCCTTTGGGAAATCAAAGA
This sequence comes from Nudaria mundana, assembly GCA_963556515.1. NCBI lineage: Eukaryota > Metazoa > Arthropoda > Insecta > Lepidoptera > Erebidae > Nudaria > Nudaria mundana. The sequence continues at coordinate 4,810,378 of OY748287.1, read as the reverse complement.
GATGATCATAACTCTCCTTTAGATCTAATATTTTAGATTACTACTCTTAAATCAGGGTTAAGAATCTCTGCCGTTGCCCTGGGGGTTAACCTTGCGAGCATATCCGAGACGTCCATCAGTAGACGATTAGACGGATACTAAAAAAAAGAAAGCTTAAGAGAACCAATGTATCTGGGATGGGACATTGGTCAAGGACCCTCTTGACCAAGGTCCCAATGTGACCAATAGCTCGATAGGGTACATACATACAGAAGATTGATTATATTTAGTAGTACCTAATAAATGGCAGCCTTATCACCCAGAGTGATTTCTTATCATGAATAGCGTATTTTTGGATAAGGATTAATGTCATGTTTGTAAAAATTTGGTGAGGTAACCTTCTGCCTTTTATGCTCCGCTCGTATTAGTTGTAGCGTGATGTTATAAAGCCTATGTTACTCGATATCAATGGAACTTTATGGTATAAGAATTTTTAAAATCGGTGTTGTACTTTTTGAGCTTGAACAAAGAAGCAAACAAATTGCACAGATTAAATGCTTTTTGAAAGATAAATTAGTTGAGCAGATTTTTCCTCTTTAGACTAAAATTATGCGGGAATATACAGTTATATACACCATCTGTACATCTTCATCCCAATAGAAACGCTTCCACACTGGAATTGTTTACGTAATTTGAAATAGTACGTGAAACTTGACAAGCAATACTGCAAAACACCTAATAGAGAAAACAAGATTAAATTGTGCAAATATTCGCCCCAATTACAATCAACAAACAACATGGTTTTGTTTTACTCGCTAATAAACTGCTGTTTCAGCTTCGCGTCAAGCGTTGTTTACGTACAGAATTGCTTTATCCAGTTGTTAGAATCCATTAATAACCTAAAATACAACGGAAAACACCTCATTAAATTGTTGAACAAGTCTTTCCGCAAAACAATTGTTGGCTTTTGTTTTTTTATTAGAAAACATAAGGAGAACAATTTTTTTGGACTACCTATTATACTGTCGATCGATGGTGGGTTCCTACTCCCTACACTTGTTAATATTGAACAAAGCACATTGGTAAGAATAAACTAGTGGAAAAGTATACATCGTGTTTTATTCCAAGTGTTTTTTTGTCTTGCCACTTTAGCCATAGACAAAAGAACAATGAATGAATGAAGAATAAAGCATTTTTAATTCGTTGATGGCCAATGCAATTATGTTCGCTCAGTCCAGAATGCAAAATGTCAGTTTAATTTACACACGTCCAACTCATAGAGGCAGGTATAGGTCAGTGGGGGGTGGGGGTATTAGGTCGAGCAACAGGCGCCGCCTGATCAATGAGCATCCCCCGCACGGAGCGCCCCTCGACAATCCACCTGCGCCGCACTTGTTGCGCGCACGACCCAAACAAAAATGCAAGTACTGAGATCAAGAATCACAGGATTTTCTATTTTAATACCTTACCATAGATGTTATAAAGAGTGTCTATTGAGAGTTGTATTTTGTTTTTAAAGTGTGTTCATGTAAGCAATAAGCAATTTGTAGGTCTGCGGGCGCGATGTTAGTATGTATCGTCGCCGCGTCGTATCATAGTATCGCATCGCAGTCGTATACGTGAGCCGATAAAGACCACTGATAGACTGCCATTACGCCAACTTTTGTTCGCTCCTGTGCCTTTTAACGTTACCGATATCTTGACAAAGATTACAATACCCGAGTACTCTAACATGTAGGGCAATATTCTTAAGAGTTCTTAAGAGCTCTATTCAGTCTAGGTTTCCATGGCTCGGTATGATACAGCTATTACTTCGAGGATACAGAGTTTTGTTTTAGTAATGAGTTTCGGTGAAGGATCTTTGTCAGAGATTGTTCTCAGACCTTTACCTGAAATTAAGGATTACTCAGCATTCAGGGAAGTAACTTGTGGTACGAAGTTTTCCCATTTACTTTCGATATAAGTTAAGATGGCTTCAGTTGAGTTTTCAGTAGGTATGCAAACTTCCATCTTTTTTTTATGGCTTTTGTCCATAATGGGCATGTAAGCTTCATCATACCCTAAACAGCTTACAGAAAACACTATCTGATACTCGTGGCTTCGCTCTTGTGGTACTTATATTTGAGTGATTAGTTATTATTAAGTTAGTAGTTATGCTGGCTAAGGGCCTGTCAAAACCTGCAGGGCCCAAGGCCCCCTTACCGGCGTGAGCCTCAAAATGACCGGGAAGGGAACGACGGCAATAGGCTCGTCCCCTATTACGTAGGACCAACAGAGACTGGCTCTCTAAAAGCTAAACAGCTGGCGCCCAAAAATCTGAAAAAAAATATGCTGGTCGTCCATCTGAACTTTGAAGATAAACAATAACAGCTTAGATAAATTTGTTAGTTCAGGAGTTATAGAGGCTATTATGGGTGACTACGGAACTTTTTTCTATTGGCCGGTTTATTCCAATGTAGTGTGTATAGTCTCAGTACGCGATTGACGCGAGTGACGCGGTGATCATTTAATTACAAAGTCAACCATCGATATTCACTTCACTGAACGCTATCCAAGAGCTCGGGGCATTACAATGAGTAAACCAGTGACTATTCTTGCCTGAAGTTTAAATTAACGTTTAGAATTCGATTTCCAATACCTTCCATCAATATATTTTTTGATCATTTGAACGAAAAAGTAGCAGAAACAAAAAAAAAATCACACGTGAAGAGATTTTCCTTATACCCGTTTGTTGACAGGTTTTTCTTTTAATTCCTTTGTGATTGGCTTCAATATAGCTACTATGGGGCCTTGGGATCGTACCCAAGAGTTATTTAACGATTCAAAGAGGAAAAATGTAATATATAGTGTTTTTTCAAAAAGTGCATAAGATTTTATATTTCAAAATTGTGTTAAGATTTTTTTGTTCGGAAGCTGGAAAACAAGCTTATGACTTGAATCCATTCATAATAAAGATTATCTGGGAAGTTAAATGCCTATATATCACTAGGCGACTATGGCGGCGCAACCAAACGCCACCAAAAAATGTATAGAGCTGGTTGCGCCGCCATGGTTGCCTAGTCAAATATATGCCAAAGTATGTGCGAACTGTCAAACTATAGTCACAGCAGGTAGTGCAAAATTGAATCGTTCTGTAAATCAAACAAACTTACATACCTACCTACTAAATTTAATCATCCACTTTTATTGGAACTAGTGAGCTATAGATAAAGCAATATTTTCCGCATACAGAGGGAATTTAATGTGAAAATCAGCACAAAGAGACAGAGATGTGTGATGTGTGATGTCACAGTCAGAAGGTTTAGCGAGAGGAAAAATAAATGAAAGAGGAAGTCATGCGACAGAATTCATTCACAGCCGTGTTAATTATTTGTTTTATTTGCGCACTGAATAGAACCTTTTTGAATATAAGCGAACGGTTTTTCATATTCTTTTTAATAGAAGTGGGTATTGTCTATTGGCAGGTTGGAGAAAATGAACTGAACGGTGAATGAATGATGATTTATTTGAATTCAAAACCGTAAAAATGAAATCATATTTTTTTTGGACATTCTCATACAACGCCATCTAGCCCAAACTAAGCTAAGTACGAGTATAAGCTTGTGCTATTGGATCTAGACAACTGTAAAACATACTTATATATTTCGCCGCCGAAGCAAAGTTCCGTACTCAAAGGGTAAAACGGGAACCCTATTACTGAGACTTTGATGTCCGTCCGTCCGTGCGTCTGTCTCCACGCTGTATCTCATGAATCGTCATAGTAAGAAAGTTAAAACAATGCGTGCCGGGCAGAGCTGTCACTCTCATACTGTGGAAACCATCTTCCACATATAACCCTGGGTTCTTTAAGCGAAGCGTGAATAGGCACGCAGGCCTCCATCACTCTCTCAAGGCCGCGCGCTATATACCTACCGCTCTGCGTATCGTCGACGATACAACTGGCAGAGGGCTGCCGAACGCCCGCCTGAGCGCTCGCATCGCACCGCACTGCACGTTTCCTGCGCTCACGCTTCGAAATGCAGAAACCTCGTAATTATTGTGCAGTGAATGGGTGTAAAAGTCAAAAAACAAAGGCAAATTTGTCGTTTTTTTTCATAGCCGAGAGACGAAAAGGGGTGAGTAATATTTTAAATCTTATCTATATGAATGTTGTCACCACTTATTTCTTTGAACATAAGTAGATAATAAGCAGGTATGTAAATCATAAATTAAGGAGATTTTTGAGTCAGGTATTATAAAAGTGTTGTTTAATAGGTAATTCTAATACTGTAGTTACCTGGTACTTACGCAATAGGTAATGTCCGTTGTTACAGGAGAAACCGAATGTTGACGAAACTACACTATTTACTCATTTTAAAGCCTATAATAAAGATTCATCTTTTTATGGCGGGCTAAAAGTCCCATCTGAAGCATTCAATAATTATATTGAAGAATTAGAAAAAGTATTCTTATATAATTTTGACAATGTCATAATGAATCGGCCTGGTAGCACCGTATTACAAGTGTTAAAAACCGTCGATTTTCCGCTTTGCTCCTATTTCCTTATGATTTTTATTAAAATTATTTACGCAATTTAGGATATTTTCGACTATAAAATTTAATAACAGAGAATTCCGAGAAGGAAAAAAAATATAAATCATTATATATAAAACTAAAACATATTTGATTGACTAATAAAAAACATGGTTGATTCGTAACATTCGTTTTATTACAATAATCATCATAGGTACAACCCTAGCGCATTCTTACGATGGCGTCACTCGCACGGCGGGCAACACAGTCTCGAACTCTCGGTCGTATATAGTTCCATTCTCTAGTTCCATTATGGAACTACTGGGATTTTTTAATTTTAATTTGAATTTTTTTTTAATTTTTCGACTCTATAAACACGTTTTTAAGGTACAATTCTTCTCGTTCTGTGCAGTAGGTACTAGGTAAAGCTACGCTGCTGTAAACAGTGCGCGGCTTCGTATTGAGCGAAGCGTTTTTTTTTTGGAGTTTACTCCTTAAGAATCGATTTTCATATATAAGGCGCCCGCTATGAGAAAAATCCGAGGGGTAAAACCTACTAACAAGTAACAAAAATCGTGTCACGTTTTTGGTGCGCACCTCTAGTGCGCAACTTTCTAATTTGTTATGGTTAGATACTCGTACTTAAGGAGTAAACTCCAGTCGTGCGTCGGAGCTGACACACACACTTTTTTTGTATTTTAATTGAATATTTGAGCTTCGTCACGACCTTAATTGAAATCAGCTATTAATTTAGGTGAAAAATTTTTAATTATCGGTCAAGAGGTTGCTGAGAAACGAACATCCGAACATTTTACATTTAACCTTCTCCATGGGAGCTCCACTAGACTTCGGCTCGCTTCGCTCAATTATTATTAAAATTTTGTAGGTTAATATAGAGTAGGTATTTCCGCTTTTGTACGGGAGTGATATATCTGTTACGTAGTAACTATTTATTAATCTGTGCCTGTAGGCACATCACTAGGTCGCCATCCGCATCCACAGCTTACCATCAGGCGGACGGCGTTAATTTGTCGACCAAAATAATAAAAAAAAAATATAATGTACTTCTGTTGCCGTTATAACAACAAATACTAAAAAAACCGGCCAAATGCGTGTCGGGCCACGAAGAAGATACGGTTCCGTAGTTACCCATAAAAGACTCTATAACTCCGGAACTAACAAAATTTTACCATCCGTTATAGTTTTCCTTAAAAGTTCAGTACATGACAACCATCATGATTTTTTTAAGGTTCTTCACGTCAGAGGTTTAGATTTTAGAAGGGGGAGGGGACTGTTTTCACAAAAATATGCTCTTCAAAGCTGAAAATCTTACAAATGGATACTTGAATCAAAAAAATATCTTAGCAATCTCTCATTGTATTTAAAAGACCTATCTAATGATACCCCACACAAACGACGACGCGATAAAAAATATCATCACTACTTCACATGTAAGGGAGGTACCAAAAAAAAGATTCTCAAAATTTTATTTTAGCACTTTGTCGGCGTAGCAAATATCCATCCATGCAAAGTTTCACGTTTTTAGCACTAACCGTTTAGGAGGAAAGCCGAGGATGGACGTACGGACATGACGAAACTATAAAGATTCCGAGACTTTTACTACGGAACCCTAAAAACAGAATGAAATAAATAATTAAGGGGCTCTCTCCCATACAAGAAACGTGGCGTACGGAACCCTTTGTGCGCGAGTCCGACTCCCACTTAGCCGATTTTTTAATAATTGCCTGCAGTATGTACTCAGCAAATGATCCCAAATACACAGTGTTTCCAGCAGAAAATAAAATAAAATTTTACCATGTCCAGTCAGAGGATATAAGAGGAGTGTGCAAAATTATGCACAAGAAAGGGTCTAATCCGCTTGAGGGCTCGTCCTAGCCACTTTAAATAAGTGCTTCAATGAATCAATCGGTTCCGTAGAATTTCAGAAGCCCCTTTTTAACCTCTTTTTAGGTTTGGAACGAGTTGGGATTCAGCCACTTAATGGCAGCCTATTTGAAATTATGTAAAATTCAGTAAAATTTGTGGAAAGACAATTCTTAAGCCAATTTTTACGAAGGATTTAAGGGGAAGATGTAATGTTGGGGCTTTCATTGGGGAAACTGTTTTGTTATTGTCACATTATTTTCATAGATAGATATTTTAGATATTTGTCCTATGATGGCCCCGATGAGTGTCCTGGGTATCTCCTAGCCGGGACCACCTAATGTGGGGTAACCACCCGCCGTCCTTACAGAAGCAGGCTAGAAGGCCTCAGCCCCACAGCTCGCAACGATATTCACTCACCGACGCGGGATGAAACCCGACCCCAAGGACGCGGGATAAAACCCGACCAAACCCCAGCGCAGAGGCCACACAGGTGGCCAAGCTCTGCCGGGGCGCCACTGGTAATACCGTCTGGTGTGTACCAGAGACGCCCGCGGCAATGGACATAGGAGCGGCCGCGGTCAAGGGGAATAAAAAAAAAGGTACCTACCTTGTCTTCTAATAACTGTGACGAAAGCTACAATCTGAACTTGAATTAATTCGGCGATTAAATCGAAAATAAGTTTATGAATACTAAACGGCTGTTTTACTGTCGATATTCGTGTTATGGAGAGTACCTAAATTTGCATTAATCGTTATCCTATAACCCAAAATTGGATTAAAACTTTATTGATATACATATTTAGGCAGTCGCCTATGATTCCCCTTGCGTATAATAGCTTTTAAAATCGGGCAGACAGTTGTTTTAACCCGTACGACTATTGAACACTGCTGGTTTTAAACCGGCTACACGGTTTAAAACCAATAGCAGGAGTAGCCAAAAAATAACTGTTTTAAATAGCCGTTTTAAACTGCGTATTTCTTTTCCCTTTAGTTATGAATAAAATCCAAATAAATAATTCCGAATATTTTCAAATCCAATCATGCGTTGGTATTGAAGATCTCGAACGATGTGAATCTCAGAACCCAATTTCTACTTCTGAACGAAATCGAGTGTCAAGAGTAACCTATTCAGAGCTAGCATGGCAATGGTAAGCGTTTGTCTACGAAAGTCTTTGTCTTGGCGGAGTTGCTGCTGCTAGCATGGTACTACCTACCCCAGAGACAAGGAAAATGACGGAGTCCGAGATGTTTCTCTCAGGTCGGAATATGCAGACTTTTTAAATGTATTATCCATACAATATTTTCGTCCGATATCATCATCGCATTTAGTAAAGATAGAGATATCTCCATTTACGTGATCACAATTTCCTACCATATCATTGGATTTCGATAAACTTTTGCTAGCGCTATGCTAGAGGGGCTGATCTTTGTTCACGACAAGCAGCACCTACTTGAAACGGGTAATTAAATCAATTTGGTTCAGAATTCAATTTCGCACTTCAATTATTTCTTTCGGCGTTTCGTTTTGTCGCACCTACTCAAGAGTTTCAAGTGGATTTAGAGTTCCTAATCTTACTCAGGAAATTGAACACGACATTCGCTTATTACAGTTTAAATTGACTGACTTCCATGTACTACACAAATATGTAACTAATAATTTAAATATTTAATGTAAGGGTTTTATGTATGAAAGCCCAATTTAGGAATTTTCTTTTAGTTAGACAAGAAAAAGAAATATTAAAAAAATATGTTTTCGAATTCAAAACAGAAACTATTCCCAAACTACAAGACAAATTTTTGGGAAATCTATTATGCCTCTAAAAAAAACAAAAATAAGTGTCTATTACTTTTAATTGTTTGTATGAGCTATATGCATACAGACGTTAAAAATAATATTAAACTTTGTACTGCTGCAAAACTTGGATAAAAAATCAAGAGTAGGTATATGAATGCAATTGCATTGGAGCTTAACGAACCGCTACTATGTATGTACGTAGTTACTACGTGTTGTAGTTAGCTATTCTGTGGCGCGTCCAGTAAAGGCACGGTAATGGTTTGATGCAATTATAGAGAGAATTGTGTGAAATGGAATGGAAAGTTTATTTGTTACACGGCCTTCGAGCAGTAATAAGTTGTTTGCAGTCGCATTACTAAGGTACCTTTAAATATTAATGCAACCTTACAAGGATGACCATGTAATCGTGAAATTTCTAGTTAAATCTAGGTCCCAATTTCCACGGAAAGACTTTAAGTAGGTAGGTAAATGTATGTTGCGTAATTCAGAATGTTATTCTTATACTTACAACGTCATCAGCGGTCGTGGTCTAGTGGTAACCGACAATGTTTACACATTGCAAAGCAACATCGAGTCAGGCCAGTCTTAAGATGTGTGACCATTTCTTAAGACATTGTGACCCCTCCGTGCCTCGGAGAGCACGTTAAGCCGTCGGTCCCGGTTATACAAACATCTATGACAATCGTTTAAATTAAAAATCCGACCGGTCTAACTACAGAATTTCGATATCGCCCAGGGGTTATGGAGATTAGACGGCAGTCGCTTTACGGAAAATATCGCAGTTCAATCGAATCACAGTTAGACTGGAAAGTCAACCCCAATTGCGTTGGGAAATCGCTCGGTGAATGATGATTCTTATACTTAACTTATTGTATAAGCACCTTTACAGGATACACACATAACATAATAATTGAAAGTAAAGTAGAATATAAGAGACTATAAAAGCCTCGAAGCACCTTTCAAGTTTGTCGTAAAAATCGTGTCCTCGTAACAAAAGGCTGAACATTTCTACACATCAAGAAAATAGAGAGATTTCTTTCTCGAATCCTTCTGTAAATCTGAATCACAATACGACAGATTCTTTAAACAATATGTTGATACATTCTTTGGTTATTTTATTTTAGGAAAATAATGTCATCAAAAAATAACAGCTCAGATAGTTGACACTAATAATGTCATAAAGGCGAAATCCGGGTATGAAACCCGGGACATCACCGGTAGTGGACTCATTCAGATCTTACGTTCAACCGACTATGACTATGCCACCAAGGCAGTAATATGGCAGTGAAACTGACTAAAAATAAAACAATTTTATATAAGGTTTTCACGTTTTACACTTTGCAAGTAAAGAGAAATACGTGCGATGTATTCAGATAACATCGCACGATATCTTCTTGTCTCCCGTGTGTTCAAAGATGTGAAGAAGTATACTCATGGGGCACACGTAAAAGTTTTGCACTTCTAGCTAATCGGAACTATTTGAATTTCGAATGTTATATTTTTTTAAACGTTGCAACCTTCATAGTAATAAAAAAACAATTAGCGCGAAATAATTTGTCAATGGTTTTTTATCACATATTTATATCAAAATTCTACGTATGCAACGAAAATGGAATTAAGTCGAAAAGATTTTAGAGCGATGATTTTTTATGATTTTAAAAGTCCTCTCTCTCCGCAAGACTGTGCCGCTCGTCTTCAAAATGCTTTTGGGAGAGAAGCACCTTGTTTGAGCACCGTGAGGCGATGGTTTGCTGAATTTGAGAGAGGTCGAGTTTCTTTACATGACGAATTTCGTGAAGGGCGGCCTTCAACTGCCTTCAACGAAAATAATGTGGCTACTGTTAAGCGGTTAATTGAAGAAAACCCACGGATTACCTATGAGACAATTCGAGGACTAAGTATTGGGTATTGGTATGAGTCAAATCCAGAAAATTTTACACGAAGAATTGAAAGTTCGGAAACTTTGTTGTCGTTGGATCCCTCATGAACTGACATCGGAGCAGAAGCGGGCTCGCGTGGAATGGTGCTCACAGATGCTACTGAATAGGACCACCGACATTCTAATGCTGTTTATGACATTGGCACAGGAGACGAAATGTGGATTTATTTATTTATTTATCTTGTGAATGGTGTTTGAAAATGAGAACAAGCCAACAAAAGTGAGGCAGGCGAGATAGTTCGTAAAAAATGATCGCGTTTTTTTTTCTCAGCTACGGGTCCCATCAGTACAATTCCACTGGAAGATCAAAAGAGTGTTAATGCCGAGTGGTATTCTACCATTTGTTTACCCAGGGTGTTAGAAAAAGTTCGCGAAAGATGACCCAAAAGCCGCGTTCTTCTACATCATGACAACGCTTCTTCACACACGGCCAACAAAACAAAGTCATTTTTAGCTTCCGAAAAAGTACAACTCGTCACCCATCCTGCGCATAGCCCCGACCTAGCACCCTGTGATTTCTGTATTTTCCCCAAAATCAAAGATTTGATGAGAGGTTTCACTTTTACCAACTCCGAAGAGGCAGTGATAGCGTTCAATCAGCACGTAGAAAACAGGCCTCCAGATGTGTGGTCCTCCTGTTTTAAAAAATGGTTCGATCGCATGAAAAAATGTTTAAAATGTAAAGGAGAGTATTTTGAAAAGCAATAAACAAAAAATTTTGGTTTTAACATGTTGTTTTTTTTAAGTTACGCAAAACTTATAGTGTGACCTACGTATATATTATATCTTATAGAAACATAAAATACTGACCAACTACTACAATGTGCCAAGACTGAAAGATATGTATAGTGAGAATGATAATAACATCTTCGCGGGCACTCATTAAAACTGTGTAGAGGACAATCTAAGGGAAACCTCTTAAAACACTTTCTGCCGAACCGAGTGGTCGCTGAGTGGAACAGTTTGCCCGAACATGTCATAAAAGCACCCACTGTTAATGCTTTCAAGAACCGACTTGACATTGTCTTCACATCCACAATGAGCTGCTAGTATGGTTTAATAAATAAAATAATAAAAAGTGTCTAATTAAAAAAAAAATAACAGCTTGCACAACTTGCCGAATTCTGAAATGCCTGGTTTCTTTTATCTGTGGTAAATCCCAAATCTCCGTAGCACACACGTCTTTGACATATCAAAATTTACGATTAAAAAAAGCATAATAGCTACTTTGAGGTCTCCTAGAACATTAGTCCGATTAAATTGCATGACTAAGCATAAGCTATGGTACTAAAAATCTCATAAACTAACACCGCTTTAAACTTTATACGGCAGTAAATTTCATTTTCACCTAACTTAACCGTGGGAATGTTCATGTTTCAGGAAATACGTGATTTTAAACATACGCGTAACTGTATAATGTTTGAGGAGATAATAATAATGTTGTTGTATGAGTTATCTAGTGCTTGTAGCACATCTTCGGCTTTAGTTTGATTGAGTCTACATAGTTGTGTAGTACTTTAATTAACTGTACATACAGAGACCCAAAATAAAATAGAAACTACTTTTGTTTTCAACTAAATACAAAAGTATACAGATCTCTTTTTATATCTATGGGGCTCCTGGCCTAGTGGTAACCGAGTAGGTTAAGCAACATCTGGTCAGGCCGGTCTTAGGATGTGTGACCATTTCCTAAGACATTGAGAACCCTCCATACCTCGGAGAGCCGCATCGGTCACGGTTGTCATACGAACTATGTGTTTGGAGCCTTAAAACAAAATCCGACTGGTCTATCTACAAAAACTTCGATATCGCCCATGGGTTGTTGAGGTCAGATGGCAGTCGCGTCACGAAAAATATCGAAGCTCAGCCGCACCGCAGTTAGACTGGAAAGCCGACTCCAACTGAGTTGCAAAAAGGCTCGGTTGATAATGCATTTTTTATATAGGCCACAATATTTTTTTTTTAACTTATTAAATTGATTCTTCTGTATTAACTGTATTAATATCTAAAACCTTTAAAAATAGAATGTTGGGGCGTTCGTTGGGGGAGGTTTATGCCCAGCAGTGGACATCAATGGGCTGAAATGATGATGATGATTATGAAAGATAGATTTCTGCATGAAATTTATTGCGAAATTATATACTCACAAAATGTAGATAATCAATTAATCATACTTGACATCTAGATTAAGATACGTTCAAAGACCTCGAACCTCTCAAACTGATTAATTTTGCAGAGTTATTCAAGGTCGGTTCTTAGAATGTTCGAGACTTCGAAATGTACAGCAATTTGTCTCGTGAAATTCACAAGGTGTGATGTTACCAAAGCCTTTGACCTCATTACTCCTAAACTTTGAGATAACAGCTGTCATTATATTATGTACGAGCTCTATTGACATTTATTAAGAGTTCAGAGAACTCAGGGTTATACTCACTTTTAAACTTTTGTGTTTCAAACTCTACTAACTGATTACCGCGGTTGCACTTGCGTGATTTAGTTTTCTCGTTTCTACATTATGAATGAAACTGTGCCTCCCTGAGACCACAAAATTTATATAAACTCAGATTTTGTCTACTAACTACTCTCGAAGTAAATAAACAGCTCTCGAATGCTACAAAATCGTTCCTAATTAGGTAAATATTCATCCATGATGTTCCTAGTTCTGACGTGGCTCCTCAATCCAAACAATTAAATATATTTTGGCTATGAAATCTTTTATTTTACAATACAAATTAAATGTCAAGGTACATGTACATTTAGATTGCGGAGCCACCTTTATGTTCTTAAAACTTTTGATGTATTATACTACAAAAGCGATGGTCCTACAACATTTTTAAACTTATTACTAAATGCGTATATTAATTTCATTAAGATACTAAAAGTGGCTTCTCAATCTAAAAGGACGTACACAATGGTGGAAGAGTAGGTAAGTGTATTCCTACCTACCTACCCCTTCAAGGACACAGGATTATAATATGTTTATGAGAAAAACATATTAATAGTCTGCCATAATCATAAAAAAATAACTAATCCATCGACGTAAATAACTACAACATTATATTAGCGTGTTTATTACACATTTATTTACGGCTATTTGCTTGTTATACTTAATAATATATATTATACGCCATGATATGAAAGAAATATGCTTCTAAAACAGTTTATTTTTAGCTTTTATTTCATAATAAGACTGTGTACTTAACTAGGCACTAAGCGACGCCATCAAAAAAAAACTTCTAGGCCGAAGGTTCACACTCATTCTGCCTTCTGCCTACTCTACTGAGAACTTATATGATACTTACGTAAATATATGTATGTACGGTACATTTACTGGCAGAAAGTTGAGGCAATAGTCATTATGCAAAGTTTCTATCGGATTACATATCAATCAATCAATCAATCAATTTCATTTATTCAGTTTAGGCACATAAAGAGCACATATGAATGTCAAAATTTTACAATTTTGTCAAGTAATATTATAAAAATACTAAATTAAGTAAGTACATAAATAACCATTAGAAAATGATTCTTTCGCTGGTTCGGTAAGTTGGTTCTCCTGAGAAGAGACCAGCAAGAAACTCAGGTAGATTATCCATTTTCTTTTTTAATATTGTTTTGTTTACATTGTTACAATTAGTTTATATTGTATTATACGAGTGGCCAACAACAGAAGATTAGGGTGACCATGCATTTTTATCATTAAGATATTGGTCTACATTATAGTAGCCTTTCATCATCAAACATTTTTTAACTACTATTTTAAACTTATTAAGAGGCATGTCAACCAAATCCTGAGGAATTTTATTATAAATTTTTATACATTTGCCAGCAAACGAATTACCAACTTTATGAAGTCTAATTTTTGTCATTGCCAGTTTATTTTTATTTCTTGTATTAAAATTATGGTTATCGGAAATTTTTTTTGAAGAGATCTATGTTTTTCTGTACATATAAGATGTTGTCGTAAACATATTGAGAAGCAACTGTTAAAATATTAATTTCTTTAAATAATTCTTTCAGCGAGTCACGGGGTCCGAGTCTATAGATTGCTCGTATAGCTCGTTTCTGTAATATGAATATTGTACATAACAGTATAACCTAGGTACAGTATGCACTGCTAGAGAGTTTTGACGTGAGCTTCATTACTTACCTTAGAAAATAAAAGATGCGAAATGTATTTGCATTTAAGTAAAGTACAAGAAAAAGTTAGCAAACTCATTGCTATAAAAAATCATACATTAAAACTTATCGCTGCGGTCTATTTTTATTAAAATGTATGAAGTTCTACAAAACTTTTTTTAATATTTATGGTCTCACCTTTTTAAATCGGCCTTTTTAATGTTAGAAAGAGAACGAGTGAGTCAGCTTTCATTAAATTAGTCCACTGCCCTCGCAACTAAGCACCCTCAGTAGCATAAATTTTCAGGAGTTTTTAAATTCGGGTTTTACTTATTCGCTGAGGAAATTTGATTTCTTTTTGTGCTTTACTGCTGCTGCGATGTTTTGAATTTATTATACAAGTTCATATTTTTAGGGCACTGTACGCAAAGAGTAAAACTGAACCCTGTCCGCCGTTTGTCACCGGGCTGTATTTTAAAACAGAATACCTATTATTATATAATATTTAAGGGGGCTCCCATTCAACTAACGTGATTTTTATAGATAAGTGCGGAACCCTTTGTGCGCGAGTCTGACTCTCACTTGGCTGGTTTTTTTAACACATAAGTGGTCTTTTCTGACCCTTTGATAAGATTTAACATAATTATAAGCTTTACCGTATGCACGGAGGAATTCGCTGTGATAGTTATTTTTTATACAAAGACGAACAATCTTGGCCTAAAATATCAATTTATTATAGAAAAAATGTAATTAAAAATGACTTTTATAGATCTATGAGTGATGAAATACACAACTAAATGCTTAAAAATTCCAAATTGATACTATCTTGATGGCCAGACGTCAAAACGGCAATATAGCATGCATTAATGTAGCATAATATCAGCCCATTTTAATAGAAAATCACGACCTAAAAGCGCTTTAAAAGCGATTCCGTCACATGGGCAAGAAGGTAAATTAAAGTCTATAAGCCTCTTTCTACATTTAGCTATAAACTCTTTCGACTTTTCCAAGTAATACATTGAACGGACGTTAGAGCGGCCGCGGCCTTGGGCCGCGGAATTAAAAAAAAAAGTAATACGCTGCAGGGAAATGGAATTTGAGGTAAGGAAACGAATATTCAAACGTTTATCGATATGGTGGAATAGCCGGGTATCTATTTACCTACCTTTCGTAGCTGCCATTTAGTAGCGTGGTTTTGTAGATAGATCATGCTAATAAAATAATGTCGTCGATAGTTATCTACCTTACTATTTTTAACAATTTTGTGTTTTAAAAAAAAAAAATAGCTTTAAAGTAATATTTCACAAACGGATACTTTAATCAAAAAACCGGTTTAGCAACCTCTCAATGTTTTTAAAAGACCTGTCTAGCTTAAAACACACACTGGTCCTTCACCTACGACGTATGCCACGCACCGTCGGAAACAGCGACACACTGGTCCTACGTCTTACGACGTCTGACATTTACGTTAAATTACGTTATCTACGCGATATGACACTTTAAACGTGTGTGACAGCGTCGTACGCGTGGGATAGCATGGGAACACGCGAGACCGGCGCGGTGACGCGTAAGCCAGCGTGGTGAATGACCAGTGTGTTCGTTGCTATACAAATAGTATAGGCCAGATCCTGTTCAGATGTCATAATGCGTGGTGTACGTCGCTATGAAGGATGAGTTTGCCCGTCCCTTGATGCTACC
This sequence comes from Nudaria mundana, assembly GCA_963556515.1. Taxonomy (NCBI): domain Eukaryota; kingdom Metazoa; phylum Arthropoda; class Insecta; order Lepidoptera; family Erebidae; genus Nudaria; species Nudaria mundana. The sequence continues at coordinate 4,794,449 of OY748287.1, read as the reverse complement.
CAACAAAATGGAGTGGAGTCCATAAAACATCATCCCCACTTTACGTGTAGGTAGGTACCCCAAAGAAATATTGTTCATACTTTACTTCTTAGTGTTTTATTTATTACTTGAACTAAGGAACCCTAAAACTAACGATTTACTACTCTTTTTAGTCAAACAAACATTGACCTTTTCATTAAAACCAACCCTACGTAGGTAAGTACCAACTATATAAAAAAATATAAAATTTCTACTCAAAAATGTCAGCTAGCCAACAGTGGACACCTGACGCCGGCATGCCCCCAAGGGTGGTTCCTATCTGTAGTAACACTTCTGTTACATTTGTGCGAACTTTTATATTTAATATTAAATTGACAAAGCTTCTGATACACTGAATAGAGAAATATTTTACCTGCTGTGTTTTTCTTTATAATATTCACAAGATGATCAAGTTCTTTTCTTAAAACGAAATAGGTTTGATAGAATTTCTGAACGGATATTCAAATGAGAATATTTTCTCAAGAATTTTTTTATGAAAACAAGGAATTAAAAAAAAATTATATTCCATTAGTACTTTAGTAGTAAGTAGGTAACTTAGGTCGGGCGAGTGCCTGTTCCATTTTAGATTATATTTCTCTAGAGGCTTGCTTCCTCGTGTTAGACCCATGTCTGAACGTAAGCCGTAGAGATTAGCTACTGACAACTAAGTCACTACTGCCATAATATTATTTGTTAAAGTCAAACCACTTGAGATGTTTTCAATAATAAAAGAGATACTTTTCAATATTGTTATTACCTACTTTATCAAGTGACACAAATAGGCTGTTGAATATTGGAAAACAATAAGATAACAACACTGAATCTTTTTTTTTTTTAGATTTAACTACAAAATATTTCATCTCTAGTGAAAACTAAAAGAAAGGACAATGAGTAAAATACAAAAATTTAATTCAGTCTACATTATCTTTAAATCCGCGGCCCATTGCCGCTCTGACGTCCATTGGCGGGAATCTCGGATATACGCAGAAGGTATTTCCAGTGGCGCCCGGCAGATTTCCAGTGGGCGCCCGGCGGTTGGAGTTTCTTATTCTTCTCCTTTTTTTTAAAAACGTGGCTCCGTCGATGTTCATCGATGATTTCGCCAATGTCAAGGTAATGCTTGATTAGTTGATAGTACCGCACAGAAGAACTAGTTATTCCTAACTGGCTCCAGGTGCAGGACAAGAAACGTTGTTCGGTATGTGTGTGTCTGGGAATCCGATTTTTGCGGAGCGCCAGAGGTAACCTAAAAAGCCACCAGCCACGCGCTCAGCAAAAATCGAACTCCCGGTTGGAGTTTATGGTGGAGTATTTGTGCATTACATGGCCCAGATTTGTTTTGTTTTTAGAATAATTTAAATAAATTATCAAACTTCCTCATAAATCAATGCGTTCATTGGTTAAAATGAACCAACAATAATGCTATAGATACCTACGTATTTAAATGCTAAGTATTTTGAATGTATAACCACCATGCGAAACGTAACAAATTTTATACAAAAACAGCTTTACCCACGCAAACAGTTATTTATTGCGGTAAACTTTACAGTACCTAAGTATTAATAAACAAAAAAACGAAATACAAACTGTAAGCTTTTAAACAACCCCTTAAAAGTGTTGCCAAGTAGCAACAAGTCGGTGACAAATATGAATTTGACTCAAACAACTGAGAATTGAAAAAATGAGTTAGTATACAGGATTATTTTAAAAGTAAATAAGACTTTCCGTGAGCGAAACCCTGACATACTACTTAACACCTATATGTATCACACTTTTTACGAAACGTTATAGTAATACCAAAAAAGCCACTTCATGTTTTGGATTGGATGTTACAAAATAGTATAAAAGCTTTACTCAATACTCAATATTCGTGTCAGAGTATATTCCGTCTGTCAAATGTGCACCGCGTGTACGCGAGGATGTCATCGCATGGCTAGGTTGAGCAGAGGCAGAAGATATGTGCGATTGTATAGATATGTTCTGCACTGCGTAGTAATATCGTGTATAGACGAGCCAATGTTGATTTATTAATTATTGTATGGAAAAATCTCGTCTCTAACTCGTAAAACAAAACTTGCTACATATGACCTATAGAAACGGTACCTAAAAGGTCTGTGGTACTTTTAAAATAACCCTGTATAGGTAGGTATGTTACTTTTGAGTTCAAGTTTCTAAGTTCCCGCATTCTGAATACAAAATCAACATGAAATTAAATCTTAAAGTGCTTTATTTACAATAAGAATTACAATTACATAATGTACAAAAAATATTTACACAACCAAATGTTGTTTAAAAAATTCTCCGCGTCATTGCCTACTGGGAAGGTTCCCAGAATGCTGGCTGTGTTGTCACGTTGGATGGCGATACTTATTCTTTGGGCCAGAAAATAGCCCGCTTTCTGGGTCCTCAGAAGCATCCATTAACCGTTTAGCAATGTCTCTATAAAGGCGGCGTGAAAATAAAATTAATGGTTTTTTCTTTTAATTACCTGGAACCTTATAAAACTTATAACAGTTCTCTTTTAACAGAGAACAGTTCCCTTTGAGACAGTCTTGATAATGCCTCGTTTAGAGGCGAAACAATTGTCGACGTTTTGTTGTCCTTTTTAACCCTGCGAAAAATAATGCTATTAAATTTTAAAGTTTTTAACATCTTACTTACCATTACTTTGTTATGGATTTTCGCCAAGTAACGCCTGTTTCTATCCAACTTATAAAACTGTCTACCTGTCCCGGTTCATGAGATTGAGCTTGTTGACAGACAGACGGAGAGACAGCATAGTCTTAGTAATAGGGTCTCGTTTGCCCTGTAATAGGGCCTTTGAACCCTAAAAAATTATGTTGTCAAAACAGAATACTATAAATAAAACAAAATCAAAAATAGAACTCTGTTTTTATTTTAATTTCATAGAACAGCATCGGAGAACATAGCTGGTATTTCACGGCCAATTTGAACCGGCGCGGCAGCTGCAACCTTTCACCCTGTTTCACCCCAAGTCGACACTATCTGCTACGTAGAAGGTTGTTTATTTCAGAACGAATTTTATCTGTGCGGCGTGTAATAGTCTGTTCCACCGAAAGATATGATCCTGAAACTACTTTCATATTTTATATACCTATCAACTCTATGTACCTAAATAGATAAAATATGAATATTAATAATTTTATTGGGATGTATAGGAAAAACGTAATATGTAAATAACTTTTCCACAGTTTTTATTTCTGGGCATCATCGGAGACTACCATAATATCTGGCGAGGCCGGAATCGAAAACTACTGAAAAAGTATGTGTTTTTCCTCAATATGTGTAGCACAACAATTATACTAAGTGCCATCAATGTATAGCCCGACCAACAGTTTAGAGACTCAAGGTAATCTTACCTGCAATCAACTCCCGTCGTCCTTACAGAAGCAGGCTAGAAGGGTCGCGGCTGAGGCACCACAGCACGCAATCAGATTCACTCACCGACGCGGGATAAAACCCTACCCCAACGACGCGGGATTCTCATCCCGACCAAACCCCCGTAGAGGCCACACAGGTGGTAAAAGTCCGTCTGCCACCACTGGAAATACCTTTTGCGTGTGAGCCAGAGACGCTCGGCAACGGACGTGGGAGCGGTCGTGGCCTTGGTCTGCGGAATGTAAAAAAAAACCTGCAAGCAACTGCACTTACTGATCAACGGATGATCTCGACGAGGTTCTGGTAAATATAAAATTATAAGGTTCTTGGTAAGCGGCAGTTTACGCTTGCCCACTACATGATCACATATCACGCCTATATCCCCGAACGGGTAGGCAGAGGTGCATAACACACCCACAATTTTCCAGTATTTTTTGTCCCACGTAATAGGGGGCAAGTCTATTGCCGTCACCGGGCACTTTTATAATGGGTTATGTCCAAAATGGCCGAATGAATTTAATAAAAAGTAGCAGCTATATTGTAATTTTGAAAAAAAAATTAAACCCGTTGCCTTGCGATGTTGATGAAAGGCAACAAAATCTTACGTACCGGCCGCTATGGCACAGCCAATTAAAATCCTGGGCGTCTCGGACTAGGCTACATAATTACATAACTCTGCTTATCCTTTTGAGAAAGCAAGCGGGATGGTTAGATGCTAATATATTAATAATACTATTACAGTTTGAAACGGTAGTTTTAAATTTGATACTAAGCGGTACTAATCGGTAAAGTTTGTATACAAAGCTCACACACGGAGCAACTAATGAACCGATATAGATGAAAGGTACTACTTTTTACTTTTACTTTACTTTATTAAAAACCAAGAAAATACATAGTTGATAGTAGGAATACCAGACATTTTACAATTTATGCTACTTAGTACAGTTAATTAATTATTGTCAGGCGCGGATCCAGCCCTCATGTTCAGAAGTGGTGCAAGCAAACGCTGGTATAGCAGTAAACTTATAATAACGATTCTTCAGTAAATTCGGATAATATTAATGTCAATATATAAAGGGTAGGTAGGTATACGGTGCTTGTTTGTCGTGTATGTGTCACCGTCTTAACATGTGGAGCGAAAGTATTGTAGTGGACGGGCTTGACTGGCTTGTAGTGGGGTGAAGCATGGTGAGCGAGTGAGCGGGGCGCTTGGACCCCCCGCGGCTTGTATCCCCCCATCGCCTGTCGATTGACGTATGTTCTCGACTCCTCAATAAAGGTTATGGACACAGCCACCTTTTTCGGATTTTTAGGCCTATGTTAATACATAAGAATTTCGTATTTTTAAATAATATTTCAGATAATTATTGATTCCGATTTTTTATGTTAGTGTCTTGCTATCGGTATCCCAGATTAGTCTATTGAAATATTCCATTTTTTGGGGCTAAGAAAACAGATGAAAATTTGAGAACGAATTTCTTTTAAGGGGTTTTATATTTTTTTTGATCATTGTACAGTAAAATTCATCAGAGCATGTTTGTAGATGAGTTTTCGAGGAATAATTTCCAATATTAACATTTCAATATTTATTTATTTATAAGGGTTTTAAAACGCTCCGAAATTAACGACAACACTGCCTAACCACAACCTTGAAAAAGGGCTGCAAATCGTTATAGCGCTCTATCGGGCAAAGTATTCATCGCACAAAAAATTTGCGACAACATTTTTGTTTGCAAATTAAATTCTCTACAACTTTGTGCTAAAACTTTTTGTCGTAGAACTAAACATAACAAAGTTATTAACAAAAGTAGATGAAAATTTTCTTTAAGGGGTTGTAATTTTTTTTCTCATCATTTTACAGTAAAATTCACCAGAGCATTTTTATAGAGGAGTTTTCCAGGAATAATTTCCAATATTAACATTTTAATATTTATTTGTTTATAAGGGTTCTACAGCGCTCCGAAATTAACAGTATTCTCCATAATCTCTTATGCAAGTACTTACGAGTATTGGAATACTCGTAAGTACTTACATAAAAATGAATGATCACACTGTTTTCTCTCATTTTATCATTATTGAAATAAAAAAACATTGTAATTATTGATGTGGCACTGTTGCTAATAACTATTTATGGACTCTTTCCCCCACGACGAAACTTTTGAAATGATTGATGTTCACAATAATATTTAATCCAAGTGTACATTTCCTAGAATTCTACATACATACATACATAAAATCACGCCTCTTTCCCAGTGGAGTAGGCAGAGACCACGAATTTCCACTTGCTACGATCCTGGCATACTTCTTTCGCTTCCTCAACTTTCATTAATGTTTCACTAATGTTTCAAGTGGAAATTCGTGGTCTCACCCAAATGTAACATTTCAATGGACTAGATAGAGTCCCAACATATTGTTGAGAGAGTGACTGTCAATAACAATATTTACATTTACACAATTAGGGTAGATTAGGGTCAACATTATGGTAAATCCCTGCCTATTAAACTAGGCAAGCCTGTATTATAAAAGACAGTGGTTGGTTATACAAGTTTATATAATACAAGATTATACATGATTAATTTACACTATGCTGACTGTGTTGCTCAGTGCAATTACTATTTCGCTGTGAATATTACTGAGGCCTGCCTATTATATTGGAAGGAGGTATTGGTATTATATACCGACACTATTTAAGGATTTAAGGACTTTTTTTTAAATACATACACGTACAGGTACACACAGATAAACTTAGCACCGAATAAAACGTTTCTTTCTTTCAGATAGACATTTATTATAGGCAAGCGGCAAAGCCCCGAAAAAGTGCTTAGAAATGAAAATGACTGACCAATCAGTGAAAATGTGATTTCCCCAATACAAATTTGCACTATTTGTAAACCTTGGACCAGAAGGCGTTGATTGGTAAGAAAACAAAATTTGTGCGATTGGGCTATTAATTGTTATAAACAAATTAATTTGTTAACCTCTGCATATCTATGTCGTTTTTTCGTGTTAATTCCCGTGTAATAAAGTAAAAGATTATGAAACGTGAAAGTTTAAAACCCTAATAAGACTGTGAGCATATTGCCATTTTTTTAAAGGTAAGTATTTTTGACAGAGCCTTGTCTGTCTATCAGCAGGTCCATCCACCGCGTGCGGGTGAGCATGATGTGGACCCTATAGGTACTAGCTGGTCATTTCATTGATTTAAACAAGTTTATTTTCATTTATGAAATGAAATGATTTATTTATTTGTATAGGTCACTAAATGGCTCTTACAAACGTCAGTAAGTACTTAAAATAAAAAATGTCATTGCTTCTATATTTACATGTAATGCCAGATTCGCAAAGCAATAAGTAGAACCGAGAGAAAGAACCTGGCAATAAAACTCTCGGTCACTCTTTTTTAATAATTTACTCATTTACACATTTTCTTAAGACTAAATGTGGACGAATGTACATTGGTCTCGTGTCAGAATCAAAAAGCGTGTATAATGCAAAAAAAAATTTGTTTGTCACCTAAGTACAAAATATGCTACAATTACGGCATTTTAGGAGGCGGCTGCACCATGCTCAAGCCAGACACTTTTATCATTAAGGTAATTAACTGTCTTATAATATGCTTTTTGACATAAAATGGTCGGGCATACAAAGGACCGATTCAGGCAATTTATTATAAAAGCGTATACCTTCCCCATTGAAAGAATGACTAACCTTGCTAAGCCGATATCACGGAGGGAGTAGTTTATTTTTATTACGTAGATTTCTGTGTGTAACGTCACTTACTTTAGTATAGCTAGATATATTTTTCCTGACATACAGTATGTTATCAAATATATATTGGGAAGCTACAGTTAAAACATTAATATCTTTAAATAGCTCCCTAAGAGAATCTTTCTTACCTAAACAATAAATGGCACGGACTGCCCTCTTTTGTAATATGAAAATTGTTTCTATATCTGCTGCATTTCCCCAAAGTAGTATTCCATAGGACATCAAGCTATGGAAGTAACCAAAGTAAACTAGCCTAGCAGTAGCTACATCTGTCAACTGTCTAATCCGTCTCACAGAATATGCAGCAGAGCTGAGCTTATTAGCTAAAATGGTGATATGGCCACCCCATTGTAATTTAGAATCTATTGTTATTCCTAAAAAGGTAGTGTTATTTACAAATCCTAACCTTTGGCTACCCAGCACGACATGGACGTTTCGTTTGCTTGTCTGACATTGGGCATTGTAAATTTAACGCATTTGGTCTTTTCTGCATTCAACAATAGGTTGTTTGTAGAAAACTAATTTGAAATATCATTTAAAATATTATTAACATTATTCGCATCTGTACTATGCCGATTTACTTTGAATATAAGTGATGTATCATCCGCGAACATTACTATGCCAGCTTGTGCCTCGATCATGCAAGGCAAGTCATTAACATAAACCAAGAAGAGAAAAGGTCCCAGAATTGATCCCT